>JAWZYT010000065.1:1385000-1750000 GCA_034508575.1 Petrolisthes manimaculis
TGTGACTGTACATCAGGAGGCAGTTAAAGATTTGTACTTTAATATCCTGTATCATATATTTATAGAGTTTGTGGTTTACAAGCTATTAGCTGTCAAATGTGTTGTTTACATAGTGACCTCGAATGCAAGGGAGTTGCCGTGATAGATAATGCCTGCGGTTAGGTGGTTATGGTTGTCAAAGTGGTGGCATAATATGGAAAAAAATTCCTGGGTACCGTACCACACAAAGCTTCTAAACCAGGCAAGAGAATCGTGTCCCAGACAGACCCCATGGAAATACAGTATCATTCTGTATTATATTTAAGTCTGGTTTACACATAAGCAAAAAAAGCCTCCAATAGTGTCAGGAATTATGATTATTTTTAAAATGTGCTTACTTAGGACTGTACTCGGATCCCTTGGCAATGATTCAGGTTTGTCTACAGTCATTCAGGATATCCCACATGTACAGTTTTGTGTGACCGAAACTGAATAAGAAAGATTTCTTAGCGTCCCGGCTGAATTATCTTTAGTTTTTTTTTATCTTTAGTTTATCTGTAGTTTCCTGTGCAGTATTTCCCTGTAAATTGGTCACTACAGCTTTACAAACTTTACAAACTATTTGTGACCAGCCTGTAACCATTTTAGACACTGCGGAAGTATTGCTGGTTGCCAGTGATATCTAAAAAATCAATAAAGATGCCTATGTATTTATATGAATTAAATTTCAGGGATGTGTCATCAGTTATAATCCTTAAACCGCAGGTTAAAACATAAGTTGATCCCCAACAAATATTGGTAGCATACGATATAAGTCGACAGGGTGGCTTTCATATTTGTACGCTACCTTACATACTTGATTAGACTCACAATAGTGGGTGTGTGTGTATAGGAGCTCCCACAAGTTGCACAAACCTTGATGTGCCTTGATTTGAAAATGTATTTCAGCACTTTGCTTGTGTGCAAAATGCAATATCTGTACATAAAAAATGACAACGACGATGTATTTAATATTGAGTTGAAAACTGTGATTCTGACAAGTTTTATGATGACATCGGAGTGTGAAAACAAACTTAGAATTGTCAGGAGAGTGTACAAGTTTGCTTTGAGTAAGCTGGCTGGTGTGGGTAAGCTGGCTACCCATTCTACAGATGTCTATTTACTCTTCACAAATACATCAGGAACCGTTGAAGTTTGTTCTTCAATTTTATGTATATTATCGTTCATTCATATAAGTATAGTGGTATACGCACTATTAGACGCCAAATGTTTGTTAACGTAATGCTAAAAAAGGCCTGGAATGTAGAGCTGGCAGCCACGAACATGCCCCTGGTTAGAGGGTTAAGGGTAACAGTCTGTGGGATACTGTACAGTGAAGTCAATTTAGGTTTTCCTGCAGAATTCCCGCACAGCATTCAGAGTTCCTAATTTTATTTTTTGTGGTCCTGCGCATACTGGTGCAACCACTATTATTATTTACCTTTGACATTTGTCTGTGTTTCTTCCCGCACATCAGTAAGATAAAGTTTGTATGAATGAACATTACAAACATATAAAAAATAGAAGCGACAAAAAAATTATATGAAATAAGAAATGTTATGAAATTAGAAGTGACAAACTAATGTTATAATTACTTGGAATTAAGGATATGGAAACAGCTTTTATTCCATTAACTTGATTAACCACTGAAATCCGGGTGACTTTTCTCTTGCCTCCGCCGTGGCCATGCGGGTGAGTGCAAAGGTACCACTGCTGTTGTGCCTGGGTGATGCTGTTGAAAATGCTTCACTTCACTTTATACCTACTCTAAACTATAATGCGTAGAAACTTAAATTTGTTTTTTTACTCACCAATAATTTCCATTTTCCATTGAAACCAACCTAATCTCTCTGCAACTCATGGTTATGTTGGTAGGAGGTGATGAAGAGGAGACACTTTTAGGACTAGAGCAGGGTTGTGTTTGAGTGTGATGGCTGACCACGGCCTCTGTCAACACACCACCACGCTTAACTCCCCCAATATCCCCCCCACCACACGTGCTCTTTCCCACCAAACATGCTCCCTCCTTACGTGCGCCCCCCCCCCCCCCCATACTCTCCTCTCCCCATCCAACCTATTCTCAAACCCATACATTCCCCACTTTCATCTCTCCCATCCAACCCATATCTCCTCACACCCCAACCAGCCCATATCCAAGTCCATACCTCACTTACCCCCACGCATTAAGTGCTTGCCACGACACACGCCTCAAGCGGTTGGCTCCACATGGTCGTCACCCCCGCCACCACGCCTCAAGTGGTCAACATCCCCACGTCTCAAGCACTTGTCACCAATCACACGCCTCAAGCGGCTGACAACAAACCTACACCTCAAGCGACGATCACCACGCCTCATAGGCTTACCACCACGCCCACGCCGTAAGCAACGTTCACCACGCCTCAAATGGACCTCACCACGCACACGTCTCAAACACTTGCCACCCTCATGTCTCTCCAAACACTCCTGCACACACTCTCCCCCTCCAATATTAACGTTACAACACACTTGCACTCCCAATTAATACACTCCACACTATACCTACACACTTAGTCACTACACTTGATTTTTCTATGTTTTGTATGAATATTATATTTGTATGTATATATATATATATATATATATTTAATGTATTATGTAAGGTTTATTATGTATTAGTCCTTCTCTCCCCTATTGAAATTAATCTGTTGGGGGGAGGGGGAGTACTGTAGTGTAACACAAGGTTCCACTCCCTACTTTGGTGTGTGAAGGAATGGACTGTAGACAGCAGTCTATATTTAGCCTAATCCCTGGCCTGACCTAGCGCCTGGGGCAATAGCTAATCCCTCTACCTACCACATATAAGGCAGCCTCGCCTTGGCACCTGACTCACTCTTCACTCAGACTCCAGCTACACGACCCACCAACAACACCTCTCCCTGGCTGGTCTCATCTTCCCTACAGCAGTAACCTACGCGGCAGTTACACCTCCAGGAGCAGCTTCACTGGCTCCCTAGCTACACCCACGCTACGCCACACACATACGCTACTATCCTGCTGACCTGCATGGCTCCTGCCCCTTTATGTGTACCTATAATAAACTATGCCTTGTAAAGAGTCTACTATATCACACCTCCGGAAGTAAGGGATACGTTATTTCCTACACTCATAATGACCACAACTCAAAGTACACTGTTACACTTCTCTGACAATAAATTATGTCCTCACAAGCTAAATGCATTGGCTAGGCTAAGTAAGGTTGAACAAAGAGAGAGTTGGGATTTGTAGTTTTGTGGCAAGCCAAGGTTGATCTTTACGATGAAAATATTAAACTATATTCTATATTCTATTTCAACGATCGGTGCATCTGCTGGTTCCTAGTGGGTTTCTGTTTCTGCGTCCGTAATTGGTTGATTTGATGATAATGCTCGTTCAAGGTCTCCTAACTTTAGCGACGTGTGATTGGCTGTCCAAACTTCTCATATCTCAGATGTTTTGATCTATTACACCTTAAATAAAGTATATGACACGTTATTATGTTTTTAATATAACAAATATTATTTTATAATTGCTAAAATATATAATAAATAGTAATGTGTCCATTGTTATAAAGTATACAGACAATAATAAAATTATATAAACGTCAACATCCATATAAATCACCACAACAAGTCTCCTTCATCCATCCATCAAAGGTAAGCAAAATTACATCCAAACTCCATGTTAGTGTTGGTAAATCTGGAGCAACAGTTGATTCCTCCAAACTATTCCAACCAACAGGATACCATTATTATATTTGTCTATCTGGTTCTGTTATTATTGTTGTTGTTGTTTCCTGGTATACTTTGGAGGAATAAAGGCACTCCAATGTACCAAAAGGATACTTTACACCCACTTATTATTAGACCCTGTGATGTGGTCAGAAAATTGGTGATAAATGAGTCTTTAAATATTGCCAGGAAACAACCACCACCAATACGGAAGGAGCTTGTTCGTGGCATGGTCAGGAGGAATCAGAAGCCTCCAATATTCATATACGATCACAGCGTCGTAAATTAGGTTTATTTTTTTAATACCTCTCTCTCTCTCTCTCTCTCTCTCTCTCTCTCTCTCTCTCTCTCTCTCTCTCTCTCTCTCTCTCTCTCTCTCTCTCTCTCTCTCTCTCTCTCTCTCTCTCTCTCTCTCTCTCTCTCTCTCTCTCTCTCTCTCTCTCTCTCTCTCTCTCTCTCTCTCTCTCTCTCTCTCTCTCTCTCTCTCTCTCTCTCTCTCCTCTCTCTCTCTCTCTCTCTCTCTCTCTCTCTCTCTCTCTCTCTCTCGCTCTCTCTCTCTCTCGCTCTCTCTCTCTCTCTCTCTCTCTCTCTCTCTCTCTCTCTCTCTCTCTCTCTCTCTCTCTCTCTCTCTCTCTCTCTCTCTCTCTCTCTCTCTCTCTCTCTCTCTCTCTCTCTCTCTCTCTCTCTCTTGTCACGCTATATAGTTCTCACGCTCCCTCGCTTTCACGCCCCTCTCCACCCCCACCCACTTTTAAGGCTACATAAATTTTCCAGGCTATTCAACCATGACATCAGTCATGGCCTGGCTCAGGTATTGGGGTAGCTGTAATATGACTTTAAAAAGTTGGTGCCATTTAAACAAAAATATTTGCTTCATATACGCTTTAGAGCAAAAAACTTTAAAAACTTGAAAAATCTCAACCCGATTTTTTAAGCCTTAGTACAGGTACCAACGTCTGGAACAGGAAATAACCCGATATTATGTCATGATAGCCAAGACATGGGGACATCTTTTGACGTGACATGTCACCTCTCATTACCGTTCCAGCTCTTCTTTGTAGTTTTAACCGATAAATAGAATATTTGACATTTTAACGAATTTTTTACATCGAGTTACGTCATGTTACATCATACCAAAACCTTTACCTGATGATGGTGATTCAGAATATATATGGTTTTTGGATGTAGGTGTAAACGTTTTCAAGTTATATGAGGACAAGCAGAGACGGGTTGCCATCTATAGTATTTTATAATATAGATTTTTATTTTTAGGGAAAGTGATGTCAAAGGGAAACTAATGTCAAATTGAAATGCTACTGATCCTCCTACCTAGGCTAGAATATAGACCCCACCTCAGTGGTACTATTAAGGGATCTATTTTGTGGCATAGTGTGAAGGAATCAGAGACCTTACAATTCACCAACATAAAAACCACCCATTGATTTGATTTAATATGTTGTGGAGGCTGCCGGTTCCTCCAAACTATGAGTACAAACACACTCATATCAAGTTAAAGAATCCTGTGATCAGAAATTTAAATATTGCCAGGAAACACACACACCTATCGGTTATGGAATTAGCTTGTTTCGTGCCATAGTCAGAAGGAATCAGAAGCCTCAAATTCTCAACATGATCACAGGGTCCTGAAATTAAAGTAACCTAGCTTACTTCACTTTTCCAACGCTGTTATGAGTATGACAAATAGTGACCTCAGATTAGTAGTGATATAAGATACTAGTATGATATAAGTAGATAGTCAGATAGATATTGATATGGATGAATATAGATGAAGTTATAAAATTAATATAAATAATAAATGGATAATATTTATACACTGTCGTATAGTAGGTTCGTACACAAATATAGGTAATCAAAGTACATTCACTCATACAGTATATACATACATACATACATAGGTAGGTAGACAGATTAGGCTAACACACTCTCCAATACCTCTCTCTCTCTCTCTCTCTCTCTCTCTCTCTCTCTCTCAATATTTAAAAGCAACACAGACCGTGGGAAAGTCGGTATATAAGTACACAAACTAGAAGCAAGGATTTTAAGACCTTACCACGCCACACCACCACTAACACGAGAGTGTATGTGTGATCAATATCTTACTGCTAACACCATCACTCACTAACACGAAGAGTATGCTATGTGCTGATATATGTGTGTGTGTAATAATAATAATAATAATAATAAACGGTTTATTGATTAGTTTGGCAGCCATAGAGCTGAAAATATACATTATGAAATTACATTATGTGAATGAGCATGAGTATAATAATAATAAATAAATAGTATATACATAAGCGATAGTGTGTGTGTGTGTGTGTGATAGTGAAATCTGGGAGTGGGAGAATGTAGGTGTGAGGTCTGGTGAGGATTACTGGATGTCAGGTAGGGAAGGGCTAGGCTGGATTATCGTGTGTGTGTGTGTGTGTTCACATGTTATTTATTATATTAGTCATAGTAGGGATAGGACTCTTCTTATATCTATCAGTTCTGGCCCTGATAGGTTGTAGTTTGTTATAATGTCTTGTTGTCCGTGTAGGTCTTGGGGCGTCTGGTGGTAGTAGGTTTCGGTGGCGGGAGTGGACCAGTAACTTTTGGGCAAACTGGCTAGTGATAGTGAGGTGGTGTTTGGAGAGAGGTAGAATCCCTAGGGTGGTGAGGGCGGCTTCGTAGCCAGTGTAGTCATATCCTAGGATAATCTTACAGGCCCTCTTTTGTACTATCTCCAGTTGATGGTGTTGTGTTAATGTGAGGGAGCAGGACCAAGCTGGAGAACAATAAGTGAGCTTGGGAAGGATAAAGATGTTGTATATATTCCCCAGTTCGGCTTGTTGCATCCCCAGTGATCTTAGCTGCCTCAACATATACAACCTGTCTTCACCACAGTAGCCACATGTTTATTCCAGGTCAGCTTGTTGTCGATTATAACCCCCAGCAATTTACTGCAGTCGACTACTTTGATGTTGTGCTGGCCGAGGGTGACAGCTGGTGGTTGGACCTCTGTGACATGCATCACCACAGTCTTGTCATGATTGATAGTGACATTATTTTTTTTGGTCCAGTCCTGAAGATTGCTGAGGGTGTCCTGTAGCGTGTTGTAGTCGTTGGTGGGAGAAGTGTTGTCCACCCTGATGCCTATGGTGGAGTCGTCCACATATTTCCACCTATGTGGGTGAGGAAGCAGAGGGGGCCGACCCTTGTTCCCTGGGGGACCCCACATGTCAGTAGTTGGTGTGAGAATACTGATCCTTGGTACCTCACTGATTGCCTCCTGTCACTGAGGAAGTCAGCTAGCCACTCAACCAAGGAAGGGTGGAGGCCTTGTTGATGATTACCCTATGGTCAACAAGGTCAAAAGCGAATTCTTTTTAGAGCTTAACTGGAAGGTCCACTGGTGCTATGGAGCGATTTGATCTTAGACTGGCTAATTTCTTCCTAACCTCATAAGGGTGAATCAAAGTAGGGGGGCTGGAGAGGGAAGGTAGGCAGGTAATTTGGTGCTGTCGAGTTTTGGGAGTGACTGGCAGATTGTGGCAAAGTGGTTATTAATTGTTTCACATGCCTCCTGGCTAGGGATGTGAGAGACACAAGGGATTGATGGTGATCCCTTGCCCAGCCCACAAAGGTTTTTTACTTTATTGAACCATTGACTGGAATTAGTATGTCTCAGGTGATGGACTTTGGTGGGATAGTGTGACCTTTTGGCTTTCTTAGTCTCCTGAATTACCTTGTTTCTTAGTTGTTTGTACCTGTTGTGGTCGACGTAGAAGGCTTTGTTACGGTCCTGGAGTAGCCTTTTTATCCTGGGGGTGATCCACTGTGCGTCTGATGGGTGAGTCACGGCTCTCTTTAATGGGAAAAACTAATGGTATGCTGTGGTGATGCTTGACTTGTACTTTTCCCACTTGATGGTGACGTCCTCCTCAGTCAGTACCTCCACCCATGGGTAATTAACCAGCCACCTTCCAAACTCTCTCACAGCTGAGTCAGGTGTGGCTCGGTAGGACCTAATGGTGGGTGCCTGTAGGTGTGAAGTGGTGGGGGCTGGACTCCAAAATATGGTGATGTGATTACTGCGACCCAGAGGGGGTAGAGGCTCAGGGGGGAGGTACTGGTCCCCTAGGTCTGTCAAGATGAGGTCCAGAGTGTTGTGGCCTTGTGTTGGGAGATCCACGATTTGTGAGAGGTGAATTTGGTCCTGTATCTCTGTAGTAATCAGTTCATTAAAATCACCACAAATCATCAATCTTGAGGATCAAAACTGCAGTTTCAGGTCGTCACATGTATCGATGATATGTTCGATGAGGTCTGGTCCAGTGGATGCTCTTGGAGGGTGGTACACAACACAATATATAATGGAGACTGTATGTCTGGGGTGTGAGGGGGGGGGGGGGTTACTCTGACCCACAGGGCTTCGATTCCCTGCGGGACAGTAACACTCAGCTGTGAGGCACGCAGCTGTTTCCGAGCATAAAGGGCCACTCCTCCACCTCTCCTGTTACTTCGTAAATGATGAAAAAGATCAAAATAACTGATATTGCTTAGTTCTGGTACGATTTGCCAAGCTACTGTAATTGCAATAATATAACTTTTGTATTGTTTAACAGTCAGGGTTAATTCATCCACTTTGTTGTTTAGGGAGGTAACATTAGATAGTAGTAGTGACGGGAGATCGTACCACTTACGTCCTACCTCAATATGTTTATATGGCGATTTCTTGCTCACTTTATTTAATTTCCTTTTCAATCCTTTCACAATGAGGATAGGTTTCACTCTGTCTGTTTATACCTCCTCGGCGGCTTCGAATGTGGAAGATGTCTAGGTCCTTTAGTCGCGCCACAACGTCTGAGGGAGGATATCCACCATTTCTTCTTAGTTTATATAGTGAGGAGATATTATATCTGGTACACATCGTGACTTGCTTAAGTTGTACAGTTGATTGATTACACAGCACACACAGTTCGGATAGGCGAATAAGTTCGTAGAATGGGGGTGAATATAGGTGAGAGGTCAACAAACTGACCTGGGCAGCACACTGCATGAGGAGCGCCTGTACCACGCGTGTTGACCCTACCAAGGTCAGCGAGTGTGTGTGTGTGTTTGTGTGTGTGTTTGTGTACAGTCGGCGGTAAAAGTCCTGTCACCTCATTAAGCCCAGTTTACACATAGGAGAATATACGAAATGTCAAAAATCGAGGTTATGGGAGCTGCGTTTTAGATTTTTATCAATTGCTGCATCGCTGGTTCATCTGTAGTATACCACGAATGATCGGGGGAAGACCGGGGATTTACTATTATGGATGACTAATTTGTAATGGAAATTTTACCCATTTTTTGCCGGCGGTGTTTCTGCAGGATGCTGCAGGTGCACTAGGGCATGCTTGGCGATGGACTCGTGACCTGTCGGAAATGGCTAGGCATTTTAGGTACATGGGCTTGAGTACATATATAGGGCTGGTAGTTGGTTCCCTCCACCACTTTATTCCTTGCCGCAGCTGAGACGATATCACTTCTGAAGAAGGGAGAGAAGAGGCAGGAGAAGGAAAAGCAAAGAAAGAAGCTGAGGAAGGCGAGAGGGTATTGGGTTTGTCCATGGCTTGCAAGGAGGAAGCTATTTGGTCAGTGGGAAAGACTTATCCATGAGCTCGCTAGGAAAACAAGTCATCATGCAAGAACTTCCTGCCAGTGGATCAAGATCTCTTCATGGATATTCTGAACAAAATTGGCCAATTTGGCCCTAGTATTATGAAGAAATGTACATTCTGGAGGGAGCCCTTTAAGCCTGGACTTCGACTTTCATTGACTCTCCGATATCTTGCCACAGGAGACAACTTCGGAACTCTACAATATGGCTTCAGTTTGTCCGTCATTTCCATCAGCAGTATTGTCAGGGAGACTTGTGAGGCAATAGACTGGTTGACGGTCGTGTACAATGTATATAAAACAATAAAATGGGCACTTCTGATCATGGAGATACCAATATTTTTCACAAATGAATTGAAATTCAAGAAAAATAAGGGTAAATAATGTGGTGGAGAAACATGGTACCTCACACCGTTTCGTGACGTCACCATCCACAAGTGTACCGACTGTTATTACAGAGTTACTACACACAACACTAATAAATATCTTTTCTGGAGTTTTTCTACTCCTTTTTGCATTTTGGGACAAAACACCATTGTTGGCTATTGGCTGACATGGTGAAGATGAAACATATCCTCCGTAATAGCAAAATAATACCGCACAACTCCCAATCACAATCACAATCGCTTGCTTTCAAAAGTAATAAAAGGTTGGCGCGGCCTACGTGTATGGCTAGTGACGTCACAGATGAGCAGCCATCAACTTCCATTATGTGCAACTTTGATGGCTTTTATTTGCCAAACAATAATTTTCTTTATCAAATAAATTACATAACAAGACAATTAACTCATTTATTAATGACTAGCAGCGATACCCGACGTTGTCCGGGTAAAGATCCTACATGTGGTTTTGTCAATCAATTTCCTCTAATTATTTTTATGTGAACTTATTAGGAGGGTGGGGGGAGTCCATTAACCGGTGTGGTTGCTGGTCCCCCAGAGAAACCATGCCAGCTTTACAACCACCAAAGTTTTTCATGACGCAAATACAGCAGAAGGTGGCATTGTAACAGCCACGATTAAATAGGAAGGTCCGAGTGGCGAATTGGGCTGCAGGGGTACTGAGATCGACCCCCCCCCCCTCCATTGGTCATTTCAAAACTGTTTTTTTCACTGTCCTTAGATTTAGTATTAAATTTCGGTGTTCAACATTTTGTGGTTTGAATTCATTCTTAAACTGGGCATGCAAGCCAGGCCTGCCTGCATCCTTGATGCTTGAGACCAAAGAGTCTATGTTGAGAAAGCCATGAATGTTTGGTTGTTTTAAGCTGATAATTTAAGAAACACATGTAGGCCAAGGACACTTCCCAGGCTTCATCCATCGGTATGACATATACCTATTTACTCAAGTTTAAATGATGCGGCCGTGCATATTGGCTAAACAGACTGACACATATATATATATATATATATATATATATATATATATATATATATATATATATATATATATATATATATATATATATATATATATATATATATATATATACATACTAGCAAATATAACCGACATTGGCTGGGGATCTATCTATCTATCTGTCTATATCTATCTATCTATGTCTATCTGTCTATCTATCTATATCTATCTATATCTATATATCTTTATCTATAACTATATCTATCTATTTATATCCATATCTATATCTATCTATTTATATATATATATCTATATATCTATCTATTTATATCTATATCTATCTATCTATCTATCTATCTATCTATCTATCTATCTATCTATCTATATATATATATATATATATATATATATATATATATATATATATATATATATATATATATATATATATATATATATATATATATATATATATATATATATATATATATATATATATATATATATATATATATATATATATATATATATATATATATATATATATATATATATATATATATATATATATATATATATATATATATATATATATATATATATATATATATATATATATATATATATATATATATATATATATATATATATATATATATATATATATATATATATATATATATATATATATCAATCTATATCTATATCTATTTATCTATATCTATCTATCTATGTACCAGTCATGTAGGCTTGAACTCTGGACAGAACTGGTAACTTATTTGTTTGATATTCTTGGACTTGTAGTAGTATTGGTATTATTAGGTAGCGTAGACGTGGGTGTTTTCTAAGGTAATTAACTTCACAAGTTTCTTAGTTAAGTCTTAATTTATTTACTCTTATATCTACATACACACACACATGGAATGATACTGATGTGCTTCTGTCTGATATAGTAGTGTGTCTCTCTTGGTGAGACAATTATATAATAGCCCTAGGGAGTAAGTTTTAAGTATCCTACCTATTAGTTAAGCTTCATTGCTTATATACATTTTCAGCTCAAAAGTTGACAGACATATCTAGAGTAATTATTGCCTTATTCTCAGAAGGAAACGGGGGCATGGTCTAGTTCATAGCTCGACCCACCTTTCCTTCTCCTACCTTCTTTCTCTTTTACTTTCTCTCTTACTCTTATTTACTCTTCCCTACTCGAGTAGGCTGGGCTTCTCACAGAGAACAACAAGAAAAGGAATGACCATGTGCTCTTCATGTACAGTCATGACTACTTGTCTTAATCTTCAGGTAAAGTCATGGTCTAATGTACTGCAACACCTTCCAGTGAGATGGTTTCGAAAAATGATCCGAAATTATAGCTGTTGGTGTGTGCAATTTTGGTTCATAAAATTAACTCAAATAGCTCGCTTTTATTCACCAGGTTGCAGTATATTAGACCATAACTTTACCTATACCTTTACTGTAGAGGTTATTTGTTCTATGCCGGTGTAGACGTTTGAAAACACTCCCCCTAAACAGGACTCCCGGAGTCTCTTGAAACTAGTTTTAAAGCACTCCCCAGTTTATTGAAACTAGTTCAATAGCACTCCCCAGTCAACTGAAACTGGTTTCATATGACTCCCCATCAGGTTGAAATGACTCCCAGAATTGGATGCTCTAGAAAATGTTTTATTTATGTTGAAAAAAGAAAAAAAATAGTAATTCGGTACTACAGACAAATAACTACATTAAAATGGGTGCCTGCTTTATTTTCTAGGTACACCGACTCCTCTACTACATCTTCGCCATTATATCCCAAATTTAGCCTAAAAACACCGAAAAACGAGTTTTTTGGGTCCCAGAAGTGATTTGTACATGTCTACACTGTGCTAAAAAATTGTCAATTTACATGCCAAAAAAAAGGCTTAAACACGTTTTTTGGGCCCAAAAAAGTAGATTTGTGCATGTATCTTCGGTACCTGTTTATATCCCAAATTTAGCCTCTAAACACCGAAAATTCGAGTTTTTTGGGTCTCAGAAGAGATCTGTACATGCCTACACTGTACCAGAAAATTTTCAATATACAGGCCAAATAAATGCTAAAACACGTTTTTAGGACCCAAGAAGTCCATTTGTGCATGCATCTTCGGTACCCGTTTATATCCCAAATTTAGCCTAAAAACACCGAAAATTTGAGTTTTATGGGTCCCAGACGCGTTTTGTACCTGTCTATACTGTGCTAGAAGATTTTCAATTTACAGGCCAAAAAAATGCTAAAACACGTTTTTAGGGCCCAAAAAGTCGATTTGTGCATGCATCTTCGGTACCCGTTTATATCCCAAATTTAGCCTAAAAACACCGAAAATTCGAGTTTGCTGGGTCTCAGAAGAGATCTGTACATTCCTACACTGTGTTAGACAATTTTTAATTTACAGGCCAAAAAAATGCTAAAACAATTTTTTGGGCCCAGAAAGTCGATTTGTGCATGTATCTTCGGTACCCGTTTATATCCCAAATTTAGCCTAAAAACACCGAAAATTCGAGTTTGTTGGGTTTCAGAAGAGATCTGTACATGCCTACACTGTGCTAGTAAATTTTCAATTTACACACCAAAAAACGCTAAAGCACGTTTTTTGGGCCCAAAAAGTCGATTTGTGCATGTATTTTCGGAACCCGTTTATATCCCAAATTTAGCCTAAAAACACTGAAAAATCGAGTTTTTTGGGTCCCAGAAGGTATCTGTACTTGTCTACACTGTGCTAGAAAATTTTCAATATACAGGCCAAAAAAATGATAAAACACGTTTTTAAGGGCTAAAAAGTCGATTTATGCATGTATATTCGGTACCCGTTTATATCCCAAATTTAGCCTAAAAACACCGAAAATTTGAGTTTTATGGGTCCCAGAAGCGATTTGTACGTGTCTACACTGTGCAAGAAAATTTTCAATTTACATGCCAAAAAAATGCTAAAACACGTTTTTAGGGCCCAAAAAGTCGATTTGTGCATGCATCTTCGGTACCCGTTTGTATCCCAAATTTAGCCTAAAAACACCGAAAATTCGAGTTTTTGGGTCTCAGAAGAGATCTGTACATGCCTACACTGTACCTGAAAATTTTCAATATACAGGCCAAATAAATGCTAAAACACGTTTTTTGGGCCCAAAAAGTCGATTTGTCCATGTATTTTCGGAACCCGTTTATATCCCAAATTTAGCCTAAAAACACCGAAAAATCGAGTTTTTTGGGTCCCAGAAGGTATCTGTACTTGTCTACACTGTGCTAGAAAATTTTAAATTTACAGGCCAAAAAAATGATAAAACACGTTTTTAAGGGCCAAAAAGTCGATTTATGCATGTATATTCGGTACCCGTTTATATCCCAAATTTAGCCTATAAACACCGAAAATTCGAGTTTTTTGGGTCCCAGAAGGTATCTGTACATGTCTACACTGTGCTAGAAAATTTTCAATATACAGGCCAAAAAAATGCTAAAACGCGATTTTAGGGCCCAAAAAGTTCATTTGTGCATGCATCTTTTGTACCCGTTTATATCCCAAATTTAGCCTAAAAACACCGAAAATTCGAGTTTTTTTGGCCTCAGAAGAGATCTGTACATGCCCACACTGTGCTAGAAAATTTTCAATTTACAGACCAAAAAATGCTAAAGCACGTTTTTTGGGCCCAAAAAGTCGATTTGTGCATGTATTTTCGGAACCCGTTTATATTCAAAATTTAGCCTAAAAACACCGAAAATTCGAGTTTTTTGGGTCCCATACAGTATCTGTACATGTCTACACTGTGCTAGAAAATTTTCAATATAGAGGTAAAAACAATGTTAAAACGCGTTTTTAGGGACCAAAAAGTCGATTTATGCATGTATATTCGGTACCCGTTTATAACCCAAATTTAGCCTAAAAACACCGAAAATTCGAGTTTGTTGGGTTTCAGAAGAGATCTGTACATGCCTACAATGTGCTAGACAATTTTCAATTTACAGGCCAAAAAAAGGCTAAAACACGTTTTTAGGACCCAAGAAGTCCATTTGTGCATGCATCTTCGGTACCCGTTTATATCCCAAAGTTAGCCTAAAAACACCGAAAATTTGAGTTTTATGGTTCCAGAAGCGATTTGTACATGTCTACACTGTGCTAGAAAATTTTCAATTTACAGGCCAAAAAAATGCTAAAACACATTTTTAGGGCCCAAAAAGTCGATTTGTGCATGCATCTTCGGTACCCGTTTGTATCCCAAATTTAGCCTAAAAACACCGAAAATTCGAGTTTTTGGGTCTCAGAAGAGATCTGTACATGCCTACACTGTACCTGAAAATTTTCAATATACAGGCCAAATAAATGCTAAAACACGTTTTTTGGGCCCAAAAAGTCGATTTGTGCATGTATTTTCGGAACCCGTTTATATCCCAAATTTAGCCTAAATACACCGAAAAATCGAGTTTTTTGGGTCCTAGAAGGTATCTGTACTTGTCTACACTGTGCTAGAAAATTTTCCATTTACAGGCCAAAAAAATGCTAAAACACGTTTTTAGGGCCCAAAAAGTCGATTTGTGCATGTATCTTCGGTACCCGTTTATATCCCAAATTTAGCCTAAAAACACCGAAAATTCGAGTTTGCTGGGTCTCAGAAGAGATCTGTACATTCCTACACTGTGTTAGACAATTTTTAATTTACAGGCCAAAAAAATGCTAAAACAATTTTTTGGGCCCAGAAAGTCGATTTGTGCATGTATCTTCGGTACCCGTTTATATCCCAAATTTAGCCTAAAAACACCGAAAATTCGAGTTTGTTGGGTTTCAGAAGAGATCTGTACATGCCTACACTGTGCTAGTAAATTTTCAATTTACAGACCAAAAAATGCTAAAGCACGTTTTTTGGGCCCAAAAAGTCGATTTGTGCATGTATTTTCGGAACCCGTTTATATCCCAAATTTAGCCTAAAAACACCGAAAAATCGAGTTTTTTGGGTCCCAGAAGGTATCTGTACTTGTCTACACTGTGCTAGAAAATTTTCAATTTACAGGCCAAAAAAATGATAAAACACGTTTTTAAGGGCCAAAAAGTCGATTTATGCATGTATATTCGGTACCCGTTTATATCCCAAATTTAGCCTATAAACACCGAAAATTCGAGTTTTTTGGGTCCCAGAAGGTATCTGTACATGTCTACACTGTGCTAGAAAATTTTCAATATACAGGCCAAAAAAATGCTAAACGCGATTTTAGGGCCCAAAAAGTCCATTTGTGCATGCATCTTTTGTACCCGTTTATATCCCAAATTTAGCCTAAAAACACCGAAAATTTGAGTTTTATGGGTTTCAGAAGAGATCTGTACATGCCTACAATGTGCTAGATAATTTTCAATTTACAGGCCAAAAAAATGCTAAAACACGTTTTTAGGACCCAAGAAGTCCATTTGTGCATGCATCTTCGGTACCCGTTTATATCCCAAAGTTAGCCTAAAAACACCGAAAATTTGAGTTTTATGGGTCCCAGAAGCGATTTGTACATGTCTACACTGTGCAAGAAAATTTTCAATTTACAGGCCAAAAAAATGCTAAAACACGTTTTTAGGGCCCAAAAAGTCGATTTGTGCATGCATCTTCGGTACCCGTTTGTATCCCAAATTTAGCCTAAAAACACCGAAAATTCGAGTTTTTGGGTCTCAGAAGAGATCTGTACATGCCTACACTGTACCTGAAAAATTTCAATATACAGGCCAAATAAATGCTAAAACACGTTTTTTGGGCCCAAAAAGTCGATTTGTGCATGTATTTTCGGTACCCGTTTATATCCCAAATTTAGCCTATAAACACCGAAAATTCGAGTTTTTTGGGTCCCAGAAGGTATCTGTACACGTCTACACTGTGCTAGAAAATTTTCAATATACAGGCCAAAAAAATGCTAAAACGCGATTTTAGGGCCCAAAAAGTCCATTTGTGCATGCATCTTTTGTACCCGTATATATCCCAAATTTAGCCTAAAAACACCGAAAATTCGAGTTTTTTTGGCCTCAGAAGAGATCTGTACATGCCCACACTGTGCTAGAAAATTTTCAATTTACAGACCAAAAAATGCTAAAGCACGTTTTTTGGGCCCAAAAAGTCGATTTGTGCATGTATTTTCGGAACCCGTTTATATTCAAAATTTAGCCTAAAAACACCGAAAATTCGAGTTTTTTGGGTCCCATACAGTATCTGTACATGTCTACACTGTGCTAGAAAATTTTCAATATAGAGGTAAAAACAATGTTAAAACGCGTTTTTAGGGACCAAAAAGTCGATTTATGCATGTATATTCGGTACCCGTTTATAACCCAAATTTAGCCTAAAAACACCGAAAATTCGAGTTTGTTGGGTTTCAGAAGAGATCTGTACATGCCTACAATGTGCTAGACAATTTTCAATTTACAGGCCAAAAAAAGGCTAAAACACGTTTTTAGGACCCAAGAAGTCCATTTGTGCATGCATCTTCGGTACCCGTTTGTATCCCAAATTTAGCCTAAAAACACCGAAAATTCGAGTTTTTGGGTCTCAGAAGAGATCTGTACATGCCTACACTGTACCTGAAAATTTTCGATATACAGGCCAAATAAATGCTAAAACACGTTTTTTGGGCCCAAAAAGTCGATTTGTGCATGTATTTTCGGAACCCGTTTATATCCCAAATTTAGCCTAAAGACACCGAAAAATCGAGTTTTTTGGGTCCTAGAAGGTATCTGTACTTGTCTACACTGTGCTAGAAAATTTTCAATTTACAGGCCAAAAAAATGCTAAAACACGTTTTTTGGGCCCAGAAAGTCGATTTGTGCATGTATCTTCGGTACCCGTTTATATCCCAAATTTAGCCTAAAAACACCGAAAATTCGAGTTTGTTGGGTTTCAGAAGAGATCTGTACATGCCTACACTGTGCTAGTAAATTTTCAATTTACAGACCAAAAAATGCTAAAGCACGTTTTTTGGGCCCATAAAGTCGATTTGTGCATGTATTTTCGGAACCCGTTTATATCCCAAATTTAGCCTAAAAACACCGAAAAATCGAGTTTTTTGGGTCCCAGAAGGTATCTGTACTTGTCTACACTGTGCTAGAAAATTTTCAATTTACAGGCCAAAAAAATGATAAAACACGTTTTTAAGGGCCAAAAAGTCGATTTATGCATGTATATTCGGTACCCGTTTATATCCCAAATTTAGCCTATAAACACCGAAAATTCGAGTTTTTTGGGTCCCAGAAGGTATCTGTACATGTCTACACTGTGCTAGAAATTTTTCAATATACAGGCCAAAAAAATGCTAAACGCGATTTTAGGGCCCAAAAAGTCCATTTGTGCATGCATCTTTTGTACCCGTTTATATCCCAAATTTAGCCTAAAAACACCGAAAATTTGAGTTTTATGGGTTTCAGAAGAGATCTGTACATGCCTACAATGTGCTAGATAATTTTCAATTTACAGGCCAAAAAAATGCTAAAACACGTTTTTAGGACCCAAGAAGTCCATTTGTGCATGCATCTACGGTACCCGTTTATATCCCAAAGTTAGCCTAAAAACACCGAAAATTTGAGTTTTATGGGTCCCAGAAGCGATTTGTACATGTCTACACTGTGCAAGAAAATTTTCAATTTACAGGCCAAAAAAATGCTAAAACACGTTTTTAGGGCCCAAAAAGTCGATTTGTGCATGCATCTTCGGTACCCGTTTGTATCCCAAATTTAGCCTAAAAACACCGAAAATTCGAGTTTTTGGGTCTCAGAAGAGATCTGTACATGCCTACACTGTACCTGAAAATTTTCAATATACAGGCCAAATAAATGCTAAAACACGTTTTTGGGTCCCAAAAAGTCGATTTGTGCATGTATTTTCGGTACCCGTTTATATCCCAAATTTAGCCTATAAACACCGAAAAATCGAGTTTTTTGGGTCCCAGAAGGTATCTGTACACGTCTACACTGTGCTAGAAAATTTTCAATATACAGGCCAAAAAAATGCTAAAACGCGATTTTAGGGCCCAAAAAGTCCATTTGTGCATGCATCTTTTGTACCCGTATATATCCCAAATTTAGCCTAAAAACACCGAAAATTCGAGTTTTTTTGGCCTCAGAAGAGATCTGTACATGCCCACACTGTGCTAGAAAATTTTCAATTTACAGCCCAAAAAATGCTAAAGCACGTTTTTTGTGCCCAAAAAGTCGATTTGTGCATGTATTTTCGGAACCCGTTTATATTCAAAATTTAGCCTAAAAACACCGAAAATTCGAGTTTTTTGGGTCCCATACAGTATCTGTACATGTCTACACTGTGCTAGAAAATTTTCAATATAGAGGTAAAAACAATGTTAAAACGCGTTTTTAGGGACCAAAAAGTCGATTTATGCATGTATATTCGGTACCCGTTTATAACCCAAATTTAGCCTAAAAACACCGAAAATTCGAGTTTGTTGGGTTTCAGAAGAGATCTGTACATGCCTACAATGTGCTAGACAATTTTCAATTTACAGGCCAAAAAAAGGCTAAAACACGTTTTTAGGACCCAAGAAGTCCATTTGTGCATGCATCTTCGGTACCCGTTTGTATCCCAAATTTAGCCTAAAAACACCGAAAATTCGAGTTTTTGGGTCTCAGAAGAGATCTGTACATGCCTACACTGTACCTGAAAATTTTCGATATACAGGCCAAATAAATGCTAAAACACGTTTTTTGGGCCCAAAAAGTCGATTTGTGCATGTATTTTCGGAACCCGTTTATATCCCAAATTTAGCCTAAAGACACCGAAAAATCGAGTTTTTTGGGTCCTAGAAGGTATCTGTACTTGTCTACACTGTGCTAGAAAATTTTCAATTTACAGGCCAAAAAAATGCTAAAACACGTTTTTTGGGCCCAGAAAGTCGATTTGTGCATGTATCTTCGGTACCCGTTTATATCCCAAATTTAGCCTAAAAACACCGAAAATTCGAGTTTGTTGGGTTTCAGAAGAGATCTGTACATGCCTACACTGTGCTAGTAAATTTTCAATTTACAGACCAAAAAATGCTAAAGCACGTTTTTTGGGCCCATAAAGTCGATTTGTGCATGTATTTTCGGAACCCGTTTATATCCCAAATTTAGCCTAAAAACACCGAAAAATCGAGTTTTTTGGGTCCCAGAAGGTATCTGTACTTGTCTACACTGTGCTAGAAAATTTTCAATTTACAGGCCAAAAAAATGATAAAACACGTTTTTAAGGGCCAAAAAGTCGATTTATGCATGTATATTCGGTACCCGTTTATATCCCAAATTTAGCCTATAAACACCGAAAATTCGAGTTTTTTGGGTCCCAGAAGGTATCTGTACATGTCTACACTGTGCTAGAAATTTTTCAATATACAGGCCAAAAAAATGCTAAACGCGATTTTAGGGCCCAAAAAGTCCATTTGTGCATGCATCTTTTGTACCCGTTTATATCCCAAATTTAGCCTAAAAACACCGAAAATTTGAGTTTTATGGGTTTCAGAAGAGATCTGTACATGCCTACAATGTGCTAGATAATTTTCAATTTACAGGCCAAAAAAATGCTAAAACACGTTTTTAGGACCCAAGAAGTCCATTTGTGCATGCATCTACGGTACCCGTTTATATCCCAAAGTTAGCCTAAAAACACCGAAAATTTGAGTTTTATGGGTCCCAGAAGCGATTTGTACATGTCTACACTGTGCAAGAAAATTTTCAATTTACAGGCCAAAAAAATGCTATACACGTTTTTAGGGCCCAAAAAGTCGATTTGTGCATGCATCTTCGGTACCCGTTTGTATCCCAAATTTAGCCTAAAAACACCGAAAATTCGAGTTTTTGGGTCTCAGAAGAGATCTGTACATGCCTACACTGTACCTGAAAATTTTCAATATACAGGCCAAATAAATGCTAAAACACGTTTTTGGGTCCCAAAAAGTCGATTTGTGCATGTATTTTCGGTACCCGTTTATATCCCAAATTTAGCCTATAAACACCGAAAAATCGAGTTTTTTGGGTCCCAGAAGGTATCTGTACACGTCTACACTGTGCTAGAAAATTTTCAATATACAGGCCAAAAAAATGCTAAAACGCGATTTTAGGGCCCAAAAAGTCCATTTGTGCATGCATCTTTTGTACCCGTATATATCCCAAATTTAGCCAAAAAACACCGAAAATTCGAGTTTTTTTGGCCTCAGAAGAGATCTGTACATGCCCACACTGTGCTAGAAAATTTTCAATTTACAGACCAAAAAATGCTAAAGCACGTTTTTTGTGCCCAAAAAGTCGATTTGTGCATGTATTTTCGGAACCAGTTTATATTCAAAATTTAGCCTAAAAACACCGAAAATTCGAGTTTTTTGGGTCCCATACAGTATCTGTACATGTCTACACTGTGCTAGAAAATTTTCAATATAGAGGTAAAAACAATGTTAAAACGCGTTTTTAGGGACCAAAAAGTCGATTTATGCATGTATATTCGGTACCCGTTTATAACCCAAATTTAGCCTAAAAACACCGAAAATTCGAGTTTGTTGGGTTTCAGAAGAGATCTGTACATGCCTACAATGTGCTAGACAATTTTCAATTTACAGGCCAAAAAAAGGCTAAAACACGTTTTTAGGACCCAAGAAGTCCATTTGTGCATGCATCTTCGGTACCCGTTTATATCCCAAAGTTAGCCTAAAAACACCGAAAATTTGAGTTTTATGGTTCCAGAAGCGATTTGTACATGTCTACACTGTGCTAGAAAATTTTCAATTTACAGGCCAAAAAAATGCTAAAACACGTTTTTAGGGCCCAAAAAGTCGATTTGTGCATGCATCTTCGGTACCCGTTTGTATCCCAAATTTAGCCTAAAAACACCGAAAATTCGAGTTTTTGGGTCTCAGAAGAGATCTGTACATGCCTACACTGTACCTGAAAATTTTCAATATACAGGCCAAATAAATGCTAAAACACGTTTTTTGGGCCCAAAAAGTCGATTTGTGCATGTATTTTCGGAACCCGTTTACATCCCAAATTTAGCCTAAAAACACCGAAAAATCGAGTTTTTTGGGTCCTAGAAGGTATCTGTACTTGTCTACACTGTGCTAGAAAATTTTCAATTTACAGGCCAAAAAAATGCTAAAACACGTTTTTAGGGCCCAAAAAGTCGATTTGTGCATGTATCTTCGGTACCCGTTTATATCCCAAATTTAGCCTAAAAACACCGAAAATTCGAGTTTGCTGGGTCTCAGAAGAGATCTGTACATTCCTACACTGTGTTAGACAATTTTTAATTTACAGGCCAAAAAAATGCTAAAACAATTTTTTGGGCCCAGAAAGTCGATTTGTGCATGTATCTTCCGTACCCGTTTATATCCCAAATTTAGCCTAAAAACACCGAAAAATCGAGTTTTTTGGGTCCCAGAAGGTATCTGTACTTGTCTACACTGTGCTAGAAAATTTTCAATTTACAAGCCAAAAAAATGATAAAACACGTTTTTAAGGGCTAAAAAGTCGATTTATGCATGTATATTCGGTACCCGTTTATATCCCAAATTTAGCCTATAAACACCGAAAATTCGAGTTTTTTGGGTCCCAGAAGGTATCTGTACATGTCTACACTGTGCTAGAAAATTTTCAATATACAGGCCAAAAAAATGCTAAAACGCGATTTTAGGGCCCAAAATGTCCATTTGTACATGCATTTTTTGTACCCGTTTATATCCCAAATTTAGCCTAAAAACACCGAAAATTCGAGTTTTTTGGGCCTCAGAAGAGATCTGTACATGCCTACACTGTGCTAGAAAATTTTCAATTTACAGACCAAAAAATGCTAAAGCACGTTTTTTGGGCCCAAAAAGTCGATTTGTGCATGTATTTTCGGAACCCGTTTATATTCAAAATTTAGCCTAAAAACACCGAAAATTTGAGTTTTTTGGGTCCCATACAGTATCTGTACATGTCTACACTGTGCTAGAAAATTTTCAATATAGAGGTAAAAACAATGCTAAAACACGTTTTTAGGGACCAAAAAGTCGATTTATGCATGTATATTCGGTACCCGTTTACAACCCAAATTTAGCCTAAAAACACCGATAATTCGAGTTTGTTGGGTTTCAGAAGAGATCTGTACATGCCTACAATGTGCTAGACAATTTTCAATTTACAGGCCAAAAAAATGCTAAAACACGTTTTTAGGACACAAGAAATCCATTTGTGCATGCATCTTCGGTACCCGTTTATATCCCAAATTTAGCCTAAAAACACCGAAAATTTGAGTTTTGTGGGTCCCAGAAGCGATCTGTACATGTCTACACTGTGCTAGAAAATTTTCAATATACAGGCCAAAAAAATGCTAAAACACGTTTTTAGGGCCCACAAATTCGATTTGTGCATGCATCTTCGGTATCAGTTTATATCTCTAATGTAGCCTAAAAACACCGAAAATTCGAGTTTTTTGGGTCCCAGTAGCGATTTGTACATGTCTACACTTTGCTAGAAAATGTTCAATATACAGGCTAAAAAAATGCTAAAACACATTTTTGGGGCCCAAAAAGTCGATTTGTGCATGCATCTTCGGTACCCGTTTATATCCCAAATTTAGCCTAATAACACCGAAAATTCGAGTTTTTTGGGTCCCAGAAATGATTTGTACATGTCTACACTGTGTTAGAAAATTTCAATAAACACTCCAAAAAAAATGCTAAAACACGTTTTTAGAGCCCAAAAATTCGATTTGTGCATGCCTTTTTGGTACCCGTTTATATCCCAAATTTAGCCTAAAAACATCGAAAATTCGAGTTTATTGGGTTTCAGAAGAGATCTGTACATGCCTACAATGTGCTAGACAATTTTCAATTTACAGGCCAAAAAAATGCTAAAACACGTTTTTAGGACCCAAAAAGTCGATTTGTGCATGCATCTTCGGTACCCGTTTGTATCCCAAATTTAGCCTAAAAACACCGAAAATTCGAGTTTTTGGGTCACAGAAGAGATCTGTACATGCCTACACTGTACCAGAAAAAAATCAATATACAGGCCAAATAAATGCTAAAACACGTTTTTAGGGCCCAAAAAGTCGATTTGTGCATGCATCTTCGGTACCCGTTTATATCCCAAATTTTGCCTAAAAACACCGAAAATTCGAGTTTGCTGGGTTTCAGAAGAGATCTGTACATGCCTACACTGTGCTAGTACATTTTCAATTTACAGACCAAAAAATGCTAAAGCACGTTTTTTGGGCCCAAAAAGTCGATTTGTGCATGTATTTTCGGAACCCGTTTATATCCCAAATTTAGCCTAAAAACACCGAAAATTCGAGTTTTTAGGGCCTCAGAAGAGATCTGTACATGTCTACACTGTGCTAGAAAATTTTCAATTTACAGGCCAAATAAATGTTTTTAGGGCCCAAAAAGTCGATTTGTGCATGCATCTTCGGTACCCGTTTGTATCCCAAATTTAGCCTAAAAACACCGAAAATTCGAGTTTTTTGGGACCCAGAAATGATTTGTACATGTCTACACTGTGCTAGAAAATTTCAATAAACATGCCCAAAAAAATGCTGAAACACGTTTTTAGAGCCCAAAAAGTCGATTTGTGAATGCCTTTTTGGTACCCGTTTATATCCCAAATTTAGCCTAAAAACATCGAAAATTCGAGTTTGCTGGGTTTCAGAAGAGATCTGTACATGTCTACACTGTGCTAGAAAATTTTCAATATACAGGCCAAAAAAATGCTAAAACGCGATTTTAGGGCCCAAAATGTCCATTTGTACATGCATTTTTTGTACCCGTTTATATCCCAAATTTAGCCTAAAAACACCGAAAATTCGAGTTTTTTGGGCCTCAGAAGAGATCTGTACATGCCTACACTGTGCTAGAAAATTTTCAATTTACAGACCAAAAAATGCTAAAGCACGTTTTTTGGGCCCAAAAAGTCGATTTGTGCATGTATTTTCGGAACCCGTTTATATTCAAAATTTAGCCTAAAAACACCGAAAATTCGAGTTTTTTGGGTCCCATACAGTATCTGTACATGTCTACACTGTGCTAGAAAAAATTCAATATAGAGGTAAAAACAATGCTAAAACACGTTTTTAGGGACCAAAAAGTCGATTTATGCATGTATATTCGGTACCCGTTTACAACCCAAATTTAGCCTAAAAACACCGAAAATTCGAGTTTTTGGGTCACAGAAGAGATCTGTACATGCCTACACTGTACCAGAAAAATTTCAATATACAGGCCAAATAAATGCTAAAACACGTTTTTAGGGCCCAAAAAGTCGATTTGTGCATGCATCTTCGGTACCCGTTTATATCCCAAATTTAGCCTAAAACACCGAAAATTCGAGTTTGCTGGGTTTCAGAAGAGATCTGTACATGCCTACACTGTGCTAGTAAATTTTCAATTTACAGACCAAAAAATGCTAAAGCACGTTTTTTGGGCCCAAAAAGTCGATTTGTGCATGTATTTTCGGAACCCGTTTATATCCCAAATTTAGCCTAAAAACACCGAAAATTCGAGTTTTTAGGGCCTCAGAAGAGATCTGTACATGTCTACACTGTGCTAGAAAATTTTCAATTTACAGGCCAAATAAATGCTAAAACATGTTTTTAGGGCCCAAAAAGTCGATTTGTGCATGCATCTTCGGTACCCGTTTGTATCCCAAATTTAGCCTAAAAACACCGAAAATTCGAGTTTTTTGGGACCCAGAAATGATTTGTACATGTCTACACTGTGCTAGAAAATTTCAATAAACATGCCAAAAAAAATGCTGAAACACGTTTTTAGAGCCCAAAAAGTCGATTTGTGAATGCCTTTTTGGTACCCGTTTATATCCCAAATTTATCCTAAAAACATCGAAAATTCGAGTTTGTTGGGTTTCAGAAGAGATCTGTACATGCCTACAATGTGCTAGACAATTTTCAATTTCCAGGCCAAAAAAATGCTAAAACACGTTTTTAGGACCCAAAAAGTCGATTTGTGCATGCATCTTCGGTACCCGTTTATATCCTAAATTTAGCCTAAAAACACCGAAAATTCGAGTTTGTTGGGTTTCAGAAGAGATCTGTACATGCCTACAATGTGCTAGACAATTTTCAATTTACAGGCCAAAAAAATGCTAAAACACGTTTTTAGGACCCAAAAAGTCCATTTGTGCATGCATCTTCGGTACCCGTTTATATCCCAAATTTAGCCTAAAAACACCGAAAATTTGAGTTTTATGAGTCCCAGAAGCGATATGTACATGTCTACACTGTGCTAGAAAATTTTCAATTTACAGGCCAAATAAATGCTAAAACATGTTTTTAGGGCCCAAAAAGTCGATTTGTGCATGCATCTTCGGTACCCATATGTATCCCAAATTTAGCCTAAAAACACCTATAATTCGAGTTTTTTGGGTCTCAGAAGAGATCTGTACATGCCAACACTGTGCTAGAAAATTTTCAATTTACATGCCAAATAAATGCTAAAACATGTTTTTAGGGAACAAAAAGTCGATTTGTGCATGCATCTTCGGTACCCGTTTGTATCCCAAACTTAGCTTAAAAACACCTAAAATTCGAGTTTTTTGGATCTCAGAAGAGATCTGTACATGCCTACAATGTGCTAGATAATTTTCAATTTACAGGCCAAAAAAATGCTAAAACACGTTTTTAGGACCCAAGAAGTCCATTTGTGCATGCATCTACGGTACCCGTTTATATCCCAAAGTTAGCCTAAAAACACCGAAAATTTGAGTTTTATGGGTCCCAGAAGAGATCTGTACATGCCTACACTGTGCTAGTAAATTTTCAATTTACAGACCAAAAAATGCTAAAGCACGTTTTTTGGGCCCAAAAAGTCGATTTGTGCATGTATTTTCGGAACCCGTTTATATCCCAAATTTAGCCTAAAAACACCGAAAATTCGAGTTTTTAGGGCCTCAGAAGAGATCTGTACATGTCTACACTGTGCTAGAAAATTTTCAATTTACAGGCCAAATAAATGCTAAAACATGTTTTTAGGGCCCAAAAAGTCGATTTGTGCATGCATCTTCGGTACCCGTTTGTATCCCAAATTTAGCCTAAAAACACCGAAAATTCGAGTTTTTTGGGACCCAGAAATGATTTGTACATGTCTACACTGTGCTAGAAAATTTCAATAAACATGCCAAAAAAAATGCTGAAACACGTTTTTAGAGCCCAAAAAGTCGATTTGTGAATGCCTTTTTGGTACCCGTTTATATCCCAAATTTATCCTAAAAACATCGAAAATTCGAGTTTGTTGGGTTTCAGAAGAGATCTGTACATGCCTACAATGTGCTAGACAATTTTCAATTTCCAGGCCAAAAAAATGCTAAAACACGTTTTTAGGACCCAAAAAGTCGATTTGTGCATGCATCTTCGGTACCCGTTTATATCCTAAATTTAGCCTAAAAACACCGAAAATTCGAGTTTGTTGGGTTTCAGAAGAGATCTGTACATGCCTACAATGTGCTAGACAATTTTCAATTTACAGGCCAAAAAAATGCTAAAACACGTTTTTAGGACCCAAAAAGTCCATTTGTGCATGCATCTTCGGTACCCGTTTATATCCCAAATTTAGCCTAAAAACACCGAAAATTTGAGTTTTATGAGTCCCAGAAGCGATATGTACATGTCTACACTGTGCTAGAAAATTTTCAATTTACAGGCCAAATAAATGCTAAAACATGTTTTTAGGGCCCAAAAAGTCGATTTGTGCATGCATCTTCGGTACCCATATGTATCCCAAATTTAGCCTAAAAACACCTATAATTCGAGTTTTTTGGGTCTCAGAAGAGATCTGTACATGCCAACACTGTGCTAGAAAATTTTCAATTTACATGCCAAATAAATGCTAAAACATGTTTTTAGGGAACAAAAAGTCGATTTGTGCATGCATCTTCGGTACCCGTTTGTATCCCAAACTTAGCTTAAAAACACCTAAAATTCGAGTTTTTTGGATCTCAGAAGAGATCTGTACATGCCAACACTGTGCTAGAAAATTTTCAATTTACATACCAAAAAAATGCTAAAACACATTTTATGGGCCCAAAAAGTCGATTTGTGCATGCATCTTCGGTACCCGTTTATATCCTAAATTTAGCCTAAAAACACCGAAAATTCAAGTTTGTTGGGTTTCAGAAGAGATCTGTACATGCCTACAATGTGCTAGACAATTTTCAATTTACAGGCCAAAAAAATGCTTAAACACGTTTTTAGGACCCAAAAAGTCGATTTATGCATGTATATTCGGTACCCGTTTATATCCCAAATTTAGCCTAAAAACACCGAAAATTTGAGTTTTATGGGTCCCAGAAGCGATATGTACATGTCTACACTGTGCTAGAAAATTTTAAATTTACAGGCCAAAAAATGCTAAAACACGTTTTTAGGGCCCAAAAAGTCGATTTGTGCATGCATCTTCGGTACCAGTTTGTATCCCAAATTTAGCCTAAAAACACCGAAAATTCGAGTTTTTGGGTCACAGAAGAGATCTGTACATGCCTACACTGTACCAGAAAAAAATCAATATACAGGCCAAATAAATGCTAAAACACGTTTTTAGGGCCCAAAAAGTCGATTTGTGCATGCATCTTCGGTACCCGTTTATATCCCAAATTTAGCCTAAAAACATCGAAAATTCGAGTTTGCTGGGTTTCAGAAGAGATCTGTACATGCCTACACTGTGCTAGTACATTTTCAATTTACAGACCAAAAAATGCTAAAGCACGTTTTTTGGGCCCAAAAAGTCGATTTGTGCATGTATTTTCGGAACCCGTTTATATCCCAAATTTAGCCTAAAAACACCGAAAATTCGAGTTTTTAGGGCCTCAGAAGAGATCTGTACATGTCTACACTGTGCTAGAAAATTTTCAATTTACAGGCCAAATAAATGTTTTTAGGGCCCAAAAAGTCGATTTGTGCATGCATCTTCGGTACCCGTTTGTATCCCAAATTTAGCCTAAAAACACCGAAATTTCGAGTTTTTTGGGACCCAGAAATGATTTGTACATGTCTACACTGTGCTAGAAAATTTCAATAAACATGCCAAAAAAAATGCTGAAACACGTTTTTAGAGCCCAAAAAGTCGATTTGTGAATGCCTTTTTGGTACCCGTTTATATCCCAAATTTAGCCTAAAAACATCGAAAATTCGAGTTTGTTGGGTTTCAGAAGAGATCTGTACATGCCTACAATGTGCTAGACAATTTTCAATTTACAGGCCAAAAAAATGCTAAAACACGTTTTTAGGACACAAGAAATCCATTTGTGCATGCATCTTCGGTACCCGTTTATATCCCAAATTTAGCCTAAAAACACCGAAAATTTGAGTTTTGTGGGTCCCAGAAGCGATCTGTACATGTCTACACTGTGCTAGAAAATTTTCAATATACAGGCCAAAAAAATGCTAAAACACGTTTTTAGGGCCCACAAATTCGATTTGTGCATGCATCTTCGGTATCAGTTTATATCTCTAATGTAGCCTAAAAACACCGAAAATTCGAGTTTTTTGGGTCCCAGAAGCGATTTGTACATGTCTACACTTTGCTAGAAAATGTTCAACATACAGGCTAAAAAAATGCTAAAACACATTTTTGGGGCCCAAAAAGTCGATTTGTGCATGCATCTTCGGTACCCGTTTATATCCCAAATTTAGCCTAAAAACACCGAAAATTCGAGTTTTTTGGGTCACAGAAATGATTTGTACATGTCTACACTGTGTTAGAAAATTTCAATAAACACGCCAAAAAAAATGCTAAAACACATTTTTAGAGCCCAAAAATTCGATTTGTGCATGCCTTTTTGGTACCCGTTTATATCCCAAATTTAGCCTAAAAACATCGAAAATTCGAGTTTATTGGGTTTCAGAAAAGATCTGTACATGCCAACACTGTGCTAGAAAATTTTCAATTTACATGCCAAATAAATGCTAAAACATGTTTTTAGGGAACAAAAAGTCGATTTGTGCATGCATCTTCGGTACCCGTTTGTATCCCAAATTTAGCCTAAAAACACCTAAAATTCGAGTTTTTTGGGTCTCAGAAGAGATCTGTACATGCCAACACTGTGCTAGAAAATTTTCAATGTACATACCAAAAAAATGCTAAAACACATTTTTTGGGCCCAAAAAGTCGATTTGTGCATGGATCTTCGGTACCCGTTTATATCCCAAATTTAGCCTAAAAACATCGAAAATTCGAGTTTGTTGGTATTCAGAAGTGATATGTACATGCCTACAATGTGCTAGATAATTTTCAATTTCCAGGCCAAAAAAATGCTAAAACACGTTTTTAGGACCCAAAAAGTCGATTTGTGCATGTATATTCGGTACCCGTTTATATCCCAAATTTAGCGTAAAAACACCGAAAATTTGAGTTTTATGGGTCCCAGAAGCGATATTTACATGTCTACACTGTGCTAAAAAAAAATCAATTTACAGGCCAAAAAATGCTAAAACACGTTTTTAGGGCCCAAAAAGTCGATTTGTGCATGCATCTTCGGTACCCGTTTGTATCCCAAATTTAGCCTAAAAACACCGAAAATTCGAGTTTTGGGGTCTCAGAAGAGATCTGTACATGTCTACACTGTGCTAGAAAATTTTCAATTTACAGGCCAAATAAATGCTAAAACATGTTTTTTGGGCCCAAAAAGTCGATTTGTGCATGCATCTTCGGTACCCGTATGTATTCCAAATTTAGCCTAAAAACACCTAAAACTCGAGTTTTTTGGGTCTCAGAAGAGATCTGTACATGCCAACACTGTGCTAGAAAATTTTCAATTTACATGCCAAAAAAATCCTAAAACACGTTTTTTGGGCCCAAAAAGTCGATTTGTGCATGTATCTTCGGTGCCCGTTTATATCCCAAATTTAGCCTAATAACATCGAAAATTCGAGTTTTTTGGGTCCCAGAAGCGATCTGTACATGTCTACACTGTGCTAGAAAATTTTCAATGTACAGGCCAAAAAAATGCTAAAACACGTTTTTAGGGCCCACAAATTCGATTTGTGCATGCATCTTCGGTACCAGTTTATATCCCAAATGTAGCCTAAAAACACCGAAAATTCGAGTTTTTTGGGCCTCAGAAGAGATCTTGTACATGTCTACACTGTGCTAGAAAATTTTCAATTTACAGGCCAAATAAATGCTAAAACATGTTTTTAGGGAACAAAAAGTCGATTTGTGCATGCATCTTCGGTACCCGTTTGTATCCCAAATTTAGCCTAAAAACACCTAAAATTCGAGTTTTTTGGGTCTCAGAAAATATCTGTACATGCCAACACTGTGCTAGAAAATTTTCAATTTACATACCAAAAAAATGCTAAAACACATTTTTTGGGCCCAAAAAGTCGATTTGTGCATGCATCTTCGGTACCCGTTTATATCCCAAGTTTAGCCTAAAAACACCGAAAATTCGAGTTTTTTGGGTCCCAGAAGCGATTTGTACATGTCTACACTGTGCTAGAAAAGTTCAATAAACACGCCAAAAAAAATGCTAAAACACGTTTTTAGAGCCCAAAAAGTCGATTTGTGAATGCCTTTTTGGTACCCGTTTATATCCCAAATTTAGCCTAAAAACATCGAAAATTCGAGTTTATTGGGTTTCAGAAGAGATCTGTACATGCCTACAATGTGCTAGACAATTTTCAATTTACAGGCCAAAAAAATGATAAAAACACGTTTTTAGGACCCAAAAAGTCGATTTGTGCATGCATCTTCGGTACCCGTTTATATCCCAAATTTAGCCTAAAAACACCGAAAATTTGAGTTTTATGGGTCCCAGAAGCGATTTGTACATGTCTACACTGTGCTAGAAAATTTTCAATTTACAGGCCAAAAAATGCTAAAACGCGTTTTTAGGGCCCACAAATTCGATTTGTGCATGCATCTTCGGTATCAGTTTATATCCCTAATGTAGCCTAAAAACACCGAAAATTCGAGTTTTTTGGGTCCCAGAAGCGATCTGTACATGTCTACACTGTGCTAGAAAATTTTCAATGTACAGGCCAAAAAAATGCTAAAACACGTTTTTAGGGCCCACAAATTCGATTTGTGCATGCATCTTCGGTACCAGTTTATATCCCAAATGTAGCCTAAAAAACACCGAAAATTCGAGTTTTTTGGGCCTCAGAAGAGATCTTGTACATGTCTACACTGTGCTAGAAAATTTTCAATTTACAGGCCAAATAAATGCTAAAACATGTTTTTAGGGAACAAAAAGTCGATTTTTGCATGCATCTTCGGTACCCGTTTGTATCCCAAATTTAGCCTAAAAACACCTAAAATTCGAGTTTTTTGGGTCTCAGAAAAGATCTGTACATGCCAACACTGTGCTAGAAAATTTTCAATTTACATACCAAAAAAATGCTAAAACACATTTTTTGGGCCCAAAAAGTCGATTTGTGCATGCATCTTCGGTACCCGTTTATATCCCAAATTTAGCCTAAAAACACCGAAAATTCGAGTTTTTTGGGCCTCAGAAGAGATCTTGTACATGTCTACACTGTGCTAGAAAATTTTCAATTTACAGGCCAAATAAATGCTAAAACATGTTTTTAGGGAACAAAAAGTCGATTTGTGCATGCATCTTCGGTACCCGTTTGTATCCCAAATTTAGCCTAATAACACCTAAAATTCGTGTTTTTTGGGTCTCAGAAAAGATCTGTACATGCCAACACTGTGCTAGAAAATTTTCAATTTACATACCAAAAAAATGCTAAAACACATTTTTTGGGCCCAAAAAGTCGATTTGTGCATGCATCTTCGGTACCCGTTTATATCCCAAGTTTAGCCTAAAAACACCGAAAATTCGAGTTTTTTGGGTCCCAGAAGCGATTTGTACATGTCTACACTGTGCTAGAAAATTTCAATAAACACGCCAAAAAAAATGCTAAAACACGTTTTTAGAGCCCAAAAAGTCGATTTGTGAATGCCTTTTTGGTACCCGTTTATATCCCAAATTTAGCCGAAAAACATCGAAAATTCGAGTTTATTGGGTTTCAGAAGAGATCTGTACATGCCTACAATGTGCTAGACAATTTTCAATTTACAGGCCAAAAAAATGCTAAAAACACGTTTTTAGGACCCAAAAAGTCGATTTGTGCATGCATCTTCGGTACCCGTTTATATCCCAAATTTAGCCTAAAAACACCGAAAATTTGAGTTTTATGGGTCCCAGAAGCGATTTGTACATGTCTACACTGTGCTAGAAAATTTTCAATTTACAGGCCAAAAAATGCTAAAACGCGTTTTTAGGGCCCACAAATTCGATTTGTGCATGCATCTTCGGTATCAGTTTATATCCCTAATGTAGCCTAAAAACACCGAAAATTCGAGTTTTTTGGGTCCCAGAAGCGATTTGTACATGTCCACACTTTGCTAGAAAATGTTCAATATACAGGCTAAAAAAATGCTAAAACACATTTTTGGGGCCCAAAAAGTCGATTTGTGCATGCATCTTCGGTACCCGTTTATATCCCAAATTTAGCCTAATAACATCGAAAATTCGAGTTTTTTGGGTCCCAGAAGTGATCTGTACATGTCTACACTGTGCTAGAAAATTTTCAATGTACAGGCCAAAAAAATGCTAAAACACGTTTTTAGGGCCCACAAATTCGATTTGTGCATGCATCTTCGGTACCAGTTTATATCCCAAATGTAGCCTAAAAAACACCGAAAATTCGAGTTTTTTTGGGCCTCAGAAGAGATCTTGTACATGTCTACACTGTGCTAGAAAATTTTCAATTTACAGGCCAAATAAATGCTAAAACATGTTTTTAGGGAACAAAAAGTCGATTTGTGCATGCATCTTCGGTACCCGTTTGTATCCCAAATTTAGCCTAAAAACACCTAAAATTCGAGTTTTTTGGGTCTCAGAAAAGATCTGTACATGCCAACACTGTGCTAGAAAATTTTCAATTTAAATACCAAAAAAATGCTAAAACACATTTTTTGGGCCCAAAAAGTCGATTTGTGCATGCATCTTCGGTACCCGTTTATATCCCAAATTTAGCCTAAAAACACCGAAAATTCGAGTTTTTTGGGTCCCAGAAGCGATTTGTACATGTCTACACTGTGCTAGAAAATTTCAATAAACACGCCAAAAAAAATGCTAAAACACGTTTTTAGAGCCCAAAAAGTCGATTTGTGAATGCCTTTTTGGTACCCGTTTATATCCCAAATTTAGCCTAAAAACATCGAAAATTCGAGTTTATTGGGTTTCAGAAGAGATCTGTACATGCCTACAATGTGCTAGACAATTTTCAATTTACAGGCCAAAAAAATGCTAAAAACACGTTTTTAGGACCCAAAATGTCGATTTGTGCATGCATCTTCGGTACCCGTTTATATCCCAAATTTAGCCTAAAAACACCGAAAATTTGAGTTTTATGGGTCCCAGAAGCGATTTGTACATGTCTACACTGTGCTAGAAAATTTTCAATTTAGAGGCCAAAAAATGCTAAAACGCGTTTTTAGGGACCACAAATTCGATTTGTGCATGTATCTTCGGTATCAGTTTATATCCCTAATGTAGCCTAAAAACACCGAAAATTCGAGTTTTTTGGGTCCCAGAAGCGATTTGTACATGTCTACACTTTGCTAGAAAATGTTCAATATACAGGCTAAAAAAATGCTAAAACACATTTTTGGGGCCCAAAAAGTCGATTTGTGCATGCATCTTCGGTACCCGTTTATATCCCAAATTTAGCATAAAAACATCGAAAATTCGAGTTTTTTGGGTCCCAGAAATGATTTGTACATGTCTACACTGTGCTAGAAAATTTCAATAAACACGCCAAAAAAAATGCTAAAACACGTTTTTAGAGCCCAAAAATTCGATTTGTGCATTCCTTTTTGGTACCCGTTTATATCCCAAATTTAGCCTAAAAACATCGAAAATTCGAGTTTGTTGGGTTTCAGAAGAGATCTGTACATGCCTACAATGTGCTAGACAATTTTCAATTTACAGGCCAAAAAAATGCTAAAACACGTTTTTAGGACCCAAAAAGTCGATTTGTGCATGCATCTTCGGTACCCGTTTATATCCCAAATTTAGCCTAAAAACACCAAAAATTTGAGTTTATGGGTCCCAGAAGCGATTTGTACATGTCTACACTGTGCTAGAAAATTTTCAATTTACAGGCCAAAAAATGCTAAAACACGTTTTTAGGGCCCAAAAAGTCGATTTGTGCATGCCTCTTCGGTACCCGTTTGTATCCCAAATTTAGCCTAAAAACACCGAAAATTCGAGTTTTTGGGTCACAGAAGAGATCTGTACATGCCTACACTGTACCAGAAAATTTTCAATATACAGGCCAAATAAATGCTAAAACACGTTTTTAGGGCCCAAAAAGTCGATTTGTGCATGCATCTTCGGTACCCGTTTATATCCCAAATTTAGCCTAAAAACACCGAAAATTCGAGTTTGCTGGGTTTCAGAAGAGATCTGTACATGCCTACACTGTGCTAGTAAATTTTCAATTTACATACCAAAAAATGCTAAGGCACGTTTTTTGGGCCCAAAAAGTCGATTTGTGCATGTATTTTCGGAACCCGTTTATATCCCAAATTTAGCCTAAAAACACCGAAAATTCGAGTTTTTAGGGCCTCAGAAGAGATCTGTACATGTCTACACTGTGCTAGAAAATTTTCAATTTACAGGCCAAATAAATGCTAAAACATGTTTTTAGGGCCCAAAAAGTCGATTTCTGCATGCATCTTCGGTACCCGTTTGTATCCCAAATTTAGCCTAAAAACACCTAAAATTCGAGTTTTTTGGGTCTCAGAAATGATTTGTACATGTTTACACTGTGCTAGAAAATTTCAATAAACACGTAAAAAAAAATGCTAAAACACGTTTTTAGAGCCCAAAAAGACTATTTGTGAATGACTTTTTGGTACCCGTTTATATCCCAAATTTAGCCTAAAAACATCGAAAATTCGAGTTTGTTGGGTTTCAGAAGAGATCTGTACATGCCTACAATGTGCTAGACAATTTTCAATTTCCAGGCCAAAAAAATGCTAAAACACGTTTTTAGGACCCAAAAAGCCGATTTGTGCATGCATCTTCGGTACCCGTTTATATCCCAAATTTAGCCTAAAAACACCGAAAATTTGAGTTTTATGGGTCCCAGAAGCGATATGTACATGTCTACACTGTGCTAGAAAATTTTCAATTTTCAGGCCAAAAAATGCTAAAACACGTTTTTAGGGCCCAAAAAGTCGATTTGTGCATGCATCTTCGGTACCCGTTTGTATCCCAAATTTAGCCTAAAAACACCTAAAATTCGAGTTTTGGGGTCTCAGAAGAGATCTGTACATGTCTACACTGTGCTAGAAAATTTTCAATTTACAGGCCAAATAAATGCTAAAACATGTTTTTAGGGCCCAAAAAGTCGATTTGTGCATGCATCTTCGGTACCCGTATGTATTCCAAATTTAGCCTAAAAACACCTAAAATTCGAGTTTTTCGGGTCTCAGAAGAGATCTGTACATGCCAACACTGTGCTAGAAAATTTTCAATTTACATGCCAAAAAAATCCTAAAACACGTTTTTTGGGCCCAAAAAGTCGATTTGTGCATGTATATTCGGTACCCGTTTATATCCCAAATTTAGCCTAATAACATCGAAAATTCGAGTTTTTTGGGTCCCAGAAGCGATCTGTACATGTCTACACTGTGCTAGAAAATTTTCAATGTACAGGCCAAAAAAATGCTAAAACACGTTTTTAGGGCCCACAAATTCGATTTGTGCATGCATCTTCGGTACCAGTTTATATCCCTAATGTAGCCTAAAAACACCGAAAATTCGACTTTTGTAGGCCTCAGAAGAGATTTTGTACATGTCTACACTGTGCTAGAAAATTTTCAATTTACAGGCCAAATAAATGCTAAAACACGTTTTGAGGACCCAAAAAGTCGATTTGTGCATGCATCTTCAGTACCCGTTTATATCCTAAATTTAGCCTAAAAACACCGAACATTTGAATTTTATGGGTTCCAGAAGCGATCTGTACATGTCTACACTGTGCTAGAAAATTTTCAATATACAGGCCAAAAAAATGCTAAAACACGTTTTTAGGGCCCACAAATTCGATTTGTGTATGCATCTTCGGTATCAGTTTATATCTCTAATGTAGCGTAAAAACACCGAAAATTCGAGTTTTTTGAGTCACAGAAGCGATTTGTACATGTCTACACTTTGCTAGAAAATGTTCAATATACAGGCTAAAAAAATGCTAAAACACATTTTTGGGGCCCAAAAAGTCGATTTGTGCATGCATCTTCGGTACCCGTTTATATCCCAAATTTAGCCTAAAAACACCGAAAATTCGAGTTTTTTGGGTCCCAGAAATGATTTGTACCTGTCTACACTGTGCTAGAAAATTTCAGTAAACACGCCAAAAAAAATGCTAAAACACTTTTTTAGAGCCCAAAAATTTGATTTGTGCATGCCTTTTTGGTACCCGTTTATATCCCAAATTTAGCCTAAAAACATCGAAAATTCGAGTTTGTTGGGTTTCAGAAGAGATCTGTACATGCCTACAATGTGCTAGACAATTTTCAATTTACAGGCCAAAAAAATGCTAAAACACGTTTTTAGGACCCAAAAAGTCCATTTGTGCATGCATCTTCGGTACCCGTTTATATCCCAAATTTAGCCTAAAAACACCGAAAATTTGAGTTTTATGAGTCCCAGAAGCGATATGTACATGTCTACACTGTGCTAGAAAATTTTCAATTTACAGGCCAAATAAATGCTAAAACATGTTTTTAGGGCCCAAAAAGTCGATTTGTGCATGCATCTTCGGTACCCATATGTATCCCAAATTTAGCCTAAAAACACCTATAATTCGAGTTTTTTGGGTCTCAGAAGAGATCTGTACATGCCAACACTGTGCTAGAAAATTTTCAATTTACATGCCAAATAAATGCTAAAACATGTTTTTAGGGAACAAAAAGTCGATTTGTGCATGCATCTTCGGTACCCGTTTGTATCCCAAACTTAGCTTAAAAACACCTAAAATTCGAGTTTTTTGGATCTCAGAAGAGATCTGTACATGCCAACACTGTGCTAGAAAATTTTCAATTTACATACCAAAAAAATGCTAAAACACATTTTTTGGGCCCAAAAAGTCGATTTGTGCATGCATCTTCGGTACCCGTTTATATCCTAAATTTAGCCTAAAAACACCGAAAATTCGAGTTTGTTGGGTTTCAGAAGAGATCTGTACATGCCTACAATGTGCTAGACAATTTTCAATTTACAGGCCAAAAAAATGCTTAAACACGTTTTTAGGACCCAAAAAGTCGATTTATGCATGTATATTCGGTACCCGTTTATATCCCAAATTTAGCCTAAAAACACCGAAAATTTGAGTTTTATGGGTCCCAGAAGCGATATGTACATGTCTACACTGTACTAGAAAATTTTAAATTTACAGGCCAAAAAATGCTAAAACACGTTTTTAGGGCCCAAAAAGTCGATTTGTGCATGCATCTTCGGTACCAGTTTGTATCCCAAATTTAGCCTAAAAACACCGAAAATTCGAGTTTTTGGGTCACAGAAGAGATCTGTACATGCCTACACTGTACCAGAAAAAATTCAATATACAGGCCAAATAAATGCTAAAACACGTTTTTAGGGCCCAAAAAGTCGATTTGTGCATGCATCTTCGGTACCCGTTTATATCCCAAATTTAGCCTAAAAACATCGAAAATTCGAGTTTGCTGGGTTTCAGAAGAGATCTGTACATGCCTACACTGTGCTAGTACATTTTCAATTTACAGACCAAAAAATGCTAAAGCACGTTTTTTGGGCCCAAAAAGTCGATTTGTGCATGTATTTTCGGAACCCGTTTATATCCCAAATTTAGCCTAAAAACACCGAAAATTCGAGTTTTTAGGGCCTCAGAAGAGATCTGTACATGTCTACACTGTGCTAGAAAATTTTCAATTTACAGGCCAAATAAATGTTTTTAGGGCCCAAAAAGTCGATTTGTGCATGCATCTTCGGTACCCGTTTGTATCCCAAATTTAGCCTAAAAACACCGAAATTTCGAGTTTTTTGGGACCCAGAAATGATTTGTACATGTCTACACTGTGCTAGAAAATTTCAATAAACATGCCAAAAAAAATGCTGAAACACGTTTTTAGAGCCCAAAAAGTCGATTTGTGAATGCCTTTTTGGTACCCGTTTATATCCCAAATTTAGCCTAAAAACATCGAAAATTCGAGTTTGTTGGGTTTCAGAAGAGATCTGTACATGTCTACACTGTGCTAGAAAATTTTCAATATACAGGCCAAAAAAATGCTAAAACGCGATTTTAGGGCCCAAAATGTCCATTTGTACATGCATTTTTTGTACCCGTTTATATCCCAAATTTAGCCAAAAAACACCGAAAATTCGAGTTTTTTGGGCCTCAGAAGAGATCTGTACATGCCTACACTGTGCTAGAAAATTTTCAATTTACAGACCAAAAAATGCTAAAGCACGTTTTTTGGGCCCAAAAAGTCGATTTGTGCATGTATTTTCGGAACCCGTTTATATTCAAAATTTAGCCTAAAAACACCGAAAATTTGAGTTTTTTGGGTCCCATACAGTATCTGTACATGTCTACACTGTGCTAGAAAATTTTCAATATAGAGGTAAAAACAATGCTAAAACACGTTTTTAGGGACCAAAAAGTCGATTTATGCATGTATATTCGGTACCCGTTTACAACCCAAATTTAGCCTAAAAACACCGATAATTCGAGTTTGTTGGGTTTCAGAAGAGATCTGTACATGCCTACAATGTGCTAGACAATTTTCAATTTACAGGCCAAAAAAATGCTAAAACACGTTTTTAGGACACAAGAAATCCATTTGTGCATGCATCTTCGGTACCCGTTTATATCCCAAATTTAGCCTAAAAACACCGAAAATTTGAGTTTTGTGGGTCCCAGAAGCGATCTGTACATGTCTACACTGTGCTAGAAAATTTTCAATATACAGGCCAAAAAAATGCTAAAACACGTTTTTAGGGCCCACAAATTCGATTTGTCCATGCATCTTCGGTATCAGTTTATATCTCTAATGTAGCCTAAAAACACCGAAAATTCGAGTTTTTTGGGTCCCAGAAGCGATTTGTACATGTCTACACTTTGCTAGAAAATGTTCAATATACAGGCTAAAAAAATGCTAAAACACATTTTTGGGGCCCAAAAAGTCGATTTGTGCATGCATCTTCGGTACCCGTTTATATCCCAAATTTAGCCTAAAAACACCGAAAATTCGAGTTTTTTGGGTCACAGAAATGATTTGTACATGTCTACACTGTGTTAGAAAATTTCAATAAACACGCCAAAAAAAATGCTAAAACACATTTTTAGAGCCCAAAAATTCGATTTGTGCATGCCTTTTTGGTACCCGTTTATATCCCAAATTTAGCCTAAAAACATCGAAAATTCGAGTTTATTGGGTTTCAGAAAAGATCTGTACATGCCAACACTGTGCTAGAAAATTTTCAATTTACATGCCAAATAAATGCTAAAACATGTTTTTAGGGAACAAAAAGTCGATTTGTGCATGCATCTTCGGTACCCGTTTGTATCCCAAATTTAGCCTAAAAACACCTAAAATTCGAGTTTTTTGGGTCTCAGAAGAGATCTGTACATGCCAACACTGTGCTAGAAAATTTTCAATGTACATACCAAAAAAATGCTAAAACACATTTTTTGGGCCCAAAAAGTCGATTTGTGCATGGATCTTCGGTACCCGTTTATATCCCAAATTTAGCCTAAAAACATCGAAAATTCGAGTTTGTTGGTATTCAGAAGTGATCTGTACATGCCTACAATGTGCTAGATAATTTTCAATTTCCAGGCCAAAAAAATGCTAAAACACGTTTTTAGGACCCAAAAAGTCGATTTGTGCATGTATATTCGGTACCCGTTTATATCCCAAATTTAGCGTAAAAACACCGAAAATTTGAGTTTTATGGGTCCCAGAAGCGATATTTACATGTCTACACTGTGCTAAAAAAAAATCAATTTACAGGCCAAAAAATGCTAAAACACGTTTTTAGGGCCCAAAAAGTCGATTTGTGCATGCATCTTCGGTACCCGTTTGTATCCCAAATTTAGCCTAAAAACACCGAAAATTCGAGTTTTGGGGTCTCAGAAGAGATCTGTACATGTCTACACTGTGCTAGAAAATTTTCAATTTACAGGCCAAATAAATGCTAAAACATGTTTTTTGGGCCCAAAAAGTCGATTTGTGCATGCATCTTCGGTACCCGTATGTATTCCAAATTTAGCCTAAAAACACCTAAAACTCGAGTTTTTTGGGTCTCAGAAGAGATCTGTACATGCCAACACTGTGCTAGAAAATTTTCAATTTACATGCCAAAAAAATCCTAAAACACGTTTTTTGGGCCCCAAAAGTCGATTTGTGCATGTATCTTCGGTGCCCGTTTATATCCCAAATTTAGCCTAATAACATCGAAAATTCGAGTTTTTTGGGTCCCAGAAGCGATCTGTACATGTCTACACTGTGCTAGAAAATTTTCAATGTACAGGCCAAAAAAATGCTAAAACACGTTTTTAGGGCCCACAAATTCGATTTGTGCATGCATCTTCGGTACCAGTTTATATCCCAAATGTAGCCTAAAAACACCGAAAATTCGAGTTTTTTGGGCCTCAGAAGAGATCTTGTACATGTCTACACTGTGCTAGAAAATTTTCAATTTACAGGCCAAATAAATGCTAAAACATGTTTTTAGGGAACAAAAAGTCGATTTGTGCATGCATCTTCGGTACCCGTTTGTATCCCAAATTTAGCCTAAAAACACCTAAAATTCGAGTTTTTTGGGTCTCAGAAAATATCTGTACATGCCAACACTGTGCTAGAAAATTTTCAATTTACATACCAAAAAAATGCTAAAACACATTTTTTGGGCCCAAAAAGTCGATTTGTGCATGCATCTTCGGTACCCGTTTATATCCCAAGTTTAGCCTAAAAACACCGAAAATTCGAGTTTTTTGGGTCCCAGAAGCGATTTGTACATGTCTACACTGTGCTAGAAAAGTTCAATAAACACGCCAAAAAAAATGCTAAAACACGTTTTTAGAGCCCAAAAAGTCGATTTGTGAATGCCTTTTTGGTACCCGTTTATATCCCAAATTTAGCCTAAAAACATCGAAAATTCGAGTTTATTGGGTTTCAGAAGAGATCTGTACATGCCTACAATGTGCTAGACAATTTTCAATTTACAGGCCAAAAAAATGCTAAAAACACGTTTTTAGGACCCAAAAAGTCGATTTGTGCATGCATCTTCGGTACCCGTTTATATCCCAAATTTAGCCTAAAAACACCGAAAATTTGAGTTTTATGGGTCCCAGAAGCGATTTGTACATGTCTACACTGTGCTAGAAAATTTTCAATTTACAGGCCAAAAAATGCTAAAACGCGTTTTTAGGGCCCACAAATTCGATTTGTGCATGCATCTTCGGTATCAGTTTATATCCCTAATGTAGCCTAAAAACACCTAAAATTCGAGTTTTTTGGGTCTCAGAAAAGATCTGTACATGCCAACACTGTGCTAGAAAATTTTCAATTTACATACCAAAAAAATGCTAAAACACATTTTTTGGGCCCAAAAAGTCGATTTGTGCATGCATCTTCGGTACCCGTTTATATCCCAAATTTAGCCTAAAAACACCGAAAATTCGAGTTTTTTGGGCCTCAAAAGAGATCTTGTACATGTCTACACTGTGCTAGAAAATTTTCAATTTACAGGCCAAATAAATGCTAAAACATGTTTTTAGGGAACAAAAAGTCGATTTGTGCATGCATCTTCGGTACCCGTTTGTATCCCAAATTTAGCCTAATAACACCTAAAATTCGAGTTTTTTGGGTCTCAGAAAAGATCTGTACATGCCAACACTGTGCTAGAAAATTTTCAATTTACATACCAAAAAAATGCTAAAACACATTTTTTGGGCCCAAAAAGTCGATTTGTGCATGCATCTTCGGTACCCGTTTATATCCCAAGTTTAGCCTAAAAACACCGAAAATTCGAGTTTTTTGGGTCCCAGAAGCGATTTGTACATGTCTACACTGTGCTAGAAAATTTCAATAAACACGCCAAAAAAAATGCTAAAACACGTTTTTAGAGCCCAAAAAGTCGATTTGTGAATGCCTTTTTGGTACCCGTTTATATCCCAAATTTAGCCTAAAAACATCGAAAATTCGAGTTTATTGGGTTTCAGAAGAGATCTGTACATGCCTACAATGTGCTAGACAATTTTCAATTTACAGGCCAAAAAAATGCTAAAAACACGTTTTTAGGACCCAAAAAGTCGATTTGTGCATGCATCTTCGGTACCCGTTTATATCCCAAATTTAGCCTAAAAACACCGAAAATTTGAGTTTTATGGGTCCCAGAAGCGATTTGTACATGTCTACACTGTGCTAGAAAATTTTCAATTTACAGGCCAAAAAATGCTAAAACGCGTTTTTAGGGCCCACAAATTCGATTTGTGCATGCATCTTCGGTATCAGTTTATATCCCTAATGTAGCCTAAAAACACCGAAAATTCGAGTTTTTTGGGTCCCAGAAGCGATTTGTACATGTCCACACTTTGCTAGAAAATGTTCAATATACAGGCTAAAAAAATGCTAAAACACATTTTTGGGGCCCAAAAAGTCGATTTGTGCATGCATCTTTGGTACCCGTTTATATCCCAAATTTAGCCTAATAACATCGAAAATTCGAGTTTTTTGGGTCCCAGAAGCGATCTGTACATGTCTACACTGTGCTAGAAAATTTTCAATGTACAGGCCAAAAAAATGCTAAAACACGTTTTTAGGGCCCACAAATTCGATTTGTGCATGCATCTTCGGTACCAGTTTATATCCCAAATGTAGCCTAAAAAACACCGAAAATTCGAGTTTTTTTGGGCCTCAGAAGAGATCTTGTACATGTCTACACTGTGCTAGAAAATTTTCAATTTACAGGCCAAATAAATGCTAAAACATGTTTTTAGGGAACAAAAAGTCGATTTGTGCATGCATCTTCGGTACCCGTTTGTATCCCAAATTTAGCCTAAAAACACCTAAAATTCGAGTTTTTTGGGTCTCAGAAAAGATCTGTACATGCCAACACTGTGCTAGAAAATTTTCAATTTACATACCAAAAAAATGCTAAAACACATTTTTTGGGCCCAAAAAGTCGATTTGTGCATGCATCTTCGGTACCCGTTTATATCCCAAATTTAGCCTAAAAACACCGAAAATTCGAGTTTTTTGGGTCCCAGAAGCGATTTGTACATGTCTACACTGTGCTAGAAAATTTCAATAAACACGCCAAAAAAAATGCTAAAACACGTTTTTAGAGCCCAAAAAGTCGATTTGTGAATGCCTTTTTGGTACCCGTTTATATCCCAAATTTAGCCTAAAAACATCGAAAATTCGAGTTTATTGGGTTTCAGAAGAGATCTGTACATGCCTACAATGTGCTAGACAATTTTCAATTTACAGGCCAAAAAAATGCTAAAAACACGTTTTTAGGACCCAAAAAGTCGATTTGTGCATGCATCTTCGGTACCCGTTTATATCCCAAATTTAGCATAAAAACACCGAAAATTTGAGTTTTATGGGTCCCAGAAGCGATTTGTACATGTCTACACTGTGCTAGAAAATTTTCAATTTAGAGGCCAAAAAATGCTAAAACGCGTTTTTAGGGACCACAAATTCGATTTGTGCATGTATCTTCGGTATCAGTTTATATCCCTAATGTAGCCTAAAAACACCGAAAATTCGAGTTTTTTGGGTCCCAGAAGCGATTTGTACATGTCTACACTTTGCTAGAAAATGTTCAATATACAGGCTAAAAAAATGCTAAAACACATTTTTGGGGCCCAAGAAGTCGATTTGTGCATGCATCTTCGGTACCCGTTTATATCCCAAATTTAGCATAAAAACATCGAAAATTCGAGTTTTTTGGGTCCCAGAAATGATTTGTACATGTCTACACTGTGCTAGAAAATTTCAATAAACACGCCAAAAATAATGCTAAAACACGTTTTTAGAGCCCAAAAATTCGATTTGTGCATTCCTTTTTGGTACCCGTTTATATCCCAAATTTAGCCTAAAAACATCGAAAATTCGAGTTTGTTGGGTTTCAGAAGAGATCTGTACATGCCTACAATGTGCTAGACAATTTTCAATTTACAGGCCAAAAAAATGCTAAAACACGTTTTTAGGACCCAAAAAGTCGATTTGTGCATGCATCTTCGGTACCCGTTTATATCCCAAATTTAGCCTAAAAACACCGAAAATTTGAGTTTATGGGTCCCAGAAGCGATTTGTACATGTCTACACTGTGCTAGAAAATTTTCAATTTACAGGCCAAAAAATGCTAAAACACGTTTTTAGGGCCCAAAAAGTCGATTTGTGCATGCATCTTCGGTACCCGTTTGTATCCCAAATTTAGCCTAAAAACACCGAAAATTCGAGTTTTTGGGTCACAGAAGAGATCTGTACATGCCTACACTGTACCAGAAAATTTTCAATATACAGGCCAAATAAATGCTAAAACACGTTTTTAGGGCCCAAAAAGTCGATTTGTGCATGCATCTTCGGTACCCGTTTATATCCCAAATTTAGCCTAAAAACACCGAAAATTCGAGTTTGCTGGGTTTCAGAAGAGATCTGTACATGCCTACACTGTGCTAGTAAATTTTCAATTTACATACCAAAAAATGCTAAGGCACGTTTTTTGGGCCCAAAAAGTCGATTTGTGCATGTATTTTCGGAACCCGTTTATATCCCAAATTTAGCCTAAAAACACCGAAAATTCGAGTTTTTAGGGCCTCAGAAGAGATCTGTACATGTCTACACTGTGCTAGAAAATTTTCAATTTACAGGCCAAATAAATGCTAAAACATGTTTTTAGGGCCCAAAAAGTCGATTTCTGCATGCATCTTCGGTACCCGTTTGTATCCCAAATTTAGCCTAAAAACACCTAAAATTCGAGTTTTTTGGGTCTCAGAAATGATTTGTACATGTTTACACTGTGCTAGAAAATTTCAATAAACACGTAAAAAAAAATGCTAAAACACGTTTTTAGAGCCCAAAAAGACTATTTGTGAATGACTTTTTGGTACCCGTTTATATCCCAAATTTAGCCTAAAAACATCGAAAATTCGAGTTTGTTGGGTTTCAGAAGAGATCTGTACATGCCTACAATGTGCTAGACAATTTTCAATTTCCAGGCCAAAAAAATGCTAAAACACGTTTTTAGGACCCAAAAAGCCGATTTGTGCATGCATCTTCGGTACCCGTTTATATCCCAAATTTAGCCTAAAAACACCGAAAATTTGAGTTTTATGGGTCCCAGAAGCGATATGTACATGTCTACACTGTGCTAGAAAATTTTCAATTTTCAGGCCAAAAAATGCTAAAACACGTTTTTAGGGCCCAAAAAGTCGATTTGTGCATGCATCTTCGGTACCCGTTTGTATCCCAAATTTAGCCTAAAAACACCTAAAATTCGAGTTTTGGGGTCTCAGAAGAGATCTGTACATGTCTACACTGTGCTAGAAAATTTTCAATTTACAGGCCAAATAAATGCTAAAACATGTTTTTAGGGCCCAAAAAGTCGATTTGTGCATGCATCTTCGGTACCCGTATGTATTCCAAATTTAGCCTAAAAACACCTAAAATTCGAGTTTTTCGGGTCTCAGAAGAGATCTGTACATGCCAACACTGTGCTAGAAAATTTTCAATTTACATGCCAAAAAAATCCTAAAACACGTTTTTTGGGCCCAAAAAGTCGATTTGTGCATGTATATTCGGTACCCGTTTATATCCCAAATTTAGCCTAATAACATCGAAAATTCGAGTTTTTTGGGTCCCAGAAGCGATCTGTACATGTCTACACTGTGCTAGAAAATTTTCAATGTACAGGCCAAAAAAATGCTAAAACACGTTTTTAGGGCCCACAAATTCGATTTGTGCATGCATCTTCGGTACCAGTTTATATCCCTAATGTAGCCTAAAAACACCGAAAATTCGACTTTTTTAGGCCTCAGAAGAGATTTTGTACATGTCTACACTGTGCTAGAAAATTTTCAATTTACAGGCCAAATAAATGCTAAAACATGTTTTTAGGGAACAAAAAGTCGATTTGTGCATGCATCTTCGGTACCCGTTTGTATCCCAAATTTAGCCTAAAAACACCTAAAATTCGAATTTTTTTGGTCTCAGAAGAGATCTGTACATGCCAACACTGTGCTAGAAAATTTTCAATTTACATACCAATAAAATGCTAAAACACATTGTTACAAACCCAGGAACTCTAGAGGTCGCCAATTAAGTAAAATACTAGATCTTAAAAACAATACAAGTTTATTTTAACATTAAACACATTTATCCCATGAATATCAAATCCCACTGAATTCACGTAACCCAAACCATCCAACATACTCAGTAGATTGCTCAATAACGTAATCGTAAACCAACAATAACACAAACAATAATATATCCAATAATACCCTCGTAATATATATAAGACACAAGACAATAGTAATACCCTAATAATACACATACACTTAATACTAATACACACAATAATACACGGAATACTAATAATACACTTAATAATAATAACACACTTAATAACGCAATAATGTAAGACACTTAAGACACCAACAATGCAAGACACGTAAGACACCAAACTTAATAATAATAATACTTCACCGAATTAATGCCAGTCTGACACAAATAGTCCAGGTACAGAAGGGGAAGATATAGGCCTCACACAGAACACTTATCAGTTGAGGAATGCTGGAAGAATGACTACTGAACACCGGGTTTTCTCGCTATATATAGTCTTTGATAAACATACGTCAGAGCCACAACATTCCAGGATTGGCTATCTTGTGAACTTGGAACTATTCTTGATTGGTGCAGACGGCCGAATATGCAAATGAGGGAATCTGGAGCTTCACAAGACACTACACTCAAGACCAACCAGGTCTTGGTCTCTCTCGCATCCCTTTCTGTGGTCGAACCAGGTAACAAGTAGTTAGGGTGTGAAGTGGTCTTCCAGTCCCGTAACACCTCCCCACCTAAAAGAAAATTTACCAAAGGAAATTTTCCATTCGAACATGCAATATAATAAATCCTAATTCAAATCCTAGACAAACAGTCTGCTATAACATTATGTGTTCCTTTAATATGGTTTACTGACAAGTTATATTCTTGTAGATACAAGCTCCACCTAGTTAACCTGCCGTTTTTATCTCTAAACTTATTCAAGTACTTGAGTGGATGATGGTCTGTAAATACCTCAACAGTACTCCCTGAAGGACCAACATACACAGCAAAATGCTGTAAAGCTAAAATAAGTGAAAGTAGTTCCTGTTCTATAGTTGAATAGTTCCTCTGAGCAGGAGAAAACTTCCTGCTGAAGTAACACACAGGATGGTTAAAACCACTTTCATCCTCCTGCATCAAAACTGATCCAGCTCCCACCTTACTTGCATCACAAAGAAGTTTAAAGGGTTTATTAAAATTTGGGGCCCGTAGGACAGGTGCATGACACAAAACTGCCTTCAATTGATTAAATGCTACATTACATTTGTCACTCCATACGAACTCTACACCCTTCTTAAGCAAGTCTGTAAGGGGGGCTAACACTGAAGCAAAGTTCACTATGAACCTTCGGTAATATCCAATCATGCCAATGAAGCGCCTTAGTTCCTTCCGTGATAGAGGGACAGGTATATTACAAATGGATTCTATCTTTGCTTGAGGAGGAGCAACTACACCCTGACCAATGACATACCCGAGATACTGTACTCTCGCCTTAACAAATGTACATTTTGACAAATTTACCACAAGGTTGGCATTAGACAATTTATGTAACAGGACATCAACTCTCTCAATATGTTCCTCCCATGTATCGCTAAATATAACAACATCATCTATATAAGTAATACAACCTAGAACGTCAGCAGTTATGGTATTCATCATTCGTTGAAAGGTTGCTGGGGCATTTTTCATGCCATACGGCATCACTGTACAACTGAAGGTTTGCCCCATGGTACCAAAACAAGATATTTCTTGTGCTCTTTCTGTTAACGGTACTTGCCAGTAACCCTTCAACAAATCAAATTTACTGATGAAGCAGGAGTTTCCTACTCTGTCTATGCAATCTTCTACTCTTGGAAGGGGGTAGGAATCAGTTTTAGTTACAGAGTTGACTTTTCGGTAGTCGATACAAAACCTATACGACCCACCTGGCTTAGGGACAATAGTGACTGGCGAGCACCATTCACTCTGAACAGGTTGGACAAGTCCATGGTTCACCATATAGGTCAGCTCCTTCTGGATGATGGGAAACAGACGAGGGCTGACACGGTACGGTGACTGTTTCACTGGTCTTGCTTCACCCACATCCACATCATGGCAAGCCGCTGTGGTTCTCCCTGGTGCACTCCTGAAGACATCCTGGTACTGAGACAGTAGGGCAAGAAACTCTTCCCTCTGCACCTCGGGCAGATGAGAAAGCTTCCCCGAGACCTCGACCCATGCCTTGTCATTGTCCATCCAGGTTTCCACAGTCTCCACGGATGGGCAGCATTCTTCCTCTTCCTCCAGTGGACACAGAGACACAGTACACACAGACACACTGGGCTCCTCTCGCTGGAAATAAGGCTTTAAGATATTTACATGGCATAAGCGCTGAGACTTCCTTCTGTCTGGAGTAGCGATCACATAGTTAACTTCATTCATCCTCTTCACAACCTCATATGGACCACAGAATTTGGCCTGCAATGGCTGTCCTTGCATAGGTAACAGCACTAGCACCTTATCTCTCTCCTTAAACTCTCTTTTCCTGGCCTTCCGATCATACCAGGTTTTCATTTTTCCCCGAGTAACATTTAAATTTTCATGTGCCATCTTCCAACACTCCCTTAATCGTTCTTTGAGGTCCAACACTGTAGTTAATAAACCAGGACCCTCTTTTCTACCTAACCATTGTTCTTTTAAAACCTTTAGAGGTCCCCTAACCTCATGAGTGAACATTAACTCGAAAGGCGAAAATCCCAAGGACTCAACTGGGCATTCTCTCGAGGCAAAAAGTAAATATGGCAAGCCTTTATCCCAGTCCTTGTCATTTTCGTAACAATATTTCTTTAACATGGATTTTAAAGTTTGGTGATATCTTTCTATGGCCCCTTGGCTCTGGGGATGATAAGCGGTCGAGGTAACCTGATTTATACCCAGCTCTTTGAGAGACTGTTTCATAACCTTGGACATGAAATTTGATCCTTGATCAGACTGTACCTCTTCTGGTAAGCCAAACCTAGTAAAGAAGGTAACCATTTCTTTTACTACCGTTTTTGCATTAATATTTCTTAGAGGTATAGCCTCCGGGTACCTCGTCGCCATATCCATTAAGGTTAATATGTAACTATGACCTCCTGACGTTTTTGGTAATGGTCCAACAATATCCACCATGACTCTACAAAAAGGTTCCTCAAATACAGGTATAGGAATGAGTGGAGCAACTTTGATAGGCTGGTTTGGTTTGCCCATCATCTGACAGGTATGACAGGACTTACAGTATCGAGACACATCACGACGAATCCCAGGCCAATAAAAACACCTCCAAATCCTATCCAAGGTCTTCCTGACACCTAAGTGACCAGCAAAACTAGAATCATGAGCTAGTTTTAAAATGGACTGCCTATATTTCTGTGGAATCACCACTTGGTTGACAGTACTCCACTCAGCATCACCAACTGAACAAGAGGGAGATCTCCATCTGCGCATCAACACGCCCCTGTTCACATAGTAAGATTCCGAAGGATCTTTTTCCTCCGCTACTTCAAATAATCCTCTTAACTCAGGGTCATTTTGTTGGGACTCCCTCAAGTCCTCCTGATCCGACATTACCATCTGATCAGTCACACAGAAAAGCTTATCTAACCCTAAGCCTTCAGAGGACTTATCCTCCATCATTGTACCACCTGCGGCCCTAGCTCTGGTAACCGCACATACAGGGAATAACTCTGGCATTTGTCTCTCTAACTGCTCTATTTCATCAGAATCCACTGGAGTCTCAGATACCACTGGCGCCACACTCACTTTCCCACCAGCTATATCATTACCCATTAAGAAATCTACCTCAGGGACTGGCAATTCCTCAACCACCCCCACCATAGCTTGGCCATTAAACAGTTGGGACTGCAAGTCAATAGATACTAAGGGCACACACTCCAAACCACACAGTGTCTTCACCAAGACCTTTTTCCCAGTTTCCTCACAAGGGACCAAGTCTTTCACCATTAAAGACTGTAATGCACCAGAGTCCCTTAAAATTGTAACCTGCCTTTGTTCCCCACAACTAGAAACTAGTCCTTGCGACAGAAATGCATTATAAGTTCCCATATTAGGATCCACATAGTTCACACAGTTAGAATATTGAGGTTCCAATTCCACACAGTCCTTTGAAACCTCAACACCTTTAACCACTAAGTTACATACATTTAAATCATCATCTACTTCGGGATTCCTCAGAGTAGACATTAAACCAACAGTCTTCACATTCCCATCCCCCCTGGGACCAACATATTTTCGGTCAGAGACTGGGGTTATTTCCCTATCAATTAAACAGACCGACTTCCTCTGATTTGAATCCCTCGTCTTCTTCCAACATTCCCTTACCTGATGGCCCGGTTTCTTACAATAATAACAAACTCTAGTATCCCCACCTTGTGCAACTGGACTTTTAGGGCTACCATTAAAATTGTGCTTACTCACTGTATTTTGGAGTTCTTTTTCCACCTTAACACCTTTAAATATGGAGGGTTTCTTTGAGGAAAATTTACGAGACAGAGCAAAACTATCTGCTAAAACAGCAGCATCGTCTAATTTATCAACATCCTTCTCTAGGATATAAGTTGCAATTTCCTCAGAGATACTCTCCCCAAACTCCTCCAGCAGAATTAATTCAGACAACTGCTCAAAGTCTGTAACGCGTTTAGAGCGCAACCACTGCTCAAAGAAGTCCCTCTTTTCTCTGGCAAACTCAACATAAGTTTGGTTTGGTGTCTTACGAGCTTTACGGAACTTACATCTATACACCTCGGGTACAAGTTCATAGGCCTTTAAAATTTCCTTTTTAACCACTTCATAATCAGAACACTGAACCTCTGACAGAGCAATATAAGCACTTTGGGCTTTACCCTTCAACACACTCTGTAATAATATGGGCCAATGCTCCTTCGGCCATGACATTCTTATTGCAACCCTCTCAAAAATACGAAAATATACATCTACATCTTCAATGAAAGGGGGTACCAACTTCATCATACTACTTACATCAAACCTAGGGGTTTGTGACCTCATCTGAACCTCTGCATCAATTCGTGCTCGTTCCACTTGTGCCTGAATCTTAGTTTGTTCCAACTGTATCTTAGCTAGCTCTAATCTCATTTGCCAATCACTAAGAGAAACACCACTACTGGGCAGATCCCTAGACTTTGTAACTGTATCTGCAGGCATTTCCAACTCAACTAAATTAGCTCTAGCCACTCCATTAGTTCCTTGTTGACCACTTTGTTCATAAACTTGCTCATTATCACAAATATGCAATGCAATAGATTTCACCAACTCCTCTTTGGGCAGTAACATATACTCAAGTCGCAAAAAGGAAGCTACTAGCTTAAGTTCATGAGCATCAAGTGAATTAATATCCTCATAACAAGGCATAGAATTACAAAAAGTTTGCACGTCATCTTCATTAATTAAATGCATACTAAACCACCGGCAATATACTGAGCTGTCTTCAGATAAGGGTATAGATCCTGGCGAGGTCGCCAATTTATGTTACAAACCCAGGAACTCTAGAGGTCGCCAATTAAGTAAAATACTAGATCTTAAAAACAATACAAGTTTATTTTAACATTAAACACATTTATCCCATGAATATCAAATCCCACTGAATTCACGTAACCCAAACCATCCAACATACTCAGTAGATTGCTCAATAACGTAATCGTAAACCAACAATAACACAAACAATAATATATCCAATAATACCCTCGTAATATATATAAGACACAAGACAATAGTAATACCCTAATAATACACATACACTTAATACTAATACACACAATAATACACGGAATACTAATAATACACTTAATAATAATAACACACTTAATAACGCAATAATGTAAGACACTTAAGACACCAACAATGCAAGACACGTAAGACACCAAACTTAATAATAATAATACTTCACCGAATTAATGCCAGTCTGACACAAATAGTCCAGGTACAGAAGGGGAAGATATAGGCCTCACACAGAACACTTATCAGTTGAGGAATGCTGGAAGAATGACTACTGAACACCGGGTTTTCTCGCTATATATAGTCTTTGATAAACATACGTCAGAGCCACAACATTCCAGGATTGGCTATCTTGTGAACTTGGAACTATTCTTGATTGGTGCAGACGGCCGAATATGCAAATGAGGGAATCTGGAGCTTCACAAGACACTACACTCAAGACCAACCAGGTCTTGGTCTCTCTCGCATCCCTTTCTGTGGTCGAACCAGGTAACAAGTAGTTAGGGTGTGAAGTGGTCTTCCAGTCCCGTAACAACATTTTTTGGGCCCAAAAAGTCGATTTGTGCATGCATCTTCGGTACCCGTTTATATCCCAAATTTAACCTAAAAACATCGAAAATTCGAGTTTGTTGGGTTTCAGAAGAGATCTGTACATGCCTACAATGTGCTAGACAATTTTCAATTTCCAGGCCAAAAAAATGCTAAAACACGTTTTGAGGACCCAAAAAGTCGATTTGTGCATGCATCTTCAGTACCCGTTTATATCCTAAATTTAGCCTAAAAACACCGAACATTTGAATTTTATGGGTTCCAGAAGCGATCTGTACATGTCTACACTGTGCTAGAAAATTTTCAATATACAGGCCAAAAAAATGCTAAAACACGTTTTTAGGGCCCACAAATTCGATTTGTGTATGCATCTTCGGTATCAGTTTATATCTCTAATGTAGCGTAAAAACACCGAAAATTCGAGTTTTTTGAGTCACAGAAGCGATTTGTACATGTCTACACTTTGCTAGAAAATGTTCAATATACAGGCTAAAAAAATGCTAAAACACATTTTTGGGGCCCAAAAAGTCGATTTGTGCATGCATCTTCGGTACCCGTTTATATCCCAAATTTAGCCTAAAAACACCGAAAATTCGAGTTTTTTGGGTCCCAGAAATGATTTGTACCTGTCTACACTGTGCTAGAAAATTTCAGTAAACACGCCAAAAAAAATGCTAAAACACTTTTTTAGAGCCCAAAAATTTGATTTGTGCATGCCTTTTTGGTACCCGTTTATATCCCAAATTTAGCCTAAAAACATCGAAAATTCGAGTTTGTTGGGTTTCAGAAGAGATCTGTACATGCCTACAATGTGCTAGACAATTTTCAATTTACAGGCCAAAAAAATGCTAAAACACCTTTTTAGGACCCAAAAATTCGATTTGTGCATGCATCTTCGGTACCCGTTTATATCCCAAATTTAGCCTAAAAACACCGAAAATTTGAGTTTATGGGTCCCAGAAGCGATTTGTACATGTCTACACTGTGCTAGAAAATTTTCAATTTACAGGCCAAAAAATGCTAAAACACGTTTTTAGGGCCCAAAATGTCGATTTGTGTATGCATCTTCGGTACCCGTTTGTATCCCAAATTTAGCCTAAAAACACCGAAAATTCGAGTTTTTGGGTCACAGAAGAGATCTGTACATGCCTACACTGTACCAGAAAATTTTCAATATACAGGCCAAATAAATGCTAAAACACGTTTTTAGGGCCCAAAAAGTCGATTTGTGCATGCATCTTCGGTACCCGTTTATATCCCAAATTTAGCCTAAAAACACCGAAAATTCGAGTTTGCTGGGTTTCAGAAGAGATCTGTACATGCCTACACTGTGCTAGTAAATTTTCAATTTACAGACCAGAAAATGCTAAAGCACGTTTTTTGGGCCCAAAAAGTCGATTTGTGCATGTATTTTCGGAACCCGTTTATATCCCAAATTTAGCCTAAAAACACCGAAAATTCGAGTTTTTAGGGCCTCAGATGAGATCTGTACATGTCTACACTGTGCTAGAAAATTTTCAATTTACAGGCCAAATAAATGCTAAAACATGTTTTTAGGGCCCAAAAAGTCGATTTGTGCATGCATCTTCGGTACCCGTTTGTATCCCAAATTTAGCCTAAAAACACCGAAAATTCGAGTTTTTTGGGACCCAGAAATGATTTGTACATGTCTACACTGTGCTAGAAAATTTCAATAAACACGCCAAAAAAAATGCTAAAACACGTTTTTAGAGCCCAAAAAGTCGATTTGTGAATGCCTTTTTGGTACCCGTTTATATCCCAAATTTAGCCTAAAAACATCAAAAATTCGAGTTTGTTGGGTTTCAGAAGAGATCTGTACATGCCTACAATGTGCTAGACAATTTTCAATTTCCAGGCCAAAAAAATGCTAAAACACGTTTATAGGACCCAAAAAGTCGATTTGTGCATGCATCTTCGGTACCCGTTTATATCCCAAATTTAGCCTAAAAACACCGAAAATTTGAGTTTTATGAGTCCCAGAAGCGATATGTACATGTCTACACTGTGCTAGAAAATTTTCAATTTACAGGCCAAATAAATGCTAAAACATGTTTTTAGGGAACAAAAAGTCGATTTGTGCATGCATCTTCGGTACCCGTTTGTATCCCAAATTTAGCCTAAAAACACCTAAAATTCGAGTTTTTTGGGTCTCAGAAGAGATCTGTACATGCCAACACTGTGCTAGAAATTTTTCAATTTACATACCAAAAAAATGCTAAAACACATTTTTTGGGCCCAAAAAGTCGATTTGTGCATGCATCTTCGGTACCCGTTTATATCCCAAATTTAGCCTAAAAACATCGAAAATTCGAGTTTGTTGGTATTCAGAAGAGATCTGTACATGCCTACAATGTGCTAGACAATTTTCAATTTCCAGGCCAAAAAAATGCTAAAACACGTTTTTAGGACCCAAAAAGTCGATTTGTGCATGCATCTTCGGTACCCGTTTATATCCTAAATTTAGCCTAAAAACACCGAAAATTCGAGTTTGTTGGGTTTCAGAAGAGATCTGTACATGCCTACAATGTGCTAGACAATTTTCAATTTACAGGCCAAAAAAATGCTAAAACACGTTTTTAGGACCCAAAAAGTCGATTTATGCATGTATATTCGGTACCCGTTTATATCCCAAATTTAGCCTAAAAACACCGAAAATTCGAGTTTTTTGGGTCCCAGAAGCGATTTGTACATGTCTACACTGTGCTAGAAAATTTCAATAAACACGCCAAAAAAAATGCTAAAACACGTTTTTAGAGCCCAAAAAGTCGATTTGTGAATGCCTTTTTGGTACCCGTTTATATCCCAAATTTAGCCTAAAAACACCGAAAATTTGAGTTTTATGGGTCCCAGAAGCGATTTGTACATGTCTACACTGTGCTAGAAAATTTTCAATTTACAGGCCAAAAAATGCTAAAACGCGTTTTTAGGGCCCACAAATTCGATTTGTGCATGCATCTTCGGTATCAGTTTATATCCCTAATGTAGCCTAAAAACACCGAAAATTCGAGTTTTTTGGGTCCCAGAAGCGATTTGTACATGTCCACACTTTGCTAGAAAATGTTCAATATACAGGCTAAAAAAATGCTAAAACACATTTTTGGGGCCCAAAAAGTCGATTTGTGCATGCATCTTTGGTACCCGTTTATATCCCAAATTTAGCCTAATAACATCGAAAATTCGAGTTTTTTGGGTCCCAGAAGCGATCTGTACATGTCTACACTGTGCTAGAAAATTTTCAATGTACAGGCCAAAAAAATGCTAAAACACGTTTTTAGGGCCCACAAATTCGATTTGTGCATGCATCTTCGGTACCAGTTTATATCCCAAATGTAGCCTAAAAAACACCGAAAATTCGAGTTTTTTTGGGCCTCAGAAGAGATCTTGTACATGTCTACACTGTGCTAGAAAATTTTCAATTTACAGGCCAAATAAATGCTAAAACATGTTTTTAGGGAACAAAAAGTCGATTTGTGCATGCATCTTCGGTACCCGTTTGTATCCCAAATTTAGCCTAAAAACACCTAAAATTCGAGTTTTTTGGGTCTCAGAAAAGATCTGTACATGCCAACACTGTGCTAGAAAATTTTCAATTTACATACCAAAAAAATGCTAAAACACATTTTTTGGGCCCAAAAAGTCGATTTGTGCATGCATCTTCGGTACCCGTTTATATCCCAAATTTAGCCTAAAAACACCGAAAATTCGAGTTTTTTGGGTCCCAGAAGCGATTTGTACATGTCTACACTGTGCTAGAAAATTTCAATAAACACGCCAAAAAAAATGCTAAAACACGTTTTTAGAGCCCAAAAAGTCGATTTGTGAATGCCTTTTTGGTACCCGTTTATATCCCAAATTTAGCCTAAAAACATCGAAAATTCGAGTTTATTGGGTTTCAGAAGAGATCTGTACATGCCTACAATGTGCTAGACAATTTTCAATTTACAGGCCAAAAAAATGCTAAAAACACGTTTTTAGGACCCAAAAAGTCGATTTGTGCATGCATCTTCGGTACCCGTTTATATCCCAAATTTAGCATAAAAACACCGAAAATTTGAGTTTTATGGGTCCCAGAAGCGATTTGTACATGTCTACACTGTGCTAGAAAATTTTCAATTTAGAGGCCAAAAAATGCTAAAACGCGTTTTTAGGGACCACAAATTCGATTTGTGCATGTATCTTCGGTATCAGTTTATATCCCTAATGTAGCCTAAAAACACCGAAAATTCGAGTTTTTTGGGTCCCAGAAGCGATTTGTACATGTCTACACTTTGCTAGAAAATGTTCAATATACAGGCTAAAAAAATGCTAAAACACATTTTTGGGGCCCAAGAAGTCGATTTGTGCATGCATCTTCGGTACCCGTTTATATCCCAAATTTAGCATAAAAACATCGAAAATTCGAGTTTTTTGGGTCCCAGAAATGATTTGTACATGTCTACACTGTGCTAGAAAATTTCAATAAACACGCCAAAAATAATGCTAAAACACGTTTTTAGAGCCCAAAAATTCGATTTGTGCATTCCTTTTTGGTACCCGTTTATATCCCAAATTTAGCCTAAAAACATCGAAAATTCGAGTTTGTTGGGTTTCAGAAGAGATCTGTACATGCCTACAATGTGCTAGACAATTTTCAATTTACAGGCCAAAAAAATGCTAAAACACGTTTTTAGGACCCAAAAAGTCGATTTGTGCATGCATCTTCGGTACCCGTGTATATCCCAAATTTAGCCTAAAAACACCGAAAATTTGAGTTTATGGGTCCCAGAAGCGATTTGTACATGTCTACACTGTGCTAGAAAATTTTCAATTTACAGGCCAAAAAATGCTAAAACACGTTTTTAGGGCCCAAAAAGTCGATTTGTGCATGCATCTTCGGTACCCGTTTGTATCCCAAATTTAGCCTAAAAACACCGAAAATTCGAGTTTTTGGGTCACAGAAGAGATCTGTACATGCCTACACTGTACCAGAAAATTTTCAATATACAGGCCAAATAAATGCTAAAACACGTTTTTAGGGCCCAAAAAGTCGATTTGTGCATGCATCTTCGGTACCCGTTTATATCCCAAATTTAGCCTAAAAACACCGAAAATTCGAGTTTGCTGGGTTTCAGAAGAGATCTGTACATGCCTACACTGTGCTAGTAAATTTTCAATTTACATACCAAAAAATGCTAAGGCACGTTTTTTGGGCCCAAAAAGTCGATTTGTGCATGTATTTTCGGAACCCGTTTATATCCCAAATTTAGCCTAAAAACACCGAAAATTCGAGTTTTTAGGGCCTCAGAAGAGATCTGTACATGTCTACACTGTGCTAGAAAATTTTCAATTTACAGGCCAAATAAATGCTAAAACATGTTTTTAGGGCCCAAAAAGTCGATTTCTGCATGCATCTTCGGTACCCGTTTGTATCCCAAATTTAGCCTAAAAACACCTAAAATTCGAGTTTTTTGGGTCTCAGAAATGATTTGTACATGTTTACACTGTGCTAGAAAATTTCAATAAACACGTAAAAAAAAATGCTAAAACACGTTTTTAGAGCCCAAAAAGACTATTTGTGAATGACTTTTTGGTACCCGTTTATATCCCAAATTTAGCCTAAAAACATCGAAAATTCGAGTTTGTTGGGTTTCAGAAGAGATCTGTACATGCCTACAATGTGCTAGACAATTTTCAATTTCCAGGCCAAAAAAATGCTAAAACACGTTTTTAGGACCCAAAAAGCCGATTTGTGCATGCATCTTCGGTACCCGTTTATATCCCAAATTTAGCCTAAAAACACCGAAAATTTGAGTTTTATGGGTCCCAGAAGCGATATGTACATGTCTACACTGTGCTAGAAAATTTTCAATTTTCAGGCCAAAAAATGCTAAAACACGTTTTTAGGGCCCAAAAAGTCGATTTGTGCATGCATCTTCGGTACCCGTTTGTATCCCAAATTTAGCCTAAAAACACCTAAAATTCGAGTTTTGGGGTCTCAGAAGAGATCTGTACATGTCTACACTGTGCTAGAAAATTTTCAATTTACAGGCCAAATAAATGCTAAAACATGTTTTTAGGGCCCAAAAAGTCGATTTGTGCATGCATCTTCGGTACCCGTATGTATTCCAAATTTAGCCTAAAAACACCTAAAATTCGAGTTTTTCGGGTCTCAGAAGAGATCTGTACATGCCAACACTGTGCTAGAAAATTTTCAATTTACATGCCAAAAAAATCCTAAAACACGTTTTTTGGGCCCAAAAAGTCGATTTGTGCATGTATATTCGGTACCCGTTTATATCCCAAATTTAGCCTAATAACATCGAAAATTCGAGTTTTTTGGGTCCCAGAAGCGATCTGTACATGTCTACACTGTGCTAGAAAATTTTCAATGTACAGGCCAAAAAAATGCTAAAACACGTTTTTAGGGCCCACAAATTCGATTTGTGCATGCATCTTCGGTACCAGTTTATATCCCTAATGTAGCCTAAAAACACCGAAAATTCGACTTTTTTAGGCCTCAGAAGAGATTTTGTACATGTCTACACTGTGCTAGAAAATTTTCAATTTACAGGCCAAATAAATGCTAAAACATGTTTTTAGGGAACAAAAAGTCGATTTGTGCATGCATCTTCGGTACCCGTTTGTATCCCAAATTTAGCCTAAAAACACCTAAAATTCGAATTTTTTTGGTCTCAGAAGAGATCTGTACATGCCAACACTGTGCTAGAAAATTTTCAATTTACATACCAATAAAATGCTAAAACACATTGTTACAAACCCAGGAACTCTAGAGGTCGCCAATTAAGTAAAATACTAGATCTTAAAAACAATACAAGTTTATTTTAACATTAAACACATTTATCCCATGAATATCAAATCCCACTGAATTCACGTAACCCAAACCATCCAACATACTCAGTAGATTGCTCAATAACGTAATCGTAAACGAACAATAACACAAACAATAATATATCCAATAATACCCTCGTAATATATATAAGACACAAGACAATAGTAATACCCTAATAATACACATACACTTAATACTAATACACACAATAATACACGGAATACTAATAATACACTTAATAATAATAACACACTTAATAACGCAATAATGTAAGACACTTAAGACACCAACAATGCAAGACACGTAAGACACCAAACTTAATAATAATAATACTTCACCGAATTAATGCCAGTCTGACACAAATAGTCCAGGTACAGAAGGGGAAGATATAGGCCTCACACAGAACACTTATCAGTTGAGGAATGCTGGAAGAATGACTACTGAACACCGGGTTTTCTCGCTATATATAGTCTTTGATAAACATACGTCAGAGCCACAACATTCCAGGATTGGCTATCTTGTGAACTTGGAACTATTCTTGATTGGTGCAGACGGCCGAATATGCAAATGAGGGAATCTGGAGCTTCACAAGACACTACACTCAAGACCAACCAGGTCTTGGTCTCTCTCGCATCCCTTTCTGTGGTCGAACCAGGTAACAAGTAGTTAGGGTGTGAAGTGGTCTTCCAGTCCCGTAACACCTCCCCACCTAAAAGAAAATTTACCAAAGGAAATTTTCCATTCGAACATGCAATATAATAAATCCTAATTCAAATCCTAGACAAACAGTCTGCTATAACATTATGTGTTCCTTTAATATGGTTTACTGACAAGTTATATTCTTGTAGATACAAGCTCCACCTAGTTAACCTGCCGTTTTTATCTCTAAACTTATTCAAGTACTTGAGTGGATGATGGTCTGTAAATACCTCAACAGTACTCCCTGAAGGACCAACATACACAGCAAAATGCTGTAAAGCTAAAATAAGTGAAAGTAGTTCCTGTTCTATAGTTGAATAGTTCCTCTGAGCAGGAGAAAACTTCCTGCTGAAGTAACACACAGGATGGTTAAAACCACTTTCATCCTCCTGCATCAAAACTGATCCAGCTCCCACCTTACTTGCATCACAAAGAAGTTTAAAGGGTTTATTAAAATTTGGGGCCCGTAGGACAGGTGCATGACACAAAACTGCCTTCAATTGATTAAATGCTACATTACATTTGTCACTCCATACGAACTCTACACCCTTCTTAAGCAAGTCTGTAAGGGGGGCTAACACTGAAGCAAAGTTCACTATGAACCTTCGGTAATATCCAATCATGCCAATGAAGCGCCTTAGTTCCTTCCGTGATAGAGGGACAGGTATATTACAAATGGATTCTATCTTTGCTTGAGGAGGAGCAACTACACCCTGACCAATGACATACCCGAGATACTGTACTCTCGCCTTAACAAATGTACATTTTGACAAATTTACCACAAGGTTGGCATTAGACAATTTATGTAACAGGACATCAACTCTCTCAATATGTTCCTCCCATGTATCGCTAAATATAACAACATCATCTATATAAGTAATACAACCTAGAACGTCAGCAGTTATGGTATTCATCATTCGTTGAAAGGTTGCTGGGGCATTTTTCATGCCATACGGCATCACTGTACAACTGAAGGTTTGCCCCATGGTACCAAAACAAGATATTTCTTGTGCTCTTTCTGTTAACGGTACTTGCCAGTAACCCTTCAACAAATCAAATTTACTGATGAAGCAGGAGTTTCCTACTCTGTCTATGCAATCTTCTACTCTTGGAAGGGGGTAGGAATCAGTTTTAGTTACAGAGTTGACTTTTCGGTAGTCGATACAAAACCTATACGACCCACCTGGCTTAGGGACAATAGTGACTGGCGAGCACCATTCACTCTGAACAGGTTGGACAAGTCCATGGTTCACCATATAGGTCAGCTCCTTCTGGATGATGGGAAACAGACGAGGGCTGACACGGTACGGTGACTGTTTCACTGGTCTTGCTTCACCCACATCCACATCATGGCAAGCCGCTGTGGTTCTCCCTGGTGCACTCCTGAAGACATCCTGGTACTGAGACAGTAGGGCAAGAAACTCTTCCCTCTGCACCTCGGGCAGATGAGAAAGCTTCCCCGAGACCTCGACCCATGCCTTGTCATTGTCCATCCAGGTTTCCACAGTCTCCACGGATGGGCAGCATTCTTCCTCTTCCTCCAGTGGACACAGAGACACAGTACACACAGACACACTGGGCTCCTCTCGCTGGAAATAAGGCTTTAAGATATTTACATGGCATAAGCGCTGAGACTTCCTTCTGTCTGGAGTAGCGATCACATAGTTAACTTCATTCATCCTCTTCACAACCTCATATGGACCACAGAATTTGGCCTGCAATGGCTGTCCTTGCATAGGTAACAGCACTAGCACCTTATCTCTCTCCTTAAACTCTCTTTTCCTGGCCTTCCGATCATACCAGGTTTTCATTTTTCCCCGAGTAACATTTAAATTTTCATGTGCCATCTTCCAACACTCCCTTAATCGTTCTTTGAGGTCCAACACTGTAGTTAATAAACCAGGACCCTCTTTTCTACCTAACCATTGTTCTTTTAAAACCTTTAGAGGTCCCCTAACCTCATGAGTGAACATTAACTCGAAAGGCGAAAATCCCAAGGACTCAACTGGGCATTCTCTCGAGGCAAAAAGTAAATATGGCAAGCCTTTATCCCAGTCCTTGTCATTTTCGTAACAATATTTCTTTAACATGGATTTTAAAGTTTGGTGATATCTTTCTATGGCCCCTTGGCTCTGGGGATGATAAGCGGTCGAGGTAACCTGATTTATACCCAGCTCTTTGAGAGACTGTTTCATAACCTTGGACATGAAATTTGATCCTTGATCAGACTGTACCTCTTCTGGTAAGCCAAACCTAGTAAAGAAGGTAACCATTTCTTTTACTACCGTTTTTGCATTAATATTTCTTAGAGGTATAGCCTCCGGGTACCTCGTCGCCATATCCATTAAGGTTAATATGTAACTATGACCTCCTGACGTTTTTGGTAATGGTCCAACAATATCCACCATGACTCTACAAAAAGGTTCCTCAAATACAGGTATAGGAATGAGTGGAGCAACTTTGATAGGCTGGTTTGGTTTGCCCATCATCTGACAGGTATGACAGGACTTACAGTATCGAGACACATCACGACGAATCCCAGGCCAATAAAAACACCTCCAAATCCTATCCAAGGTCTTCCTGACACCTAAGTGACCAGCAAAACTAGAATCATGAGCTAGTTTTAAAATGGACTGCCTATATTTCTGTGGAATCACCACTTGGTTGACAGTACTCCACTCAGCATCACCAACTGAACAAGAGGGAGATCTCCATCTGCGCATCAACACGCCCCTGTTCACATAGTAAGATTCCGAAGGATCTTTTTCCTCCGCTACTTCAAATAATCCTCTTAACTCAGGGTCATTTTGTTGGGACTCCCTCAAGTCCTCCTGATCCGACATTACCATCTGATCAGTCACACAGAAAAGCTTATCTAACCCTAAGCCTTCAGAGGACTTATCCTCCATCATTGTACCACCTGCGGCCCTAGCTCTGGTAACCGCACATACAGGGAATAACTCTGGCATTTGTCTCTCTAACTGCTCTATTTCATCAGAATCCACTGGAGTCTCAGATACCACTGGCGCCACACTCACTTTCCCACCAGCTATATCATTACCCATTAAGAAATCTACCTCAGGGACTGGCAATTCCTCAACCACCCCCACCATAGCTTGGCCATTAAACAGTTGGGACTGCAAGTCAATAGATACTAAGGGCACACACTCCAAACCACACAGTGTCTTCACCAAGACCTTTTTCCCAGTTTCCTCACAAGGGACCAAGTCTTTCACCATTAAAGACTGTAATGCACCAGAGTCCCTTAAAATTGTAACCTGCCTTTGTTCCCCACAACTAGAAACTAGTCCTTGCGACAGAAATGCATTATAAGTTCCCATATTAGGATCCACATAGTTCACACAGTTAGAATATTGAGGTTCCAATTCCACACAGTCCTTTGAAACCTCAACACCTTTAACCACTAAGTTACATACATTTAAATCATCATCTACTTCGGGATTCCTCAGAGTAGACATTAAACCAACAGTCTTCACATTCCCATCCCCCCTGGGACCAACATATTTTCGGTCAGAGACTGGGGTTATTTCCCTATCAATTAAACAGACCGACTTCCTCTGATTTGAATCCCTCGTCTTCTTCCAACATTCCCTTACCTGATGGCCCGGTTTCTTACAATAATAACAAACTCTAGTATCCCCACCTTGTGCAACTGGACTTTTAGGGCTACCATTAAAATTGTGCTTACTCACTGTATTTTGGAGTTCTTTTTCCACCTTAACACCTTTAAATATGGAGGGTTTCTTTGAGGAAAATTTACGAGACAGAGCAAAACTATCTGCTAAAACAGCAGCATCGTCTAATTTATCAACATCCTTCTCTAGGATATAAGTTGCAATTTCCTCAGAGATACTCTCCCCAAACTCCTCCAGCAGAATTAATTCAGACAACTGCTCAAAGTCTGTAACGCGTTTAGAGCGCAACCACTGCTCAAAGAAGTCCCTCTTTTCTCTGGCAAACTCAACATAAGTTTGGTTTGGTGTCTTACGAGCTTTACGGAACTTACATCTATACACCTCGGGTACAAGTTCATAGGCCTTTAAAATTTCCTTTTTAACCACTTCATAATCAGAACACTGAACCTCTGACAGAGCAATATAAGCACTTTGGGCTTTACCCTTCAACACACTCTGTAATAATATGGGCCAATGCTCCTTCGGCCATGACATTCTTATTGCAACCCTCTCAAAAATACGAAAATATACATCTACATCTTCAATGAAAGGGGGTACCAACTTCATCATACTACTTACATCAAACCTAGGGGTTTGTGACCTCATCTGAACCTCTGCATCAATTCGTGCTCGTTCCACTTGTGCCTGAATCTTAGTTTGTTCCAACTGTATCTTAGCTAGCTCTAATCTCATTTGCCAATCACTAAGAGAAACACCACTACTGGGCAGATCCCTAGACTTTGTAACTGTATCTGCAGGCATTTCCAACTCAACTAAATTAGCTCTAGCCACTCCATTAGTTCCTTGTTGACCACTTTGTTCATAAACTTGCTCATTATCACAAATATGCAATGCAATAGATTTCACCAACTCCTCTTTGGGCAGTAACATATACTCAAGTCGCAAAAAGGAAGCTACTAGCTTAAGTTCATGAGCATCAAGTGAATTAATATCCTCATAACAAGGCATAGAATTACAAAAAGTTTGCACGTCATCTTCATTAATTAAATGCATACTAAACCACCGGCAATATACTGAGCTGTCTTCAGATAAGGGTATAGATCCTGGCGAGGTCGCCAATTTATGTTACAAACCCAGGAACTCTAGAGGTCGCCAATTAAGTAAAATACTAGATCTTAAAAACAATACAAGTTTATTTTAACATTAAACACATTTATCCCATGAATATCAAATCCCACTGAATTCACGTAACCCAAACCATCCAACATACTCAGTAGATTGCTCAATAACGTAATCGTAAACCAACAATAACACAAACAATAATATATCCAATAATACCCTCGTAATATATATAAGACACAAGACAATAGTAATACCCTAATAATACACATACACTTAATACTAATACACACAATAATACACGGAATACTAATAATACACTTAATAATAATAACACACTTAATAACGCAATAATGTAAGACACTTAAGACACCAACAATGCAAGACACGTAAGACACCAAACTTAATAATAATAATACTTCACCGAATTAATGCCAGTCTGACACAAATAGTCCAGGTACAGAAGGGGAAGATATAGGCCTCACACAGAACACTTATCAGTTGAGGAATGCTGGAAGAATGACTACTGAACACCGGGTTTTCTCGCTATATATAGTCTTTGATAAACATACGTCAGAGCCACAACATTCCAGGATTGGCTATCTTGTGAACTTGGAACTATTCTTGATTGGTGCAGACGGCCGAATATGCAAATGAGGGAATCTGGAGCTTCACAAGACACTACACTCAAGACCAACCAGGTCTTGGTCTCTCTCGCATCCCTTTCTGTGGTCGAACCAGGTAACAAGTAGTTAGGGTGTGAAGTGGTCTTCCAGTCCCGTAACAACATTTTTTGGGCCCAAAAAGTCGATTTGTGCATGCATCTTCGGTACCCGTTTATATCCCAAATTTAACCTAAAAACATCGAAAATTCGAGTTTGTTGGGTTTCAGAAGAGATCTGTACATGCCTACAATGTGCTAGACAATTTTCAATTTCCAGGCCAAAAAAATGCTAAAACACGTTTTGAGGACCCAAAAAGTCGATTTGTGCATGCATCTTCAGTACCCGTTTATATCCTAAATTTAGCCTAAAAACACCGAACATTTGAATTTTATGGGTTCCAGAAGCGATCTGTACATGTCTACACTGTGCTAGAAAATTTTCAATATACAGGCCAAAAAAATGCTAAAACACGTTTTTAGGGCCCACAAATTCGATTTGTGTATGCATCTTCGGTATCAGTTTATATCTCTAATGTAGCGTAAAAACACCGAAAATTCGAGTTTTTTGAGTCACAGAAGCGATTTGTACATGTCTACACTTTGCTAGAAAATGTTCAATATACAGGCTAAAAAAATGCTAAAACACATTTTTGGGGCCCAAAAAGTCGATTTGTGCATGCATCTTCGGTACCCGTTTATATCCCAAATTTAGCCTAAAAACACCGAAAATTCGAGTTTTTTGGGTCCCAGAAATGATTTGTACCTGTCTACACTGTGCTAGAAAATTTCAGTAAACACGCCAAAAAAAATGCTAAAACACTTTTTTAGAGCCCAAAAATTTGATTTGTGCATGCCTTTTTGGTACCCGTTTATATCCCAAATTTAGCCTAAAAACATCGAAAATTCGAGTTTGTTGGGTTTCAGAAGAGATCTGTACATGCCTACAATGTGCTAGACAATTTTCAATTTACAGGCCAAAAAAATGCTAAAACACCTTTTTAGGACCCAAAAATTCGATTTGTGCATGCATCTTCGGTACCCGTTTATATCCCAAATTTAGCCTAAAAACACCGAAAATTTGAGTTTATGGGTCCCAGAAGCGATTTGTACATGTCTACACTGTGCTAGAAAATTTTCAATTTACAGGCCAAAAAATGCTAAAACACGTTTTTAGGGCCCAAAATGTCGATTTGTGTATGCATCTTCGGTACCCGTTTGTATCCCAAATTTAGCCTAAAAACACCGAAAATTCGAGTTTTTGGGTCACAGAAGAGATCTGTACATGCCTACACTGTACCAGAAAATTTTCAATATACAGGCCAAATAAATGCTAAAACACGTTTTTAGGGCCCAAAAAGTCGATTTGTGCATGCATCTTCGGTACCCGTTTATATCCCAAATTTAGCCTAAAAACACCGAAAATTCGAGTTTGCTGGGTTTCAGAAGAGATCTGTACATGCCTACACTGTGCTAGTAAATTTTCAATTTACAGACCAGAAAATGCTAAAGCACGTTTTTTGGGCCCAAAAAGTCGATTTGTGCATGTATTTTCGGAACCCGTTTATATCCCAAATTTAGCCTAAAAACACCGAAAATTCGAGTTTTTAGGGCCTCAGATGAGATCTGTACATGTCTACACTGTGCTAGAAAATTTTCAATTTACAGGCCAAATAAATGCTAAAACATGTTTTTAGGGCCCAAAAAGTCGATTTGTGCATGCATCTTCGGTACCCGTTTGTATCCCAAATTTAGCCTAAAAACACCGAAAATTCGAGTTTTTTGGGACCCAGAAATGATTTGTACATGTCTACACTGTGCTAGAAAATTTCAATAAACACGCCAAAAAAAATGCTAAAACACGTTTTTAGAGCCCAAAAAGTCGATTTGTGAATGCCTTTTTGGTACCCGTTTATATCCCAAATTTAGCCTAAAAACATCAAAAATTCGAGTTTGTTGGGTTTCAGAAGAGATCTGTACATGCCTACAATGTGCTAGACAATTTTCAATTTCCAGGCCAAAAAAATGCTAAAACACGTTTATAGGACCCAAAAAGTCGATTTGTGCATGCATCTTCGGTACCCGTTTATATCCCAAATTTAGCCTAAAAACACCGAAAATTTGAGTTTTATGAGTCCCAGAAGCGATATGTACATGTCTACACTGTGCTAGAAAATTTTCAATTTACAGGCCAAATAAATGCTAAAACATGTTTTTAGGGAACAAAAAGTCGATTTGTGCATGCATCTTCGGTACCCGTTTGTATCCCAAATTTAGCCTAAAAACACCTAAAATTCGAGTTTTTTGGGTCTCAGAAGAGATCTGTACATGCCAACACTGTGCTAGAAATTTTTCAATTTACATACCAAAAAAATGCTAAAACACATTTTTTGGGCCCAAAAAGTCGATTTGTGCATGCATCTTCGGTACCCGTTTATATCCCAAATTTAGCCTAAAAACATCGAAAATTCGAGTTTGTTGGTATTCAGAAGAGATCTGTACATGCCTACAATGTGCTAGACAATTTTCAATTTCCAGGCCAAAAAAATGCTAAAACACGTTTTTAGGACCCAAAAAGTCGATTTGTGCATGCATCTTCGGTACCCGTTTATATCCTAAATTTAGCCTAAAAACACCGAAAATTCGAGTTTGTTGGGTTTCAGAAGAGATCTGTACATGCCTACAATGTGCTAGACAATTTTCAATTTACAGGCCAAAAAAATGCTAAAACACGTTTTTAGGACCCAAAAAGTCGATTTATGCATGTATATTCGGTACCCGTTTATATCCCAAATTTAGCCTAAAAACACCGAAAATTCGAGTTTTTTGGGTCCCAGAAGCGATTTGTACATGTCTACACTGTGCTAGAAAATTTCAATAAACACGCCAAAAAAAATGCTAAAACACGTTTTTAGAGCCCAAAAAGTCGATTTGTGAATGCCTTTTTGGTACCCGTTTATATCCCAAATTTAGCCTAAAAACACCGAAAATTTGAGTTTTATGGGTCCCAGAAGCGATTTGCACATGTCTACACTGTGCTAGAAAATTTTCAATTTACAGGCCAAAAAATGCTAAAACGCGTTTTTAGGGCCCACAAATTCGATTTGTGCATGCATCTTCGGTATCAGTTTATATCCCTAATGTAGCCTAAAAACACCGAAAATTCGAGTTTTTTGGGTCCCAGAAGCGATTTGTACATGTCCACACTTTGCTAGAAAATGTTCAATATACAGGCTAAAAAAATGCTAAAACACATTTTTGGGGCCCAAAAAGTCGATTTGTGCATGCATCTTTGGTACCCGTTTATATCCCAAATTTAGCCTAATAACATCGAAAATTCGAGTTTTTTGGGTCCCAGAAGCGATCTGTACATGTCTACACTGTGCTAGAAAATTTTCAATGTACAGGCCAAAAAAATGCTAAAACACGTTTTTAGGGCCCACAAATTCGATTTGTGCATGCATCTTCGGTACCAGTTTATATCCCAAATGTAGCCTAAAAAACACCGAAAATTCGAGTTTTTTTGGGCCTCAGAAGAGATCTTGTACATGTCTACACTGTGCTAGAAAATTTTCAATTTACAGGCCAAATAAATGCTAAAACATGTTTTTAGGGAACAAAAAGTCGATTTGTGCATGCATCTTCGGTACCCGTTTGTATCCCAAATTTAGCCTAAAAACACCTAAAATTCGAGTTTTTTGGGTCTCAGAAAAGATCTGTACATGCCAACACTGTGCTAGAAAATTTTCAATTTACATACCAAAAAAATGCTAAAACACATTTTTTGGGCCCAAAAAGTCGATTTGTGCATGCATCTTCGGTACCCGTTTATATCCCAAATTTAGCCTAAAAACACCGAAAATTCGAGTTTTTTGGGTCCCAGAAGCGATTTGTACATGTCTACACTGTGCTAGAAAATTTCAATAAACACGCCAAAAAAAATGCTAAAACACGTTTTTAGAGCCCAAAAAGTCGATTTGTGAATGCCTTTTTGGTACCCGTTTATATCCCAAATTTAGCCTAAAAACATCGAAAATTCGAGTTTATTGGGTTTCAGAAGAGATCTGTACATGCCTACAATGTGCTAGACAATTTTCAATTTACAGGCCAAAAAAATGCTAAAAACACGTTTTTAGGACCCAAAAAGTCGATTTGTGCATGCATCTTCGGTACCCGTTTATATCCCAAATTTAGCATAAAAACACCGAAAATTTGAGTTTTATGGGTCCCAGAAGCGATTTGTACATGTCTACACTGTGCTAGAAAATTTTCAATTTAGAGGCCAAAAAATGCTAAAACGCGTTTTTAGGGACCACAAATTCGATTTGTGCATGTATCTTCGGTATCAGTTTATATCCCTAATGTAGCCTAAAAACACCGAAAATTCGAGTTTTTTGGGTCCCAGAAGCGATTTGTACATGTCTACACTTTGCTAGAAAATGTTCAATATACAGGCTAAAAAAATGCTAAAACACATTTTTGGGGCCCAAGAAGTCGATTTGTGCATGCATCTTCGGTACCCGTTTATATCCCAAATTTAGCATAAAAACATCGAAAATTCGAGTTTTTTGGGTCCCAGAAATGATTTGTACATGTCTACACTGTGCTAGAAAATTTCAATAAACACGCCAAAAATAATGCTAAAACACGTTTTTAGAGCCCAAAAATTCGATTTGTGCATTCCTTTTTGGTACCCGTTTATATCCCAAATTTAGCCTAAAAACATCGAAAATTCGAGTTTGTTGGGTTTCAGAAGAGATCTGTACATGCCTACAATGTGCTAGACAATTTTCAATTTACAGGCCAAAAAAATGCTAAAACACGTTTTTAGGACCCAAAAAGTCGATTTGTGCATGCATCTTCGGTACCCGTTTATATCCCAAATTTAGCCTAAAAACACCGAAAATTTGAGTTTATGGGTCCCAGAAGCGATTTGTACATGTCTACACTGTGCTAGAAAATTTTCAATTTACAGGCCAAAAAATGCTAAAACACGTTTTTAGGGCCCAAAAAGTCGATTTGTGCATGCATCTTCGGTACCCGTTTGTATCCCAAATTTAGCCTAAAAACACCGAAAATTCGAGTTTTTGGGTCACAGAAGAGATCTGTACATGCCTACACTGTACCAGAAAATTTTCAATATACAGGCCAAATAAATGCTAAAACACGTTTTTAGGGCCCAAAAAGTCGATTTGTGCATGCATCTTCGGTACCCGTTTATATCCCAAATTTAGCCTAAAAACACCGAAAATTCGAGTTTGCTGGGTTTCAGAAGAGATCTGTACATGCCTACACTGTGCTAGTAAATTTTCAATTTACATACCAAAAAATGCTAAGGCACGTTTTTTGGGCCCAAAAAGTCGATTTGTGCATGTATTTTCGGAACCCGTTTATATCCCAAATTTAGCCTAAAAACACCGAAAATTCGAGTTTTTAGGGCCTCAGAAGAGATCTGTACATGTCTACACTGTGCTAGAAAATTTTCAATTTACAGGCCAAATAAATGCTAAAACATGTTTTTAGGGCCCAAAAAGTCGATTTCTGCATGCATCTTCGGTACCCGTTTGTATCCCAAATTTAGCCTAAAAACACCTAAAATTCGAGTTTTTTGGGTCTCAGAAATGATTTGTACATGTTTACACTGTGCTAGAAAATTTCAATAAACACGTAAAAAAAAATGCTAAAACACGTTTTTAGAGCCCAAAAAGACTATTTGTGAATGACTTTTTGGTACCCGTTTATATCCCAAATTTAGCCTAAAAACATCGAAAATTCGAGTTTGTTGGGTTTCAGAAGAGATCTGTACATGCCTACAATGTGCTAGACAATTTTCAATTTCCAGGCCAAAAAAATGCTAAAACACGTTTTTAGGACCCAAAAAGCCGATTTGTGCATGCATCTTCGGTACCCGTTTATATCCCAAATTTAGCCTAAAAACACCGAAAATTTGAGTTTTATGGGTCCCAGAAGCGATATGTACATGTCTACACTGTGCTAGAAAATTTTCAATTTTCAGGCCAAAAAATGCTAAAACACGTTTTTAGGGCCCAAAAAGTCGATTTGTGCATGCATCTTCGGTACCCGTTTGTATCCCAAATTTAGCCTAAAAACACCTAAAATTCGAGTTTTGGGGTCTCAGAAGAGATCTGTACATGTCTACACTGTGCTAGAAAATTTTCAATTTACAGGCCAAATAAATGCTAAAACATGTTTTTAGGGCCCAAAAAGTCGATTTGTGCATGCATCTTCGGTACCCGTATGTATTCCAAATTTAGCCTAAAAACACCTAAAATTCGAGTTTTTCGGGTCTCAGAAGAGATCTGTACATGCCAACACTGTGCTAGAAAATTTTCAATTTACATGCCAAAAAAATCCTAAAACACGTTTTTTGGGCCCAAAAAGTCGATTTGTGCATGTATATTCGGTACCCGTTTATATCCCAAATTTAGCCTAATAACATCGAAAATTCGAGTTTTTTGGGTCCCAGAAGCGATCTGTACATGTCTACACTGTGCTAGAAAATTTTCAATGTACAGGCCAAAAAAATGCTAAAACACGTTTTTAGGGCCCACAAATTCGATTTGTGCATGCATCTTCGGTACCAGTTTATATCCCTAATGTAGCCTAAAAACACCGAAAATTCGACTTTTTTAGGCCTCAGAAGAGATTTTGTACATGTCTACACTGTGCTAGAAAATTTTCAATTTACAGGCCAAATAAATGCTAAAACATGTTTTTAGGGAACAAAAAGTCGATTTGTGCATGCATCTTCGGTACCCGTTTGTATCCCAAATTTAGCCTAAAAACACCTAAAATTCGAATTTTTTTGGTCTCAGAAGAGATCTGTACATGCCAACACTGTGCTAGAAAATTTTCAATTTACATACCAATAAAATGCTAAAACACATTGTTACAAACCCAGGAACTCTAGAGGTCGCCAATTAAGTAAAATACTAGATCTTAAAAACAATACAAGTTTATTTTAACATTAAACACATTTATCCCATGAATATCAAATCCCACTGAATTCACGTAACCCAAACCATCCAACATACTCAGTAGATTGCTCAATAACGTAATCGTAAACCAACAATAACACAAACAATAATATATCCAATAATACCCTCGTAATATATATAAGACACAAGACAATAGTAATACCCTAATAATACACATACACTTAATACTAATACACACAATAATACACGGAATACTAATAATACACTTAATAATAATAACACACTTAATAACGCAATAATGTAAGACACTTAAGACACCAACAATGCAAGACACGTAAGACACCAAACTTAATAATAATAATACTTCACCGAATTAATGCCAGTCTGACACAAATAGTCCAGGTACAGAAGGGGAAGATATAGGCCTCACACAGAACACTTATCAGTTGAGGAATGCTGGAAGAATGACTACTGAACACCGGGTTTTCTCGCTATATATAGTCTTTGATAAACATACGTCAGAGCCACAACATTCCAGGATTGGCTATCTTGTGAACTTGGAACTATTCTTGATTGGTGCAGACGGCCGAATATGCAAATGAGGGAATCTGGAGCTTCACAAGACACTACACTCAAGACCAACCAGGTCTTGGTCTCTCTCGCATCCCTTTCTGTGGTCGAACCAGGTAACAAGTAGTTAGGGTGTGAAGTGGTCTTCCAGTCCCGTAACACCTCCCCACCTAAAAGAAAATTTACCAAAGGAAATTTTCCATTCGAACATGCAATATAATAAATCCTAATTCAAATCCTAGACAAACAGTCTGCTATAACATTATGTGTTCCTTTAATATGGTTTACTGACAAGTTATATTCTTGTAGATACAAGCTCCACCTAGTTAACCTGCCGTTTTTATCTCTAAACTTATTCAAGTACTTGAGTGGATGATGGTCTGTAAATACCTCAACAGTACTCCCTGAAGGACCAACATACACAGCAAAATGCTGTAAAGCTAAAATAAGTGAAAGTAGTTCCTGTTCTATAGTTGAATAGTTCCTCTGAGCAGGAGAAAACTTCCTGCTGAAGTAACACACAGGATGGTTAAAACCACTTTCATCCTCCTGCATCAAAACTGATCCAGCTCCCACCTTACTTGCATCACAAAGAAGTTTAAAGGGTTTATTAAAATTTGGGGCCCGTAGGACAGGTGCATGACACAAAACTGCCTTCAATTGATTAAATGCTACATTACATTTGTCACTCCATACGAACTCTACACCCTTCTTAAGCAAGTCTGTAAGGGGGGCTAACACTGAAGCAAAGTTCACTATGAACCTTCGGTAATATCCAATCATGCCAATGAAGCGCCTTAGTTCCTTCCGTGATAGAGGGACAGGTATATTACAAATGGATTCTATCTTTGCTTGAGGAGGAGCAACTACACCCTGACCAATGACATACCCGAGATACTGTACTCTCGCCTTAACAAATGTACATTTTGACAAATTTACCACAAGGTTGGCATTAGACAAACTATGTAACAGGACATCAACTCTCTCAATATGTTCCTCCCATGTATCGCTAAATATAACAACATCATCTATATAAGTAATACAACCTAGAACGTCAGCAGTTATGGTATTCATCATTCGTTGAAAGGTTGCTGGGGCATTTTTCATGCCATACGGCATCACTGTACAACTGAAGGTTTGCCCCATGGTACCAAAACAAGATATTTCTTGTGCTCTTTCTGTTAACGGTACTTGCCAGTAACCCTTCAACAAATCAAATTTACTGATGAAGCAGGAGTTTCCTACTCTGTCTATGCAATCTTCTACTCTTGGAAGGGGGTAGGAATCAGTTTTAGTTACAGAGTTGACTTTTCGGTAGTCGATACAAAACCTATACGACCCACCTGGCTTAGGGACAATAGTGACTGGCGAGCACCATTCACTCTGAACAGGTTGGACAAGTCCATGGTTCACCATATAGGTCAGCTCCTTCTGGATGATGGGAAACAGACGAGGGCTGACACGGTACGGTGACTGTTTCACTGGTCTTGCTTCACCCACATCCACATCATGGCAAGCCGCTGTGGTTCTCCCTGGTGCACTCCTGAAGACATCCTGGTACTGAGACAGTAGGGCAAGAAACTCTTCCCTCTGCACCTCGGGCAGATGAGAAAGCTTCCCCGAGACCTCGACCCATGCCTTGTCATTGTCCATCCAGGTTTCCACAGTCTCCACGGATGGGCAGCATTCTTCCTCTTCCTCCAGTGGACACAGAGACACAGTACACACAGACACACTGGGCTCCTCTCGCTGGAAATAAGGCTTTAAGATATTTACATGGCATAAGCGCTGAGACTTCCTTCTGTCTGGAGTAGCGATCACATAGTTAACTTCATTCATCCTCTTCACAACCTCATATGGACCACAGAATTTGGCCTGCAATGGCTGTCCTTGCATAGGTAACAGCACTAGCACCTTATCTCTCTCCTTAAACTCTCTTTTCCTGGCCTTCCGATCATACCAGGTTTTCATTTTTCCCCGAGTAACATTTAAATTTTCATGTGCCATCTTCCAACACTCCCTTAATCGTTCTTTGAGGTCCAACACTGTAGTTAATAAACCAGGACCCTCTTTTCTACCTAACCATTGTTCTTTTAAAACCTTTAGAGGTCCCCTAACCTCATGAGTGAACATTAACTCGAAAGGCGAAAATCCCAAGGACTCAACTGGGCATTCTCTCGAGGCAAAAAGTAAATATGGCAAGCCTTTATCCCAGTCCTTGTCATTTTCGTAACAATATTTCTTTAACATGGATTTTAAAGTTTGGTGATATCTTTCTATGGCCCCTTGGCTCTGGGGATGATAAGCGGTCGAGGTAACCTGATTTATACCCAGCTCTTTGAGAGACTGTTTCATAACCTTGGACATGAAATTTGATCCTTGATCAGACTGTACCTCTTCTGGTAAGCCAAACCTAGTAAAGAAGGTAACCATTTCTTTTACTACCGTTTTTGCATTAATATTTCTTAGAGGTATAGCCTCCGGGTACCTCGTCGCCATATCCATTAAGGTTAATATGTAACTATGACCTCCTGACGTTTTTGGTAATGGTCCAACAATATCCACCATGACTCTACAAAAAGGTTCCTCAAATACAGGTATAGGAATGAGTGGAGCAACTTTGATAGGCTGGTTTGGTTTGCCCATCATCTGACAGGTATGACAGGACTTACAGTATCGAGACACATCACGACGAATCCCAGGCCAATAAAAACACCTCCAAATCCTATCCAAGGTCTTCCTGACACCTAAGTGACCAGCAAAACTAGAATCATGAGCTAGTTTTAAAATGGACTGCCTATATTTCTGTGGAATCACCACTTGGTTGACAGTACTCCACTCAGCATCACCAACTGAACAAGAGGGAGATCTCCATCTGCGCATCAACACGCCCCTGTTCACATAGTAAGATTCCGAAGGATCTTTTTCCTCCGCTACTTCAAATAATCCTCTTAACTCAGGGTCATTTTGTTGGGACTCCCTCAAGTCCTCCTGATCCGACATTACCATCTGATCAGTCACACAGAAAAGCTTATCTAACCCTAAGCCTTCAGAGGACTTATCCTCCATCATTGTACCACCTGCGGCCCTAGCTCTGGTAACCGCACATACAGGGAATAACTCTGGCATTTGTCTCTCTAACTGCTCTATTTCATCAGAATCCACTGGAGTCTCAGATACCACTGGCGCCACACTCACTTTCCCACCAGCTATATCATTACCCATTAAGAAATCTACCTCAGGGACTGGCAATTCCTCAACCACCCCCACCATAGCTTGGCCATTAAACAGTTGGGACTGCAAGTCAATAGATACTAAGGGCACACACTCCAAACCACACAGTGTCTTCACCAAGACCTTTTTCCCAGTTTCCTCACAAGGGACCAAGTCTTTCACCATTAAAGACTGTAATGCACCAGAGTCCCTTAAAATTGTAACCTGCCTTTGTTCCCCACAACTAGAAACTAGTCCTTGCGACAGAAATGCATTATAAGTTCCCATATTAGGATCCACATAGTTCACACAGTTAGAATATTGAGGTTCCAATTCCACACAGTCCTTTGAAACCTCAACACCTTTAACCACTAAGTTACATACATTTAAATCATCATCTACTTCGGGATTCCTCAGAGTAGACATTAAACCAACAGTCTTCACATTCCCATCCCCCCTGGGACCAACATATTTTCGGTCAGAGACTGGGGTTATTTCCCTATCAATTAAACAGACCGACTTCCTCTGATTTGAATCCCTCGTCTTCTTCCAACATTCCCTTACCTGATGGCCCGGTTTCTTACAATAATAACAAACTCTAGTATCCCCACCTTGTGCAACTGGACTTTTAGGGCTACCATTAAAATTGTGCTTACTCACTGTATTTTGGAGTTCTTTTTCCACCTTAACACCTTTAAATATGGAGGGTTTCTTTGAGGAAAATTTACGAGACAGAGCAAAACTATCTGCTAAAACAGCAGCATCGTCTAATTTATCAACATCCTTCTCTAGGATATAAGTTGCAATTTCCTCAGAGATACTCTCCCCAAACTCCTCCAGCAGAATTAATTCAGACAACTGCTCAAAGTCTGTAACGCGTTTAGAGCGCAACCACTGCTCAAAGAAGTCCCTCTTTTCTCTGGCAAACTCAACATAAGTTTGGTTTGGTGTCTTACGAGCTTTACGGAACTTACATCTATACACCTCGGGTACAAGTTCATAGGCCTTTAAAATTTCCTTTTTAACCACTTCATAATCAGAACACTGAACCTCTGACAGAGCAATATAAGCACTTTGGGCTTTACCCTTCAACACACTCTGTAATAATATGGGCCAATGCTCCTTCGGCCATGACATTCTTATTGCAACCCTCTCAAAAATACGAAAATATACATCTACATCTTCAATGAAAGGGGGTACCAACTTCATCATACTACTTACATCAAACCTAGGGGTTTGTGACCTCATCTGAACCTCTGCATCAATTCGTGCTCGTTCCACTTGTGCCTGAATCTTAGTTTGTTCCAACTGTATCTTAGCTAGCTCTAATCTCATTTGCCAATCACTAAGAGAAACACCACTACTGGGCAGATCCCTAGACTTTGTAACTGTATCTGCAGGCATTTCCAACTCAACTAAATTAGCTCTAGCCACTCCATTAGTTCCTTGTTGACCACTTTGTTCATAAACTTGCTCATTATCACAAATATGCAATGCAATAGATTTCACCAACTCCTCTTTGGGCAGTAACATATACTCAAGTCGCAAAAAGGAAGCTACTAGCTTAAGTTCATGAGCATCAAGTGAATTAATATCCTCATAACAAGGCATAGAATTACAAAAAGTTTGCACGTCATCTTCATTAATTAAATGCATACTAAACCACCGGCAATATACTGAGCTGTCTTCAGATAAGGGTATAGATCCTGGCGAGGTCGCCAATTTATGTTACAAACCCAGGAACTCTAGAGGTCGCCAATTAAGTAAAATACTAGATCTTAAAAACAATACAAGTTTATTTTAACATTAAACACATTTATCCCATGAATATCAAATCCCACTGAATTCACGTAACCCAAACCATCCAACATACTCAGTAGATTGCTCAATAACGTAATCGTAAACCAACAATAACACAAACAATAATATATCCAATAATACCCTCGTAATATATATAAGACACAAGACAATAGTAATACCCTAATAATACACATACACTTAATACTAATACACACAATAATACACGGAATACTAATAATACACTTAATAATAATAACACACTTAATAACGCAATAATGTAAGACACTTAAGACACCAACAATGCAAGACACGTAAGACACCAAACTTAATAATAATAATACTTCACCGAATTAATGCCAGTCTGACACAAATAGTCCAGGTACAGAAGGGGAAGATATAGGCCTCACACAGAACACTTATCAGTTGAGGAATGCTGGAAGAATGACTACTGAACACCGGGTTTTCTCGCTATATATAGTCTTTGATAAACATACGTCAGAGCCACAACATTCCAGGATTGGCTATCTTGTGAACTTGGAACTATTCTTGATTGGTGCAGACGGCCGAATATGCAAATGAGGGAATCTGGAGCTTCACAAGACACTACACTCAAGACCAACCAGGTCTTGGTCTCTCTCGCATCCCTTTCTGTGGTCGAACCAGGTAACAAGTAGTTAGGGTGTGAAGTGGTCTTCCAGTCCCGTAACAACATTTTTTGGGCCCAAAAAGTCGATTTGTGCATGCATCTTCGGTACCCGTTTATATCCCAAATTTAACCTAAAAACATCGAAAATTCGAGTTTGTTGGGTTTCAGAAGAGATCTGTACATGCCTACAATGTGCTAGACAATTTTCAATTTCCAGGCCAAAAAAATGCTAAAACACGTTTTGAGGACCCAAAAAGTCGATTTGTGCATGCATCTTCAGTACCCGTTTATATCCTAAATTTAGCCTAAAAACACCGAACATTTGAATTTTATGGGTTCCAGAAGCGATCTGTACATGTCTACACTGTGCTAGAAAATTTTCAATATACAGGCCAAAAAAATGCTAAAACACGTTTTTAGGGCCCACAAATTCGATTTGTGTATGCATCTTCGGTATCAGTTTATATCTCTAATGTAGCGTAAAAACACCGAAAATTCGAGTTTTTTGAGTCACAGAAGCGATTTGTACATGTCTACACTTTGCTAGAAAATGTTCAATATACAGGCTAAAAAAATGCTAAAACACATTTTTGGGGCCCAAAAAGTCGATTTGTGCATGCATCTTCGGTACCCGTTTATATCCCAAATTTAGCCTAAAAACACCGAAAATTCGAGTTTTTTGGGTCCCAGAAATGATTTGTACCTGTCTACACTGTGCTAGAAAATTTCAGTAAACACGCCAAAAAAAATGCTAAAACACTTTTTTAGAGCCCAAAAATTTGATTTGTGCATGCCTTTTTGGTACCCGTTTATATCCCAAATTTAGCCTAAAAACATCGAAAATTCGAGTTTGTTGGGTTTCAGAAGAGATCTGTACATGCCTACAATGTGCTAGACAATTTTCAATTTACAGGCCAAAAAAATGCTAAAACACCTTTTTAGGACCCAAAAATTCGATTTGTGCATGCATCTTCGGTACCCGTTTATATCCCAAATTTAGCCTAAAAACACCGAAAATTTGAGTTTATGGGTCCCAGAAGCGATTTGTACATGTCTACACTGTGCTAGAAAATTTTCAATTTACAGGCCAAAAAATGCTAAAACACGTTTTTAGGGCCCAAAATGTCGATTTGTGTATGCATCTTCGGTACCCGTTTGTATCCCAAATTTAGCCTAAAAACACCGAAAATTCGAGTTTTTGGGTCACAGAAGAGATCTGTACATGCCTACACTGTACCAGAAAATTTTCAATATACAGGCCAAATAAATGCTAAAACACGTTTTTAGGGCCCAAAAAGTCGATTTGTGCATGCATCTTCGGTACCCGTTTATATCCCAAATTTAGCCTAAAAACACCGAAAATTCGAGTTTGCTGGGTTTCAGAAGAGATCTGTACATGCCTACACTGTGCTAGTAAATTTTCAATTTACAGACCAGAAAATGCTAAAGCACGTTTTTTGGGCCCAAAAAGTCGATTTGTGCATGTATTTTCGGAACCCGTTTATATCCCAAATTTAGCCTAAAAACACCGAAAATTCGAGTTTTTAGGGCCTCAGATGAGATCTGTACATGTCTACACTGTGCTAGAAAATTTTCAATTTACAGGCCAAATAAATGCTAAAACATGTTTTTAGGGCCCAAAAAGTCGATTTGTGCATGCATCTTCGGTACCCGTTTGTATCCCAAATTTAGCCTAAAAACACCGAAAATTCGAGTTTTTTGGGACCCAGAAATGATTTGTACATGTCTACACTGTGCTAGAAAATTTCAATAAACACGCCAAAAAAAATGCTAAAACACGTTTTTAGAGCCCAAAAAGTCGATTTGTGAATGCCTTTTTGGTACCCGTTTATATCCCAAATTTAGCCTAAAAACATCAAAAATTCGAGTTTGTTGGGTTTCAGAAGAGATCTGTACATGCCTACAATGTGCTAGACAATTTTCAATTTCCAGGCCAAAAAAATGCTAAAACACGTTTATAGGACCCAAAAAGTCGATTTGTGCATGCATCTTCGGTACCCGTTTATATCCCAAATTTAGCCTAAAAACACCGAAAATTTGAGTTTTATGAGTCCCAGAAGCGATATGTACATGTCTACACTGTGCTAGAAAATTTTCAATTTACAGGCCAAATAAATGCTAAAACATGTTTTTAGGGAACAAAAAGTCGATTTGTGCATGCATCTTCGGTACCCGTTTGTATCCCAAATTTAGCCTAAAAACACCTAAAATTCGAGTTTTTTGGGTCTCAGAAGAGATCTGTACATGCCAACACTGTGCTAGAAATTTTTCAATTTACATACCAAAAAAATGCTAAAACACATTTTTTGGGCCCAAAAAGTCGATTTGTGCATGCATCTTCGGTACCCGTTTATATCCCAAATTTAGCCTAAAAACATCGAAAATTCGAGTTTGTTGGTATTCAGAAGAGATCTGTACATGCCTACAATGTGCTAGACAATTTTCAATTTCCAGGCCAAAAAAATGCTAAAACACGTTTTTAGGACCCAAAAAGTCGATTTGTGCATGCATCTTCGGTACCCGTTTATATCCTAAATTTAGCCTAAAAACACCGAAAATTCGAGTTTGTTGGGTTTCAGAAGAGATCTGTACATGCCTACAATGTGCTAGACAATTTTCAATTTACAGGCCAAAAAAATGCTAAAACACGTTTTTAGGACCCAAAAAGTCGATTTATGCATGTATATTCGGTACCCGTTTATATCCCAAATTTAGCCTAAAAACACCGAAAATTCGAGTTTTTTGGGTCCCAGAAGCGATTTGTACATGTCTACACTGTGCTAGAAAATTTCAATAAACACGCCAAAAAAAATGCTAAAACACGTTTTTAGAGCCCAAAAAGTCGATTTGTGAATGCCTTTTTGGTACCCGTTTATATCCCAAATTTAGCCTAAAAACATCGAAAATTCGAGTTTGTTGGGTTTCAGAAGAGATCTGTACATGCCTACAATGTGCTAGACAATTTTCAATTTACAGGCCAAAAAAATGCTAAAAACACGTTTTTAGGACCCAAAAAGTCGATTTGTGCATGCATCTTCCGTACCCGTTTATATCCCAAATTTAGCCTAAAAACACCGAAAATTTGAGTTTTATGGGTCCCAGAAGCGATTTGTACATGTCTACACTGTGCTAGAAAATTTTCAATTTACAGGCCAAAAAATGCTAAAACACGTTTTTAGGGCCCACAAATTCGATTTGTGCATGCATCTTCGGTATCAGTTTATATCCCTAATGTAGCCTAAAAACACCGAAAATTCGAGTTTTTTGGGTCCCAGAAGCGATTTGTACATGTCTACACTTTGCTAGAAAATGTTCAATATACAGGCTAAAAAAATGCTAAAACACATTTTTGGGGCCCAAAAAGTCGATTTGTGCATGCATCTTCGGTACCCGTTTATATCCCAAATTTAGCCTAAAAACATCGAAAATTCGAGTTTTTTGGGTCCCAGAAATGATTTGTACATGTCTACACCGTGTTAGAAAATTTCAATAAACACGCCAAAAAAAATGCTAAAACACGTTTTTAGAGCCCAAAAATTCGATTTGTGCATGCATCTTCGGTACCCGTTTATATCCAAAATTTAGCCTAAAAACACCAAAAATTTGAGTTTTATAGGTCCCAGAAGCGATATGTACATGTCTACACTGTGCTAGAAAATTTTCAATTTACAGGCCAAAAAATGCTAAAACACGTTTTTAGGGCCCAAAAAGTCGATTTGTGCATGCATCTTCGGTACCCGTTTGTATCCCAAATTTAGCCTAAAAACACCAAAAAATTGAGTTTTATGGGTCCCAGAAGCGATATGTACATGTCTACACTGTGCTAGAAAATTTTCAATTTACAGGCCAAAAAATGCTAAAACACGTTTTTAGGGCCCAAAAAGTCGATTTGTGCATGCATCTTCGGTACCCGTTTGTATCCCAAATTTAGCCTAAAACACCGAAAATTCGAGTTTTGGGGTCTCAGTAGATCTGTACATGTCTACACTGTGCTAGAAAATTTTCAATTTACAGGCCAAATAAATGCTAAAACATGTTTTTAGGGCCCAAAAAGTCGATTTGTGCATGCATCTTCGGTACCCCTATGTATCCCAAATTTAGCCTAAAAACACCTAAAATTCGAGTTTTTTGGGTCTCAGAAATGATTTGTACATGTTTACACTGTGCTAGAAAATTTCAATAAACACGTCAAAAAAAATGCTAAAACACGTTTTTAGAGCCCAAAAAGACGATTTGTGAATGCCTTTTTGGTACCCGTTTATATCCCAAATTTAGCCTAAAAACATCGAAAATTCGAGTTTGTTGGGTTTCAGAAGAGATCTGTGCATGCCTACAATGTGCTAGACAATTTTCAATTTCCAGGCCAGAAAAATGCTAAAACACGTTTTTAGGACCCAAAAAGTCGATTTGTGCATGCATCTTCAGTACCCGTTTATATCCTAAATTTAGCCTAAAAACACCAAAAATTCGAGTTTGTTCGGTTTCAGAAGAGATCTGTACATGCCTACAATGTGCTAGACAATTTTCAATTTACATGCCAAAAAAATGCTAAAACACGTTTTTAGGACCCAAAAAGTCCATTTGTGAATGCATCTTCGGTACCCGTTTATATCCCAAATTTTGACTAAAAACACCGAAAATTTGAGTTTTATGGGTCCCAGAAGCGATCTCTACATGTCTACGCTGTGCTAGAAAATTTTCAATTTACAGGCCAAAAAATGCTAAAACACGTTTTTAGGGCCCAAAAAGTCGATTTGTGCATGCATCTTCGGTACCCGTTTGTATCCCAAATTTAGCCTAAAAACACCGAAAATTCGAGTTTTGGGGTCTCAGAAGAGATCTGTACATGTCTACACTGTGCTAGAAAATTTTCAATTTACAGGCCAAATAAATGCTAAAACATGTTTTTAGGGAACAAAAAGTCGATTTGTGCATGCATCTTCGGTACCCGTTTATATCCCAAATTTAGCCTAAAAACATCGAAAATTCGAGTTTGTTGGGTTTCAGAAGAGATCTGTACATGCCTACAATGTGCTAGACAATTTTCAATTTATAGACCAAAAAAATGTAAAAAACACGTTTTTAGGACCCAAAAAGTCGATTTGTGCATGCATCTTCGGTACCCGTTTATATCCCAAATTTAGCCTAAAAACACCGAAAATTTGAGTTTTATGGGTCCCAGAAGCGATTTGTACATGTCTACACTGTGCTAGAAAATTTTCAATTTACAGGACAAAAAATGCTAAAACACGTTTTTATGGCCCAAAAAGTCGATTTGTGCATGCATCTTCGGTACCCGTTTATATCCCAAATTTAGCCTATAAACACCGAAAATTCGAGTTTGCTGGGTCTCAGAAGAGATCTGTACATGCCTACACTGTGCTAGTAAATTTTCAATTTACAGACCAAAAAATGATAAAGCACGTTTTTTGGGCCCAAAAAGTCGATTTGCGCATGTATTTTCGGAACCCGTTTATATCCCAAATTTAACCTAAAAACACCGAAAATTCGAGTTTTTTGGGTCCAAGAAGGTATCTGTACCTGACTACACTGTGCTAGAAAATTTTCAATTTACAGGCCAAAAAAATGATAAAACACGTTTTTAGGGCCCAAAAAGTCGATTTATGCATGCATCTTCGGTACCCGTTTATATCCCAAATTTAGCCTAAAAACACCGAAAATTTGAGTTTTATGGGTCCCAGACGCGTTTCGTACATGTCTACACTGTGCTAGAAAATTTTCAATTTACAGGCCAAAAAAATGCTAAAACACGTTTTTAGGGCCCAAAAAGTCGATTTGTGCATGCATCTTCGGTACCCGTTTATATCCCAAATTTAGCCTAAAAACACCGAAAATTCGAGTTTGCTGGGTCTCAGAAGAGATCTGTACATTCCTACACTGTGTTAGACAATTTTTAATTTACAGGCCAAAAAAATGCTTAAACAATTTTTTGGGCCCAGAAAGTCGATTTGTGCATGCCTTTTTGGTACCCGTTTATATCCCAAATTTAGCCTAAAAACACCGAAAATTCGAGTTTGTTGGGTTTCAGAAGAGATCTGTACATGCCTACACTGTGCTAGTAAATTTTCAATTTACAGACCAAAAAATGCTAAAGCACGTTTTTTGGGCCCAAAAAGTCGATTTGTGTATGTATTTTCGTAACCCGTTTATATCCCAAATTTAGCCTAAAAACACCGAAAAATCGAGTTTTTTGGGTCCCAGAAGGTATCTGTACTTGTCTACACTGTGCTAGAAAATTTTCAATTTACAGGCCAAAAAAATGATAAAACACGTTTTTAAGGGCTAAAAAGTCGATTTGTGTATGTATTTTCGGAACCCGTTTATATCCCAAATTTAGCCTAAAAACACCGAAAAATCGAGTTTTTTGGGTCCCAGAAGGTATCTGTACTTGTCTACACTGTGCTAGAAAATTTTCAATTTACAGGCCAAAAAAATGATAAAACACGTTTTTAGGGCCCAAAAAGTCGATTTGTGCATGCATCTTCGGTACCCCTATGTATCCCAAATTTAGCCTAAAAACACCTAAAATTCGAGTTTTTTGGGTCTCAGAAATGATTTGTACATGTTTACACTGTGCTAGAAAATTTCAATAAACACGTCAAAAAAAATGCTAAAACACGTTTTTAGAGCCCAAAAAGACGATTTGTGAATGCCTTTTTGGTACCCGTTTATATCCCAAATTTAGCCTAAAAACATCGAAAATTCGAGTTTGTTGGGTTTCAGAAGAGATCTGTGCATGCCTACAATGTGCTAGACAATTTTCAATTTCCAGGCCAAAAAAATGCTAAAACACGTTTTTAGGACCCAAAAAGTCGATTTGTGCATGCATCTTCAGTACCCGTTTATATCCTAAATTTAGCCTAAAAACACCAAAAATTCGAGTTTGTTGGGTTTCAGAAGAGATCTGTACATGCCTACAATGTGCTAGACAATTTTCAATTTACATGCCAAAAAAATGCTAAAACACGTTTTTAGGACCCAAAAAGTCCATTTGTGCATGCATCTTCGGTACCCGTTTATATCCCAAATTTTGACTAAAAACACCGAAAATTTGAGTTTTATGGGTCCCAGAAGCGATCTCTACATGTCTACGCTGTGCTAGAAAATTTTCAATTTACAGGCCAAAAAATGCTAAAACACGTTTTTAGGGCCCCAAAAGTCGATTTGTGCATGCATCTTCGGTACCCGTTTGTATCCCAAATTTAGCCTAAAAACACCGAAAATTCGAGTTTTGGGGTCTCAGAAGAGATCTGTACATGTCTACACTGTGCTAGAAAATTTTCAATTTACAGGCCAAATAAATGCTAAAACATGTTTTTAGGGAACAAAAAGTCGATTTGTGCATGCATCTTCGGTACCCGTTTATATCCCAAATTTAGCCTAAAAACACCTAAAATTCGAGTTTTTTGGGTCTCAGAAGAGATCTGTACATGCCAACACTGTGCTAGAAAATTTTCAATTTACATACCAAAAAAATGCTAAAACACATTTTTTGAGCCCAAAAAGTCGATTTGTGCATGCATCTTCGGTACCCGTTTATATCCCAAATTTAGCCTAAAAACACCAAAAATTCGAGTTTTTTGGGTCCCAGAAATGATTTGTACATGTCTACACTGTGCTAGAAAATTTCAATAAACACGCCAAAAAAAATGCTAAAACACGTTTTTAGAGCCCAAAAAGTCGATTTGTGAATGCCTTTTTGGTACCCGTTTAATCCCAAATTTAGCCTAAAAACATCGAAAATTCGAGTTTGTTGGGTTTCAGAAGAGATCTGTACATGCCTAGAATGTGCTAGACAATTTTCAATTTCCAGGCCAAAAAAATGTAAAAAACACGTTTTTAGGACCCAAAAAGTCGATATGTGCATGCATCTTCGGTACCCGTTTAAATCCCAAATTTAGCCTAAAAACACCGAAAATTTGAGTTTTATGGGTCCCAGAAGCGATTTGTACATGTCTACACTGTGCTAGAAAATTTTCAATTTACAGGACAAAAAATGCTAAAACACGTTTTTAGGGCCCAAAAAGTCGATTTGTGCATGCATCTTCGGTACCCGTTTGTATCCCAAATTTAGCCTAAAAACACCGAAAATTCGAGTTTTTGGGTCTCAGTAGAGATCTGTACATGCCTACACTTTACCAGAAAATTTTCAATATACAGGCCAAATAAATGCTAAAACACGTTTTTATGGCCCAAAAAGTCGATTTGTGCATGCATCTTCGGTACCCGTTTATATCCCAAATTTAGCCTAAAAACACCGAAAATTCGAGTTTGCTGGGTCTCAGAAGAGATCTGTACATGCCTACACTGTGCTAGTAAATTTTCAATTTACAGACCAAAAAATGATAAAGCACGTTTTTTGGGCCCAAAAAGTCGATTTGCGCATGTATTTTCGGAACCCGTTTATATCCCAAATTTAACCTAAAAACACCGAAAATTCGAGTTTTTTGGGTCCAAGAAGGTATCTGTACCTGACTACACTGTGCTAGAAAATTTTCAATTTACAGGCCAAAAAAATGATAAAACACGTTTTTAGGGCCCAAAAAGTCGATTTATGCATGCATCTTCGGTACCCGTTTATATCCCAAATTTAGCCTAAAAACACCGAAAATTTGAGTTTTATGGGTCCCAGACGCGTTTCGTACATGTCTACACTGTGCTAGAAAATTTTCAATTTACAGGCCAAAAAAATGCTAAAACACGTTTTTAGGGCCCAAAAAGTCGATTTGTGCATGCATCTTCGGTACCCGTTTATATCCCAAATTTAGCCTAAAAACACCGAAAATTCGAGTTTGCTGGGTCTCAGAAGAGATCTGTACATTCCTACACTGTGTTAGACAATTTTTAATTTACAGGCCAAAAAAATGCTTAAACAATTTTTTGGGCCCAGAAAGTCGATTTGTGCATGCCTTTTTGGTACCCGTTTATATCCCAAATTTAGCCTAAAAACACCGAAAATTCGAGTTTGTTGGGTTTCAGAAGAGATCTGTACATGCCTACACTGTGCTAGTAAATTTTCAATTTACAGACCAAAAAATGCTAAAGCACGTTTTTTGGGCCCAAAAAGTCGATTTGTGTATGTATTTTCGGAACCCGTTTATATCCCAAATTTAGCCTAAAAACACCGAAAAATCGAGTTTTTTGGGTCCCAGAAGGTATCTGTACTTGTCTACACTGTGCTAGAAAATTTTCAATTTACATACCAAAAAAATGATAAAACACGTTTTTAAGGGCTAAAAAGTCGATTTATGCATGTATATTCGGTACCCGTTTATATCCCAAATTTAGCCTATAAACACCAAAAATTCGAGTTTTTTGGGTCCCAGAAGGTATCTGTACATGTCTACACTGTGCTAGAAAATTTTCAATATACAGGCCAAAAAAATGCTAAAACGCGATTTTAGGGCCCAAAAAGTCCATTCGTGCATGCATCTTTTGTACCCGTTTATATCCCAAATTTAGCCTAAAAACACCGAAAATTTGAGTTTTATGGGTTTCAGAAGAGATCTGTACATGCCTACAATGTGCTAGACAATTTTCAATTTTCAGGCCAAAAAAATGCTAAAACACGTTTTTTGGACCCAAGAAGTCCATTTGTGCATGCATCTTCGGTACCCGTTTATATCCCAAAGTTAGCCTAAAAACACCGAAAATTTGAGTTTTATGGGTCCCAGAAGCGATTTGTTCATGTCTACACTGTGCTAGAAAATTTTCAATTTACAGGCCAAAAAAATGCTAAAACACGTTTTTAGGGCCCAAAAAATCGATTTGTGCATGCATCTTCGGTACCCGTTTGTATCCCAAATTTAGCCTAAAAACACCGAAAATTCGAGTTTTTGGGTCTCAGAAGAGATCTGTACATGCCTACACTGTACCTGAAAATTTTCAATATACAGGCCAAATAAATGCTAAAACACGTTTTTTGGGCCCAAAAAGTCAATTTGTGCATGTATTTTCGGAACCCGTTTATATCCCAAATTTAGCCTAATAACTCCGAAAAATCGAGTTTTTTGGGTCCCAGAAGGTATCTGTATTTGTCTACACTGCTAGAAAATTTTAAATTTACAGGCCAAAAAAATGATAAAACACGTTTTTAAGGGCCAAAAAGTCGATTTATGCATGTATATTCGGTACCCGTTTATATCCCAAATTTAGCCTATAAACACCGAAAATTCGAGTTTTTTTTGTCCCAGAAGGTATCTGTACACGTCTACACTGTGCTAGAAAATTTTCAATATACAGGCCAAAAAAATGCTAAAACGCGATTTTAGGGCCCAAAAAGTCCATTTGTGCATGCATCTTTTGTACACGTTTATATCCCAAATTTAGCCTAAAAACACCGAAAATTCGAGTTTTTTCGGCCTCAGAAGAGATCTGTACATGCCTACACTGTGCTAGAAAATTTTCAATTTACAGACCAAAAAATGCTAAAGCACGTTTTTTGGGCCCAAAAAGTTGATTTGTGCATGTATTTTCGGAACCCGTTTATATTCAAAATTTAGCCTAAAAACACCGAAAATTCGAGTTATTTGGGTCCCATACAGTATCTGTACATGTCTACACTGTGCAAGAAAATTTTCAATATAGAGGTAAAAACAATGCTAAAACACGTTTTTAGGGACCAAAAAGTCGATTTATGCATGTTAATTCGGTACCCGTTTATAACCCAAATTTAGCCTAAAAACACCGAAAATTCGAGTTTGTTGGGTTTCAGAAGAGATCTCTACATGCCTACAATGTGCTAGACAATTTTCAATTTACAGGCCAAAAAAATGCTAAAACACGTTTTTAGGACCCAAGAAGTCCATTTGTGCATGCATCTTCGGTACCCGTTTATATCCCAAAGTTAGCCTAAAAACACCGAAAATTTGAGTTTTATGGTTCCAGAAGCGATTTGTACATGTCTACACTGTGCTAGAAAATTTTCAATTTACAGGCCAAAAAAATGCTAAAACACGTTTTTAGGGCCCAAAAAGTCGATTTGTGCATGCATCTTCGGTACCCGTTTGAATCCCAAATTTAGCCTAAAAACACCGAAAATTCGAGTTTTTGGGTCTCAGAAGAGATCTGTACATGCCTACACTGTAACTGAAAATTTTCAATATACATGCCAAATACATGCTAAAACACGTTTTTTGGGCCCAAAAAGTCGATTTGTGCATGTATTTTCGGAACCCGTTTATATCCCAAATTTAGCCTAAAAACACCGAAAAATCGAGTTTTTTGGGTCCCAGAAGGTATCTGTACTTGTCTACACTGTGCTAGAAAATTTTAAATTTACAGCCAAAAAAAATAATAAAACACGTTTTTAAGGGCCAAAAAGTCGATTTATGCATGTATATTCGGTACCCGTTTATATCCCAAATTTAGCCTATAAACACCGAAAATTCGAGTTTTTTGGGTCCCAGAAGGTATCTGTACATGTCTACACTGTGCTAGAAAATTTTCAATATACAGGCCAAAAAAATGCTAAAACGCGATTTTATGGCCCAAAAAGTCCATTTGTACATGCATCTTTTGTACCCGTTTATATTCCAAATTTAGCCTAAAAACACCGAAAATTCGAGTTTTTTGGGCCTCAGAAGAGATCTGTACATGCCTACACTGTGCTAGAAAATTTTCAATTTACAGACCAAAAAATGCTAAAGCACGTTTTTTGGGCCCAAAAAGTCGATTTGTCCATGTATTTTCGGAACCCGTTTATATTCAAAATTTAGCCTAAAAACACCGAAAATTCGAGTTTTTTGGGTCCCATACAGTATCTGTACATGTCTACACTGTGCTAGAAAATTTTCAATATAGAGGTAAAAACAATGCTAAAACACGTTTTTAGGGACCAAAAAGTCGATTTATGCATGTATATTCGGTACCCGTTTACAACCCAAATTTAGCCTAAAAACACCGAAAATTTGAGTTTTATGGGTCCCAGAAGCGATCTGTACATGTCTACACTGTGCTAGAAAATTTTCAATATACAGGCCAAAAAAATACTAAAACACGTTTTTAGGTCCCACAAATTCGATTTGTGCATGCATCTTCGTTATCAGTTTATATCTCTAATGTAGCCTAAAAACACCGAAAATTCGAGCTTTTTGGGTCCCAGAAGCGATTTGTACATGTCTACACTTTGTTAGAAAATGTTCAATATACAGGCTAAAAAAATGCTAAAACACGTTTTTAGAGCCCAAAAATTCGATTTGTGCATGCCTTTTTGGTACCCGTTTATATCCCAAATTTAGCCTAAAAACATCGAAAATTCGAGTTTGTTGGGTTTCAGAAGAGATCTGTACATGCCTACAATGTGCTAGACAATTTTCAATTTACAGGCCAAAAAAATGCTAAAACACGTTTTTAGGGCCCAAAAATTCGATTTGTGCATGCATCTTCGGTACCCGTTTGTATCCCAAATTTAGCCTAAAAACACCGAAAATTCGAGTTTTTGGGTCACAGAAGAGATCTGTACATGCCTACACAGTACCAGAAAATTTTCAATATACAGGCCAAATAAATGCTAAAACACGTTTTTAGGGCCCAAAAAGTCGATTTGTGCATGTATTTTCGGAACCCGTTTATATCCCAAATTTAGCCTAAAAACACGTTTTTAGGGCCCAAAAAGTCGATTTGTGCATGCATCTTCGGTACCCGTTTGAATCCCAAATTTAGCCTAAAAACACCGAAAATTCGAGTTTTTGGGTCTCAGAAGAGATCTGTACATGCCTACACTGTAACTGAAAATTTTCAATATACATGCCAAATACATGCTAAAACACGTTTTTTGGGCCCAAAAAGTCGATTTGTGCATGTATTTTCGGAACCCGTTTATATCCCAAATTTAGCCTAAAAACACCGAAAAATCGAGTTTTTTGGGTCCCAGAAGGTATCTGTACTTGTCTACACTGTGCTAGAAAATTTTAAATTTACAGCCAAAAAAAATAATAAAACACGTTTTTAAGGGCCAAAAAGTCGATTTATGCATGTATATTCGGTACCCGTTTATATCCCAAATTTAGCCTATAAACACCGAAAATTCGAGTTTTTTGGGTCCCAGAAGGTATCTGTACATGTCTACACTGTGCTAGAAAATTTTCAATATACAGGCCAAAAAAATGCTAAAACGCGATTTTATGGCCCAAAAAGTCCATTTGTACATGCATCTTTTGTACCCGTTTATATTCCAAATTTAGCCTAAAAACACCGAAAATTCGAGTTTTTTGGGCCTCAGAAGAGATCTGTACATGCCTACACTGTGCTAGAAAATTTTCAATTTACAGACCAAAAAATGCTAAAGCACGTTTTTTGGGCCCAAAAAGTCGATTTGTCCATGTATTTTCGGAACCCGTTTATATTCAAAATTTAGCCTAAAAACACCGAAAATTCGAGTTTTTTGGGTCCCATACAGTATCTGTACATGTCTACACTGTGCTAGAAAATTTTCAATATAGAGGTAAAAACAATGCTAAAACACGTTTTTAGGGACCAAAAAGTCGATTTATGCATGTATATTCGGTACCCGTTTACAACCCAAATTTAGCCTAAAAACACCGAAAATTTGAGTTTTATGGGTCCCAGAAGCGATCTGTACATGTCTACACTGTGCTAGAAAATTTTCAATATACAGGCCAAAAAAATACTAAAACACGTTTTTAGGTCCCACAAATTCGATTTGTGCATGCATCTTCGTTATCAGTTTATATCTCTAATGTAGCCTAAAAACACCGAAAATTCGAGCTTTTTGGGTCCCAGAAGCGATTTGTACATGTCTACACTTTGTTAGAAAATGTTCAATATACAGGCTAAAAAAATGCTAAAACACGTTTTTAGAGCCCAAAAATTCGATTTGTGCATGCCTTTTTGGTACCCGTTTATATCCCAAATTTAGCCTAAAAACATCGAAAATTCGAGTTTGTTGGGTTTCAGAAGAGATCTGTACATGCCTACAATGTGCTAGACAATTTTCAATTTACAGGCCAAAAAAATGCTAAAACACGTTTTTAGGGCCCAAAAATTCGATTTGTGCATGCATCTTCGGTACCCGTTTGTATCCCAAATTTAGCCTAAAAACACCGAAAATTCGAGTTTTTGGGTCACAGAAGAGATCTGTACATGCCTACACAGTACCAGAAAATTTTCAATATACAGGCCAAATAAATGCTAAAACACGTTTTTAGGGCCCAAAAAGTCGATTTGTGCATGTATTTTCGGAACCCGTTTATATCCCAAATTTAGCCTAAAAACACCGAAATTCGAGTTTTTAGGGCCCCAGAAGAGATCTGTACATGTCTACACTGTGCTAGAAAATTTTCAATTTACAGGCCAAAAAAATGCTAAAACACATTTTTTGGGCTAAAAAGTCGATTTGTGCATGCATCTTTGGTACCAGTTTATATCCCAAATGTAGCCTAAAAACACCGAAAATTCGAGTTTTTTGGGACGCAGAAATGATTTGTACAAGTCTACACTGTGCTAGAAAATTTCAATAAACACGCCAAAAAAAATGCTAAAACACGTTTTTAGAGCCCAAAAAGTCGATTTGTGAATGCCTTTTTGGTACCCGTTTATATCCCAAATTTAGCCTAAAAACATCGAAAATTCGAGTTTGTTGGGTTTCAGAAGAGATCTGTAAATGCCTACAATGTGCTAGACAATTTTCAATTTCCAGGCCAAAAAAATGCTAAAACACGTTTTTAGGACCCAAAAAGTTGATTTGTGCATGCATCTTCGGTACCCGTTTATATCCTAAATTTAGCCTAAAAACACCGAAAATACGAGTTTGTTGGGTTTCAGAAGAGATCTGTACATGCCTACAATGTGCTAGACAATTTTCAATTTACAGGCCAAAAAAATGCTAAAACACGTTTTTAGGACCCAAAAAGTCCATTTGTGCATGCATCTTCGGTACCCGTTTATATCCCAAATTTAGCCTAAAAACACCGAAAATTTGAGTTTTATGAGTCCCAGAAGCGATATGTACATGTCTACACTGTGCTAGAAAATTTTCAATTTACAGGCCAAATAAATGCTAAAACATGTTTTTAGGGCCCAAAAAGTCGATTTGTGCATGCATCTTCGGTACCCGTATGTATCCCAAATTTAGCCTAAAAACACCTATAATTCGAGTTTTTTGGGTCTCAGAAGAGATCTGTACATGCCAACACTGTGCTAGAAAATTTTCAATTTACATGCCAAAAAAATCCTAAAAAACGTTTTTTGGGCCCAAAAAGTCGATTTGTGTATGTATCTTCGGTACCCGTTTATATCCCAAATTTAGCCTAATAACATCGAAAATTTGAGTATTTTGGGTCCCAGAAGCGATCTGTACATGTCTACACTGTGCTAGAAAATTTTCAATTTACAGGCCAAAAAAATGCTAAAACACGTTTTAGGGCCCACAAATTCGATTTGTGCATGCATCTTCGGTACCCGTTAATATCCCAAATGTAGCCTAAAAACACCGAAAATTCGAGTTTTTTGGGCCACAGAAGCGATATGTACATGTCTACACTGTGCTAGAAAATTTTCAATTTACAGGCCAAATAAATGCTAAAACATGTTTTTAGGGAACAAAAAGTCGATTTGTGCATGCATCTTCGGTACCCGTTTGTATCCCAAATTTAGCCTAAAAACACCTAAAATTCGAGTTTTTTGGGTCTCAGAAGAGATCTGTACATGCCAACACTGTGCTAGAAAATTTTCAATTTACATACCAAAAAAATGCTAAAACACATTTTTTGGGCCCAAAAAGTCGATTTGTGCATGCATCTTCGGTACCCGTTTATATCCCAAATTTAGCCTAAAAACATCGAAAATTCGAGTTTGTTGGGTTTCAGAAGAGATCTGTACATGCCTACAATGTGCTAGACAATTTTCAATTTGCAGGCCAAAAAAATGCTAAAACACGTTTTTAGGACCCAAAAAGTCGATTTGTGCATGCATCTTCGGTACCCGTTTATATCCTAAATTTAGCCTAAAAACACCGAAAATTCGAGTTTGTTGGGTTTCAGAAGAGATCTGTACATGCCTACAATGTGCTAGACAATTTTCAATTTACAGGCCAAAAAACTGCTAAAACACGTTTTTAGGACCCTAAAAGTCGATTTATGCATGCATCTTCGGTACCCGTTTATATCCTAAATTTAGCCTAAAAACACCGAAAATTCGAGTTTGATGGGTTTCAGAAGAGATCTGTACATGCCTACACTGTGCTAGTAAATTTTCAATTTACAGACCAAAAAATGCTAAAGCACGTTTTTTGGGCCCAAAAAGTCGATTTGTGCATGTATTTTCGGAACCCGTTTATATCCCAAATTTAGCCTAAAAACACCGAAATTCGAGTTTTTAGGGCCCCAGAAGAGATCTGTACATGTCTACACTGTGCTAGAAAATTTTCAATTTACAGGCCAAATAAATGCTAAAACATGTTTTTAGGGCCCAAAAAGTCGATTTGTGCATACATCTTCGGTACCCGTTTGTATCCCAAATTTAGCCTAAAAACACCTAAAATTCGAGTTTTTTGGGTCTCAGAAGAGATCTGTACATGCCAACACTGTGCTAGAAAATTTTCAATTTACAGGCCAAAAAAATGCTAAAACACATTTTTTGGGCTAAAAAGTCGATTTGTGCATGCATCTTCGGTACCAGTTTATATCCCAAATGTAGCCTAAAAACACCGAAAATTCGAGTTTTTTGGGACGCAGAAATGATTTGTACATGTCTACACTGTGCTAGAAAATTTCAATAAACACGCCAAAAAAAATGCTAAAACACGTTTTTAGAGCCCAAAAAGTCGATTTGTGAATGCCTTTTTGGTACCCGTTTATATCCCAAATTTAGCCTAAAAACATCGAAAATTCGAGTTTGTTGGGTTTCAGAAGAGATCTGTACATGCCTACAATGTGCTAGACAATTTTCAATTTCCAGGCCAAAAAAATGCTAAAACACGTTTTTAGGACCCAAAAAGTCGATTTGTGCATGCATCTTCGGTACCCGTTTATATCCTAAATTTAGCCTAAAAACACCGAAAATTCGAGTTTGTTGGGTTTCAGATGAGATCTGTACATGCCTACAATGTGCTAGACAATTTTCAATTTACAGGCCAAAAAAATGCTAAAACACGTTTTTAGGACCTTAAAAGTCGATTTATGCATGTATATTCGGTACCCGTTTAAATCCCAAATTTAGCCTAAAAACACCGAAAATTTGAGTTTTATGGGTCCCAGAAGCGATATGTACATGTCTACACTGTGCTAGAAAATTTTCAATTTACAGGCCAAAAAATGCTAAAACACGTTTTTTGGGCCCAAAAAGTCGATTTGTGCATGCATCTTCGGTACCCGTTTGTATCCCAAATATAGCCTAAAAACACCGAAAATTCGAGTTTTGGGGTCTCAGAAGAGATCTGTACATGTCTACACTGTGCTAGAAAATTTTCAATTTAAAGGCCAAATAAATGCTAAAACATGTTTTTAGGGCCCAAAAAGTCGATTTGTGCATGCATCTTCGGTACCCGTATGTATCCCAAATTTAGCCTAAAAACACCTAAAATTCGAGTTTTTTGGGTCTCAGAAGAGATCTGTACAGGTCTACACTGTGCTAGAAAATTTTCAATGTACAGGCCAAAAAAATGCTAAAACATGTTTTTAGGGAACAAAAAGTCGATTTGTGCATGCATCTTCGGTACCCGTTTATATCCCAAATTTAGCCTAAAAACACCGAAAATTCGAGTTTTTTGGGTCCCGGAAGCGATTTGTACATGTCTACACTGTGCTAGAAAATTTCAATAAACACGCCAGAAAAAATGCTAAAACACGTTTTTAGAGCCCAAAAAGTCGATTTGTGAATGCCTTTTTGGTACCTGTTTATATCCCAAATTTAGCCTAAAAACATCGAAAATTAGAGTTTATTGGGTTTCAGAAGAGATCTGTACATGCCTACAATGTGGTAGACAATTTTCAATTTACAGGCCAAAAAAATGCTAAAAACACGTTTTTAGGACCCAAAAAGTCGATTTGTGCATCCATCTTCGGTACCCGTTTATATCCCAAATTTAGCCTAATAACACCGAAAATTTGAGTTTTATGGGTCCCAGAAGCGATTTGTACATGTCTACACTGTGCTAGAAAATTTTCAATTTACAGGCCAAAAAATGCTAAAACACGTTTTTAGGGCCCACAAATTCGATTTGTGCATGCATCTTCGGTATCAGTTTATATCCCTAATTTAGCCTAAAAACACCGAAAATTCGAGTTTTTTGGGTCCAAGAAGCGATTTGTACATGTCTACACTTTGCTAGAAAATTTCAATAAACACGCCAAAAAAAATGCTAAAACACGTTTATAGAGCCCAAAAATTCGATTTGTGCATGCATCTTCGGTATCAGTTTATATCCCTAATGTAGCCTAAAAACACCGAAAATTCGAGTTTTTTGTGTCCCAGAAGCGATTTGTACATGTCTACACTTTGCTAGAAAATGTTCAATATACAGGCTAAGAAAATGCTAAAACACATTTTTGGGGCCCAAAAAGTCGATTTGTGCATGCATCTTCGGTACCCGTTTATATCCCAAATGTAGCCTAAAAACACCGAAAATTCGAGTTTTTTGGGCCTCAGAAGAGATCTTGTACATGTCTACACTGTGCTAGAAAATTTTCAATTTACAGGCCAAATAAATGCTAAAACATGTTTTTAGGGAACAAAAAGTCGATTTGTGCATGCATCTTCGGTACCCGTTTGTATCCCAAATTTAGCCTAAAAACACCGAAAATTCGAGTTTTTTGGGTCTCAGAAAAGATCTGTACATATCTACACTGTGCTAGAAAATTTCAATAAACACGCCAAAAAAAATGCTAAAACACGTTTTTAGAGCCCAAAAAGTCGATTTGTGAATGCCTTTTTGGTACCCGTTTATATCCCAAATTTAGCCTAAAAACATCGAAAATTAGAGTTTATTGGGTTTCAGAAGAGATCTGTACATGCCTACAATGTGCTAGACAATTTTCAATTTACAGGCCAAAAAAATGCTAAAAACACGTTTTTAGGACCCAAAAAGTCGATTTGTGCATCCATCTTCGGTACCCGTTTATATCCCAAATTTAGCCTAATAACACCGAAAATTTGAGTTTTATGGGTCCCAGAAGCGATTTGTACATGTCTACACTGTGCTAGAAAATTTTCAATTTACAGGCCAAAAAATGCTAAAACACGTTTTTAGGGCCCACAAATTCGATTTGTGCATGCATCTTCGGTATCAGTTTATATCCCTAATGTAGCCTAAAAACACCGAAAATTCGAGTTTTTTGGGTCCAAGAAGCGATTTGTACATGTCTACACTTTGCTAGAAAATTTCAATAAACACGCCAAAAAAAATGCTAAAACACGTTTATAGAGCCCAAAAATTCGATTTGTGCATGCATCTTCGGTATCAGTTTATATCCCTAATGTAGCCTAAAAACACCGAAAATTCGAGTTTTTTGGGTCCCAGAAGCGATTTGTACATGTCTACACTTTGCTAGAAAATGTTCAATATACAGGCTAAGAAAATGCTAAAACACATTTTTGGGGCCCAAAAAGTCGATTTGTGCATGCATCTTCGGTACCCGTTTATATCCCAAATGTAGCCTAAAAACACCGAAAATTCGAGTTTTTTGGGCCTCAGAAGAGATCTTGTACATGTCTACACTGTGCTAGAAAATTTTCAATTTACAGGCCAAATAAATGCTAAAACATGTTTTTAGGGAACAAAAAGTCGATTTGTGCATGCATCTTCGGTACCCGTTTGTATCCCAAATTTAGCCTAAAAACACCTAAAATTCGAGTTTTTTGGGTCTCAGAAAAGATCTGTACATATCTACACTGTGCTAGAAAATTTCAATAAACACGCCAAAAAAAATGCTAAAACACGTTTTTAGAGCCCAAAAAGTCGATTTGTGAATGCCTTTTTGGTACCCGTTTATATCCCAAATTTAGCCTAAAAACATCGAAAATTCGAGTTTATTGGGTTTCAGAAGAGATCTGTACATGCCTACAATGTGCTAGACAATTTTCAATTTACAGGCCAAAAAAATGCTAAAAACACGTTTTTAGGACCCAAAAAGTCGATTTGTGCATGCATCTTCGGTACCCGTTTATATCCCAAATTTAGCCTAAAAACACCGAAAATTTGAGTTTTATGGGTCCCAGAAGCGATTTGTACATGTCTACACTGTGCTAGAAAATTTTCAATTTAGAGCCCAAAAAATGCTAAAACGCGTTTTTAGGGACCACAAATTCGATTTGTGCATGCATCTTCAGTACCCGTTTATATCCTAAATTTAGCCTAAAAACACCGAACATTTGAATTTTATGGGTTCCAGAAGCGATCTGTACATGTCTACACTGTGCTAGAAAATTTTCAATATACAGGCCAAAAAAATGCTAAAACACGTTTTTAGGGCCCACAAATTCGATTTTTGTATGCATCTTCGGTATCAGTTTATATCTCTAATGTAGCGTAAAAACACCGAAAATTCGAGTTTTTTGAGTCACAGAAGCGATTTGTACATGTCTACACTTTGCTAGAAAATGTTCAATATACAGGCTAAAAAAATGCTAAAACACATTTTTGGGGCCCAAAAAGTCGATTTGTGCATGCATCTTCGGTACCCGTTTATATCCCAAATTTAGCCTAAAAACACCGAAAATTCGAGTTTTTTGGGTCCCAGAAATGATTTGTACATGTCTACATTGTGCTAGAAAATTTCAATAAACACGCCAAAAAAAATGCTAAAACACTTTTTTAGAGCCCAAAAATTTGATTTGTGCATGCCTTTTTGGTACCCGTTTATATCCCAAATTTAGCCTAAAAACATCGAAAATTCGAGTTTGTTGGGTTTCAGAAGAGATCTGTACATGCCTACAATGTGCTAGACAATTTTCAATTTACAGGCCAAAAAAATGCTAAAACACCTTTTTAGGACCCAAAAATTCGATTTGTGCATGCATCTTCGGTACCCGTTTATATCCCAAATTTAGCCTAAAAACACCGAAAATTTGAGTTTATGGGTCCCAGAAGCGATTTGTACATGTCTACACTGTGCTAGAAAATTTTCAATTTACAGGCCAAAAAATGCTAAAACACGTTTTTAGGGCCCAAAATGTCGATTTGTGTATGCATCTTCGGTACCCGTTTGTATCCCAAATTTAGCCTAAAAACACCTAAAATTCGAGTTTTTGGGTCACAGAAGAGATCTGTACATGCCTACACTGTACCAGAAAATTTTCAATATACAGGCCAAATAAATGCTAAAACACGTTTTTAGGGCCCAAAAAGTCGATTTGTGCATGCATCTTCGGTACCCGTTTATATCCCAAATTTAGCCTAAAAACACCGAAAATTCGAGTTTGCTGGGTTTCAGAAGAGATCTGTACATGCCTACACTGTGCTAGTAAATTTTCAATTTACAGACCAGAAAATGCTAAAGCACGTTTTTTGGGCCCAAAAAGTCGATTTGTGCATGTATTTTCGGAACCCGTTTATATCCCAAATTTAGCCTAAAAACACCGAAAATTCGAGTTTTTAGGGCCTCAGATGAGATCTGTACATGTCTACACTGTGCTAGAAAATTTTCAATTTACAGGCCAAATAAATGCTAAAACATGTTTTTAGGGCCCAAAAAGTCGATTTGTGCATGCATCTTCAGTACCCGTTTATATCCCAAATTTAGCCTAAAAACACCGAAAATTCGAGTTTTTTGGGTCCCAGAAGCGATTTGTACATGTCTACACTGTGCTACAAAATTTCAATAAACACGCCAAAAAAAATGCTAAAACACGTTTTTAGAGCCCAAAAAGTCGATTTGTGAATGCCTTTTTGGTACCCGTTTATATCCCAAATTTAGCCTAAAAACATCGAAAATTCGAGTTTGTTGGGTTTCAGAAGAGATCTGTACATGCCTACAATGTGCTAGACAATTTTCAATTTACAGGCCAAAAAAATGCTAAAAACACGTTTTTAGGACCCAAAAAGTCGATTTGTGCATGCATCTTCGGTATCAGTTTATATCCCTAATGTAGCCTAAAAACACCGAAAATTCGAGTTTTTTGGGTCCCAGAAACGATTTGTACATGTCTACACTTTGCTAGAAAATGTTCAATATACAGGCTAAAAAAATGCTAAAACACATTTTTGGGGCCCAAAAAGTCGATTTGTGCATGCATCTTCGGTACCCGTTTATATCCCAAATTTAGCCTAAAAACACCGAAAATTTGAGTTTTATGGGTCCCAGAAGCGATTTGTACATGTCTACACTGTGCTAGAAAATTTTCAATTTACAGGCCAAAAAATGCTAAAACACGTTTTTAGGGCCCACAAATTCGATTTGTGCATGCATCTTCGGTATCAGTTTATATCCCTAATGTAGCCTAAAAACACCGAAAATTCGAGTTTTTTGGGTCCAAGAAGCGATTTGTACATGTCTACACTTTGCTAGAAAATTTCAATAAACACGCCAAAAAAAATGCTAAAACACGTTTATAGAGCCCAAAAATTCGATTTGTGCATGCATCTTCGGTATCAGTTTATATCCCTAATGTAGCCTAAAAACACCGAAAATTCGAGTTTTTTGGGTCCCAGAAGCGATTTGTACATGTCTACACTTTGCTAGAAAATGTTCAATATACAGGCTAAGAAAATGCTAAAACACATTTTTGGGGCCCAAAAAGTCGATTTGTGCATGCATCTTCGGTACCCGTTTATATCCCAAATGTAGCCTAAAAACACCGAAAATTCGAGTTTTTTGGGCCTCAGAAGAGATCTTGTACATGTCTACACTGTGCTAGAAAATTTTCAATTTACAGGCCAAATAAATGCTAAAACATGTTTTTAGGGAACAAAAAGTCGATTTGTGCATGCATCTTCGGTACCCGTTTGTATCCCAAATTTAGCCTAAAAACACCTAAAATTCGAGTTTTTTGGGTCTCAGAAAAGATCTGTACATATCTACACTGTGCTAGAAAATTTCAATAAACACGCCAAAAAAAATGCTAAAACACGTTTTTAGAGCCCAAAAAGTCGATTTGTGAATGCCTTTTTGGTACCCGTTTATATCCCAAATTTAGCCTAAAAACATCGAAAATTCGAGTTTATTGGGTTTCAGAAGAGATCTGTACATGCCTACAATGTGCTAGACAATTTTCAATTTACAGGCCAAAAAAATGCTAAAAACACGTTTTTAGGACCCAAAAAGTCGATTTGTGCATGCATCTTCGGTACCCGTTTATATCCCAAATTTAGCCTAAAAACACCGAAAATTTGAGTTTTATGGGTCCCAGAAGCGATTTGTACATGTCTACACTGTGCTAGAAAATTTTCAATTTAGAGCCCAAAAAATGCTAAAACGCGTTTTTAGGGACCACAAATTCGATTTGTGCATGCATCTTCAGTACCCGTTTATATCCTAAATTTAGCCTAAAAACACCGAACATTTGAATTTTATGGGTTCCAGAAGCGATCTGTACATGTCTACACTGTGCTAGAAAATTTTCAATATACAGGCCAAAAAAATGCTAAAACACGTTTTTAGGGCCCACAAATTCGATTTGTGTATGCATCTTCGGTATCAGTTTATATCTCTAATGTAGCGTAAAAACACCGAAAATTCGAGTTTTTTGAGTCACAGAAGCGATTTGTACATGTCTACACTTTGCTAGAAAATGTTCAATATACAGGCTAAAAAAATGCTAAAACACATTTTTGGGGCCCAAAAAGTCGATTTGTGCATGCATCTTCGGTACCCGTTTATATCCCAAATTTAGCCTAAAAACACCGAAAATTCGAGTTTTTTGGGTCCCAGAAATGATTTGTACATGTCTACATTGTGCTAGAAAATTTCAATAAACACGCCAAAAAAATGCTAAAACACTTTTTTAGAGCCCAAAAATTTGATTTGTGCATGCCTTTTTGGTACCCGTTTATATCCCAAATTTAGCCTAAAAACATCGAAAATTCGAGTTTGTTGGGTTTCAGAAGAGATCTGTACATGCCTACAATGTGCTAGACAATTTTCAATTTACAGGCCAAAAAAATGCTAAAACACCTTTTTAGGACCCAAAAATTCGATTTGTGCATGCATCTTCGGTACCCGTTTATATCCCAAATTTAGCCTAAAAACACCGAAAATTTGAGTTTATGGGTCCCAGAAGCGATTTGTACATGTCTACACTGTGCTAGAAAATTTTCAATTTACAGGCCAAAAAATGCTAAAACACGTTTTTAGGGCCCAAAATGTCGATTTGTGTATGCATCTTCGGTACCCGTTTGTATCCCAAATTTAGCCTAAAAACACCGAAAATTCGAGTTTTTGGGTCACAGAAGAGATCTGTACATGCCTACACGTTACCAGAAAATTTTCAATATACAGGCCAAATAAATGCTAAAACACGTTTTTAGGGCCCAAAAAGTCGATTTGTGCATGCATCTTCGGTACCCGTTTATATCCCAAATTTAGCCTAAAAACACCGAAAATTCGAGTTTGCTGGGTTTCAGAAGAGATCTGTACATGCCTACACTGTGCTAGTAAATTTTCAATTTACAGACCAGAAAATGCTAAAGCACGTTTTTTGGGCCCAAAAAGTCGATTTGTGCATGTATTTTCGGAACCCGTTTATATCCCAAATTTAGCCTAAAAACACCGAAAATTCGAGTTTTTAGGGCCTCAGATGAGATCTGTACATGTCTACACTGTGCTAGAAAATTTTCAATTTACAGGCCAAATAAATGCTAAAACATGTTTTTAGGGCCCAAAAAGTCGATTTGTGCATGCATCTTCGGTACCCGTTTGTATCCCAAATTTAGCCTAAAAACACCTAAAATTCGAGTTTTTTGGGTCTCAGAAGAGATCTGTACATGCCAACACTGTGCTAGAAATTTTTCAATTTACATACCAAAAAAATGCTAAAACACATTTTTTGGGCCCAAAAAGTCGATTTGTGCATGCATCTTCGGTACCCGTTTATATCCCAAATTTAGCCTAAAAACATCGAAAATTCGAGTTTGTTGGTATTCAGAAGAGATCTGTACATGCCTACAATGTGCTAGACAATTTTCAATTTCCAGGCCAAAAAAATGCTAAAACACGTTTTTAGGACCCAAAAAGTCGATTTGTGCATGCATCTTCGGTACCCGTTTATATCCTAAATTTAGCCTAAAAACACCGAAAATTCGAGTTTGTTGGGTTTCAGAAGAGATCTGTACATGCCTACAATGTGCTAGACAATTTTCAATTTACAGGCCAAAAAAATGCTAAAACACGTTTTTAGGACCCAAAAAGTCGATTTATGCATGTATATTCGGTACCCGTTTATATCCCAAATTTAGCCTAAAAACACCGAAAATTCGAGTTTTTTGGGTCCCAGAAGCGATTTGTACATGTCTACACTGTGCTAGAAAATTTCAATAAACACGCCAAAAAAAATGCTAAAACACGTTTTTAGAGCCCAAAAAGTCGATTTGTGAATGCCTTTTTGGTACCCGTTTATATCCCAAATTTAGCCTAAAAACATCGAAAATTCGAGTTTGTTGGGTTTCAGAAGAGATCTGTACATGCCTACAATGTGCTAGACAATTTTCAATTTACAGGCCAAAAAAATGCTAAAACACGTTTTTAGGACCCAAAAAGTCGATTTGTGCATGCATCTTCCGTACCCGTTTATATCCCAAATTTAGCCTAAAAACACCGAAAATTTGAGTTTTATGGGTCCCAGAAGCGATTTGTACATGTCTACACTGTGCTAGAAAATTTTCAATTTACAGGACAAAAAATGCTAAAACACGTTTTTAGGGCCCACAAATTCGATTTGTGCATGCATCTTCGGTATCAGTTTATATCCCTAATGTAGCCTAAAAACACCGAAAATTCGAGTTTTTTGGGTCCCAGAAGCGATTTGTACATGTCTACACTTTGCTAGAAAATGTTCAATATACAGGCTAAAAAAATGCTAAAACACATTTTTGGGGCCCAAAAAGTCGATTTGTGCATGCATCTTCGGTACCCGTTTATATCCCAAATTTAGCCTAAAAACATCGAAAATTCGAGTTTTTTGGGTCCCAGAAATGATTTGTACATGTCTACACCGTGTTAGAAAATTTCAATAAACACGCCAAAAAAAATGCTAAAACACGTTTTTAGAGCCCAAAAATTCGATTTGTGCATGCATCTTCGGTACCCGTTTATATCCCAAATTTAGCCTAAAAACACCGAAAATTCGAGTTTGCTGGGTTTCAGAAGAGATCTGTACATGCCTACACTGTGCTATTAAATTTTCAATTTACAGACCAAAAAATGCTAAGGCACGTTTTTTGGGCCCAAAAAGTCGATTTGTGCATGTATTTTCGGAACCCGTTTATATCCCAAATTTAGCCTAAAAACACCGAAAATTCGAGTTTTTAGGGCCTCAGAAGAGATCTGTACATGTCTACACTGTGCTAGAAAATTTCAATAAACACGCCAAAAAAAATGCTAAAACACGTTTTTAGGGCCCAAAAAGTCGATTTCTGCATGCATCTTCGGTACCCGTTTGTATCCCAAATTTAGCCTAAAAACCCCTAAAATTCGAGTTTTTAGGGCCTCAGAAGAGATCTGTACATGTTTACACTGTGCTAGAAAATTTCAATAAACACGTCAAAAAAAATGCTAAAACACGTTTTTAGAGCCCAAAAAGACGATTTGTGAATGCCTTTTTGGTTCCCGTTTATATCCCAAATTTAGCCTAAAAACATCGAAAATTCGAGTTTGTTGGGTTTCAGAAAAGATCTGTACATGCCTACAATGTGCTAGACAATTTTCAATTTCCAGGCCAAAAAAATGCTAAAACACGTTTTTAGGACCCAAAAAGCCGATTTGTGCATGCATCTTCGGTACCCGTTTATATCCAAAATTTAGCCTAAAAACACCAAAAATTTGAGTTTTATGGGTCCCAGAAGCGATATGTACATGTCTACACTGTGCTAGAAAATTTTCAATTTACAGGCCAAAAAATGCTAAAACACGTTTTTAGGGCCCAAAAAGTCGATTTGTGCATGCATCTTCGGTACCCGTTTGTATCCCAAATTTAGCCTAAAAACACCAAAAATTTGAGTTTTATGGGTCCCAGAAGCGATATGTACATGTCTACACTGTGCTAGAAAATTTTCAATTTACAGGCCAAAAAATGCTAAAACACGTTTTTAGGGCCCAAAAAGTCGATTTGTGCATGCATCTTCGGTACCCGTTTGTATCCCAAATTTAGCCTAAAAACACCGAAAATTCGAGTTTTGGGGTCTCAGTAGATCTGTACATGTCTACACTGTGCTAGAAAATTTTCAATTTACAGGCCAAATAAATGCTAAAACATGTTTTTAGGGCCCAAAAAGTCGATTTGTGCATGCATCTTCGGTACCCCTATGTATCCCAAATTTAGCCTAAAAACACCTAAAATTCGAGTTTTTTGGGTCTCAGAAATGATTTGTACATGTTTACACTGTGCTAGAAAATTTCAATAAACACGTCAAAAAAAATGCTAAAACACGTTTTTAGAGCCCAAAAAGACGATTTGTGAATGCCTTTTTGGTACCCGTTTATATCCCAAATTTAGCCTAAAAACATCGAAAATTCGAGTTTGTTGGGTTTCAGAAGAGATCTGTGCATGCCTACAATGTGCTAGACAATTTTCAATTTCCAGGCCAAAAAAATGCTAAAACACGTTTTTAGGACCCAAAAAGTCGATTTGTGCATGCATCTTCAGTACCCGTTTATATCCTAAATTTAGCCTAAAAACACCAAAAATTCGAGTTTGTTGGGTTTCAGAAGAGATCTGTACATGCCTACAATGTGCTAGACAATTTTCAATTTACATGCCAAAAAAATGCTAAAACACGTTTTTAGGACCCAAAAAGTCCATTTGTGCATGCATCTTCGGTACCCGTTTATATCCCAAATTTTGACTAAAAACACCGAAAATTTGAGTTTTATGGGTCCCAGAAGCGATCTCTACATGTCTACGCTGTGCTAGAAAATTTTCAATTTACAGGCCAAAAAATGCTAAAACACGTTTTTAGGGCCCAAAAAGTCGATTTGTGCATGCATCTTCGGTACCCGTTTGCATCCCAAATTTAGCCTAAAAACACCGAAAATTCGAGTTTTGGGGTCTCAGAAGAGATCTGTACATGTCTACACTGTGCTAGAAAATTTTCAATTTACAGGCCAAATAAATGCTAAAACATGTTTTTAGGGAACAAAAAGTCGATTTGTGCATGCATCTTCGGTACCCGTTTATATCCTAAATTTAGCCTAAAAACACCTAAAATTCGAGTTTTTTGGGTCTCAGAAGAGATCTGTACATGCCAACACTGTGCTAGAAAATTTTCAATTTACATACCAAAAAAATGCTAAAACACATTTTTTGAGCCCAAAAAGTCGAGTTGTGCATGCATCTTCGGTACCCGTTTATATCCCAAATTTAGCCTAAAAATACCAAAAATTCGAGTTTTTTGGGTCCCAGAAATGATTTGTACATGTCTACACTGTGCTAGAAAATTTCAATAAACACGCCAAAAAAAATGCTAAAACACGTTTTTAGAGCCCAAAAAGTCGATTTGTGAATGCCTTTTTGGTACTCGTTTAATCCCAAATTTAGCCTAAAAACATCGAAAATTCGAGTTTGTTGGGTTTCAGAAGAGATCTGTACATGCCTAGAATGTGCTAGACAATTTTCAATTTACAGACCAAAAAAATGTAAAAAACACGTTTTTAGGACCCAAAAAGTCGATTTGTGCATGCATCTTCGGTACCCGTTTATATCCCAAATTTAGCCTAAAAACACCGAAAATTTGAGTTTTATGGGTCCCAGAAGCGATTTGTACATGTCTACACTGTGCTAGAAAATTTTCAATTTACAGGACAAAAAATGCTAAAACACGTTTTTATGGCCCAAAAAGTCGATTTGTGCATGCATCTTCGGTACCCGTTTATATCCCAAATTTAGCCTAAAAACACCGAAAATTCGAGTTTGCTGGGTCTCAGAAGAGATCTGTACATGCCTACACTGTGCTAGTAAATTTTCAATTTACAGACCAAAAAATGCTAAAGCACGTTTTTTGGGCCCAAAAAGTCGATTTGCGCATGTATTTTCGGAACCCGTTTATATCCCAAATTTAACCTAAAAACACCGAAAATTCGAGTTTTTTGGGTCCAAGAAGGTATCTGTACCTGACTACACTGTGCTAGAAAATTTTCAATTTACAGGCCAAAAAAATGATAAAACACGTTTTTAGGGCCCAAAAAGTCGATTTATGCATGTATATTCGGTACCCATTTATATCCCAAATTTAGCCTAAAAACACCGAAAATTCGAGTTTGCTGGGTTTCAGAAGAGATCTGTACATGCCTACACTGTGCTAGTAAATTTTCAATTTACAGACCAGAAAATGCTAAAGCACGTTTTTTGGGCCCAAAAAGTCGATTTGTGCATGTATTTTCGGAACCCGTTTATATCCCAAATTTAGCCTAAAAACACCGAAAATTCGAGTTTTTAGGGCCTCAGATGAGATCTGTACATGTCTACACTGTGCTAGAAAATTTTCAATTTACAGGCCAAATAAATGCTAAAACATGTTTTTAGGGCCCAAAAAGTCGATTTGTGCATGCATCTTCGGTACCCGTTTGTATCCCAAATTTAGCCTAAAAACACCTAAAATTCGAGTTTTTTGGGTCTCAGAAGAGATCTGTACATGCCAACACTGTGCTAGAAATTTTTCAATTTACATACCAAAAAAATGCTAAAACACATTTTTTGGGCCCAAAAAGTCGATTTGTGCATGCATCTTCGGTACCCGTTTATATCCCAAATTTAGCCTAAAAACATCGAAAATTCGAGTTTGTTGGTATTCAGAAGAGATCTGTACATGCCTACAATGTGCTAGACAATTTTCAATTTCCAGGCCAAAAAAATGCTAAAACACGTTTTTAGGACCCAAAAAGTCGATTTGTGCATGCATCTTCGGTACCCGTTTATATCCTAAATTTAGCCTAAAAACACCGAAAATTCGAGTTTGTTGGGTTTCAGAAGAGATCTGTACATGCCTACAATGTGCTAGACAATTTTCAATTTACAGGCCAAAAAAATGCTAAAACACGTTTTTAGGACCCAAAAAGTCGATTTATGCATGTATATTCGGTACCCGTTTATATCCCAAATTTAGCCTAAAAACACCGAAAATTCGAGTTTTTTGGGTCCCAGAAGCGATTTGTACATGTCTACACTGTGCTAGAAAATTTCAATAAACACGCCAAAAAAAATGCTAAAACACGTTTTTAGAGCCCAAAAAGTCGATTTGTGAATGCCTTTTTGGTACCCGTTTATATCCCAAATTTAGCCTAAAAACATCGAAAATTCGAGTTTGTTGGGTTTCAGAAGAGATCTGTACATGCCTACAATGTGCTAGACAATTTTCAATTTACAGGCCAAAAAAATGCTAAAAACACGTTTTTAGGACCCAAAAAGTCGATTTGTGCATGCATCTTCCGTACCCGTTTATATCCCAAATTTAGCCTAAAAACACCGAAAATTTGAGTTTTATGGGTCCCAGAAGCGATTTGTACATGTCTACACTGTGCTAGAAAATTTTCAATTTACAGGACAAAAAATGCTAAAACACGTTTTTAGGGCCCACAAATTCGATTTGTGCATGCATCTTCGGTATCAGTTTATATCCCTAATGTAGCCTAAAAACACCGAAAATTCGAGTTTTTTGGGTCCCAGAAGCGATTTGTACATGTCTACACTTTGCTAGAAAATGTTCAATATACAGGCTAAAAAAATGCTAAAACACATTTTTGGGGCCCAAAAAGTCGATTTGTGCATGCATCTTCGGTACCCGTTTATATCCCAAATTTAGCCTAAAAACACCGAAAATTTGAGTTTTATGGGTCCCAGAAGCGATTTGTACATGTCTACACTGTGCTAGAAAATTTTCAATTTACAGGCCAAAAAATGCTAAAACACGTTTTTAGGGCCCACAAATTCGATTTGTGCATGCATCTTCGGTATCAGTTTATATCCCTAATGTAGCCTAAAAACACCGAAAATTCGAGTTTTTTGGGTCCAAGAAGCGATTTGTACATGTCTACACTTTGCTAGAAAATTTCAATAAACACGCCAAAAAAAATGCTAAAACACGTTTATAGAGCCCAAAAATTCGATTTGTGCATGCATCTTCGGTATCAGTTTATATCCCTAATGTAGCCTAAAAACACCGAAAATTCGAGTTTTTTGGGTCCCAGAAGCGATTTGTACATGTCTACACTTTGCTAGAAAATGTTCAATATACAGGCTAAGAAAATGCTAAAACACATTTTTGGGGCCCAAAAAGTCGATTTGTGCATGCATCTTCGGTACCCGTTTATATCCCAAATGTAGCCTAAAAACACCGAAAATTCGAGTTTTTTGGGCCTCAGAAGAGATCTTGTACATGTCTACACTGTGCTAGAAAATTTTCAATTTACAGGCCAAATAAATGCTAAAACATGTTTTTAGGGAACAAAAAGTCGATTTGTGCATGCATCTTCGGTACCCGTTTGTATCCCAAATTTAGCCTAAAAACACCTAAAATTCGAGTTTTTTGGGTCTCAGAAAAGATCTGTACATATCTACACTGTGCTAGAAAATTTCAATAAACACGCCAAAAAAAATGCTAAAACACGTTTTTAGAGCCCAAAAAGTCGATTTGTGAATGCCTTTTTGGTACCCGTTTATATCCCAAATTTAGCCTAAAAACATCGAAAATTCGAGTTTATTGGGTTTCAGAAGAGATCTGTACATGCCTACAATGTGCTAGACAATTTTCAATTTACAGGCCAAAAAAATGCTAAAAACACGTTTTTAGGACCCAAAAAGTCGATTTGTGCATGCATCTTCGGTACCCGTTTATATCCCAAATTTAGCCTAAAAACACCGAAAATTTGAGTTTTATGGGTCCCAGAAGCGATTTGTACATGTCTACACTGTGCTAGAAAATTTTCAATTTAGAGCCCAAAAAATGCTAAAACGCGTTTTTAGGGACCACAAATTCGATTTGTGCATGCATCTTCAGTACCCGTTTATATCCTAAATTTAGCCTAAAAACACCGAACATTTGAATTTTATGGGTTCCAGAAGCGATCTGTACATGTCTACACTGTGCTAGAAAATTTTCAATATACAGGCCAAAAAAATGCTAAAACACGTTTTTAGGGCCCACAAATTCGATTTGTGTATGCATCTTCGGTATCAGTTTATATCTCTAATGTAGCGTAAAAACACCGAAAATTCGAGTTTTTTGAGTCACAGAAGCGATTTGTACATGTCTACACTTTGCTAGAAAATGTTCAATATACAGGCTAAAAAAATGCTAAAACACATTTTTGGGGCCCAAAAAGTCGATTTGTGCATGCATCTTCGGTACCCGTTTATATCCCAAATTTAGCCTAAAAACACCGAAAATTCGAGTTTTTTGGGTCCCAGAAATGATTTGTACATGTCTACATTGTGCTAGAAAATTTCAATAAACACGCCAAAAAAAATGCTAAAACACTTTTTTAGAGCCCAAAAATTTGATTTGTGCATGCCTTTTTGGTACCCGTTTATATCCCAAATTTAGCCTAAAAACATCGAAAATTCGAGTTTGTTGGGTTTCAGAAGAGATCTGTACATGCCTACAATGTGCTAGACAATTTTCAATTTACAGGCCAAAAAAATGCTAAAACACCTTTTTAGGACCCAAAAATTCGATTTGTGCATGCATCTTCGGTACCCGTTTATATCCCAAATTTAGCCTAAAAACACCGAAAATTTGAGTTTATGGGTCCCAGAAGCGATTTGTACATGTCTACACTGTGCTAGAAAATTTTCAATTTACAGGCCAAAAAATGCTAAAACACGTTTTTAGGGCCCAAAATGTCGATTTGTGTATGCATCTTCGGTACCCGTTTGTATCCCAAATTTAGCCTAAAAACACCGAAAATTCGAGTTTTTGGGTCACAGAAGAGATCTGTACATGCCTACACTGTACCAGAAAATTTTCAATATACAGGCCAAATAAATGCTAAAACACGTTTTTAGGGCCCAAAAAGTCGATTTGTGCATGCATCTTCGGTACCCGTTTATATCCCAAATTTAGCCTAAAAACACCGAAAATTCGAGTTTGCTGGGTTTCAGAAGAGATCTGTACATGCCTACACTGTGCTAGTAAATTTTCAATTTACAGACCAGAAAATGCTAAAGCACGTTTTTTGGGCCCAAAAAGTCAATTTGTGCATGTATTTTCGGAACCCGTTTATATCCCAAATTTAGCCTAAAAACACCGAAAATTCGAGTTTTTAGGGCCTCAGATGAGATCTGTACATGTCTACACTGTGCTAGAAAATTTTCAATTTACAGGCCAAATAAATGCTAAAACATGTTTTTAGGGCCCAAAAAGTCGATTTGTGCATGCATCTTCGGTACCCGTTTGTATCCCAAATTTAGCCTAAAAACACCTAAAATTCGAGTTTTTTGGGTCTCAGAAGAGATCTGTACATGCCAACACTGTGCTAGAAATTTTTCAATTTACATACCAAAAAAATGCTAAAACACATTTTTTGGGCCCAAAAAGTCGATTTGTGCATGCATCTTCGGTACCCGTTTATATCCCAAATTTAGCCTAAAAACATCGAAAATTCGAGTTTGTTGGTATTCAGAAGAGATCTGTACATGCCTACAATGTGCTAGACAATTTTCAATTTCCAGGCCAAAAAAATGCTAAAACACGTTTTTAGGACCCAAAAAGTCGATTTGTGCATGCATCTTCGGTACCCGTTTATATCCTAAATTTAGCCTAAAAACACCGAAAATTCGAGTTTGTTGGGTTTCAGAAGAGATCTGTACATGCCTACAATGTGCTAGACAATTTTCAATTTACAGGCCAAAAAAATGCTAAAACACGTTTTTAGGACCCAAAAAGTCGATTTATGCATGTATATTCGGTACCCGTTTATATCCCAAATTTAGCCTAAAAACACCGAAAATTCGAGTTTTTTGGGTCCCAGAAGCGATTTGTACATGTCTACACTGTGCTAGATAATTTCAATAAACACGCCAAAAAAAATGCTAAAACACGTTTTTAGAGCCCAAAAAGTCGATTTGTGAATGCCTTTTTGGTACCCGTTTATATCCCAAATTTAGCCTAAAAACATCGAAAATTCGAGTTTGTTGGGTTTCAGAAGAGATCTGTACATGCCTACAATGTGCTAGACAATTTTCAATTTACAGGCCAAAAAAATGCTAAAAACACGTTTTTAGGACCCAAAAAGTCGATTTGTGCATGCATCTTCCGTACCCGTTTATATCCCAAATTTAGCCTAAAAACACCGAAAATTTGAGTTTTATGGGTCCCAGAAGCGATTTGTACATGTCTACACTGTGCTAGAAAATTTTCAATTTACAGGACAAAAAATGCTAAAACACGTTTTTAGGGCCCAAAAAGTCGATTTGTGCATGCATCTTCGGTACCCGTTTATATCCCAAATTTAGCCTAAAAACATCGAAAATTCGAGTTTTTTGGGTCCCAGAAATGATTTGTACATGTCTACACCGTGTTAGAAAATTTCAATAAACACGCCAAAAAAAATGCTAAAACACGTTTTTAGAGCCCAAAAATTCGATTTGTGCATGCATCTTCGGTACCCGTTTATATCCCAAATTTAGCCTAAAAACACCGAAAATTCGAGTTTGCTGGGTTTCAGAAGAGATCTGTACATGCCTACACTGTGCTATTAAATTTTCAATTTACAGACCAAAAAATGCTAAGGCACGTTTTTTGGGCCCAAAAAGTCGATTTGTGCATGTATTTTCGGAACCCGTTTATATCCCAAATTTAGCCTAAAAACACCGAAAATTCGAGTTTTTAGGGCCTCAGAAGAGATCTGTACATGTCTACACTGTGCTAGAAAATTTTCAATTTACAGGCCAAATAAATGCTAAAACATGTTTTTAGGGCCCAAAAAGTCGATTTCTGCATGCATCTTCGGTACCCGTTTGTATCCCAAATTTAGCCTAAAAACCCCTAAAATTCGAGTTTTTTTGGTCTCAGAAATGATTTGTACATGTTTACACTGTGCTAGAAAATTTCAATAAACACGTCAAAAAAAATGCTAAAACACATTTTTAGAGCCCAAAAAGACGATTTGTGAATGCCTTTTTGGTTCCCGTTTATATCCCAAATTTAGCCTAAAAACATCGAAAATTCGAGTTTGTTGGGTTTCAGAAAAGATCTGTACATGCCTACAATGTGCTAGACAATTTTCAATTTCCAGGCCAAAAAAATGCTAAAACACGTTTTTAGGACCCAAAAAGCCGATTTGTGCATGCATCTTCGGTACCCATTTATATCCAAAATTTAGCCTAAAAACACCAAAAATTTGAGTTTTATGGGTCCCAGAAGCGATATGTACATGTCTACACTGTGCTAGAAAATTTTCAATTTACAGGCCAAAAAATGCTAAAACACGTTTTTAGGGCCCAAAAAGTCGATTTGTGCATGCATCTTCGGTACCCGTTTGTATCCCAAATTTAGCCTAAAAACACCAAAAATTTGAGTTTTATGGGTCCCAGAAGCGATATGTACATGTCTACACTGTGCTAGAAAATTTTCAATTTACAGGCCAAAAAATGCTAAAACACGTTTTTAGGGCCCAAAAAGTCGATTTGTGCATGCATCTTCGGTACCCGTTTGTATCCCAAATTTAGCCTAAAAACACCGAAAATTCGAGTTTTGGGGTCTCAGTAGATCTGTACATGTCTACACTGTGCTAGAAAATTTTCAATTTACAGGCCAAATAAATGCTAAAACATGTTTTTAGGGCCCAAAAAGTCGATTTGTGCATGCATCTTCGGTACCCCTATGTATCCCAAATTTAGCCTAAAAACACCTAAAATTCGAGTTTTTTGGGTCTCAGAAATGATTTGTACATGTTTACACTGTGCTAGAAAATTTCAATAAACACGTCAAAAAAAATGCTAAAACACGTTTTTAGAGCCCAAAAAGACGATTTGTGAATGCCTTTTTGGTACCCGTTTATATCCCAAATTTAGCCTAAAAACATCGAAAATTCGAGTTTGTTGGGTTTCAGAAGAGATCTGTGCATGCCTACAATGTGCTAGACAATTTTCAATTTCCAGGCCAAAAAAATGCTAAAACACGTTTTTAGGACCCAAAAAGTCGATTTGTGCATGCATCTTCAGTACCCGTTTATATCCTAAATTTAGCCTAAAAACACCAAAAATTCGAGTTTGTTGGGTTTCAGAAGAGATCTGTACATGCCTACAATGTGCTAGACAATTTTCAATTTACATGCCAAAAAAATGCTAAAACACGTTTTTAGGACCCAAAAAGTCCATTTGTGCATGCATCTTCGGTACCCGTTTATATCCCAAATTTTGACTAAAAACACCGAAAATTTGAGTTTTATGGGTCCCAGAAGCGATCTCTACATGTCTACGCTGTGCTAGAAAATTTTCAATTTACAGGCCAAAAAATGCTAAAACACGTTTTTAGGGCCCAAAAAGTCGATTTGTGCATGCATCTTCGGTACCCGTTTGCATCCCAAATTTAGCCTAAAAACACCGAAAATTCGAGTTTTGGGGTCTCAGAAGAGATCTGTACATGTCTACACTGTGCTAGAAAATTTTCAATTTACAGGCCAAATAAATGCTAAAACATGTTTTTAGGGAACAAAAAGTCGATTTGTGCATGCATCTTCGGTACCCGTTTATATCCTAAATTTAGCCTAAAAACACCTAAAATTCGAGTTTTTTGGGTCTCAGAAGAGATCTGTACATGCCAACACTGTGCTAGAAAATTTTCAATTTACATACCAAAAAAATGCTAAAACACATTTTTTGAGCCCAAAAAGTCGATTTGTGCATGCATCTTCGGTACCCGTTTATATCCCAAATTTAGCCTAAAAATACCAAAAATTCGAGTTTTTTGGGTCCCAGAAATGATTTGTACATGTCTACACTGTGCTAGAAAATTTCAATAAACACGCCAAAAAAAATGCTAAAACACGTTTTTAGAGCCCAAAAAGTCGATTTGTGAATGCCTTTTTGGTACTCGTTTAATCCCAAATTTAGCCTAAAAACATCGAAAATTCGAGTTTGTTGGGTTTCAGAAGAGATCTGTACATGCCTAGAATGTGCTAGACAATTTTCAATTTACAGACCAAAAAAATGTAAAAAACACGTTTTTAGGACCCAAAAAGTCGATTTGTGCATGCATCTTCGGTACCCGTTTATATCCCAAATTTAGCCTAAAAACACCGAAAATTTGAGTTTTATGGGTCCCAGAAGCGATTTGTACATGTCTACACTGTGCTAGAAAATTTTCAATTTACAGGACAAAAAATTCTAAAACACGTTTTTATGGCCCAAAAAGTCGATTTGTGCATGCATCTTCGGTACCCGTTTATATCCCAAATTTAGCCTAAAAACACCGAAAATTCGAGTTTGCTGGGTCTCAGAAGAGATCTGTACATGCCTACACTGTGCTAGTAAATTTTCAATTTACAGACCAAAAAATGCTAAAGCACGTTTTTTGGGCCCAAAAAGTCGATTTGCGCATGTATTTTCTGAACCCGTTTATATCCCAAATTTAACCTAAAAACACCGAAAATTCGAGTTTTTTGGGTCCAAGAAGGTATCTGTACCTGACTACACTGTGCTAGAAAATTTTCAATTTACAGGCCAAAAAAATGATAAAACACGTTTTTAGGGCCCAAAAAGTCGATTTATGCATGTATATTCGGTACCCATTTATATCCCAAATTTAGCCTAAAAACACCGAAAATTCGAGTTTTTTGGGTCCCAGAAGGTATCTGTACATGTCTACACTGTGCTAGAAAAGTTTCAATATACAGGCCAAATAAATGCTAAAACACGTTTATAGGACCCAAGAAGTCCATTTGTGCATGCATCTTCGGTACCCGTTTATATCCCAAATTTAGCCTAAAAACACCGAAAATTTGAGTTTTATGGGTCCCAGACGCGTTTCGTACATGTCTACACTGTGCTAGAAAATTTTCAATTTACAGGCCAAAAAAATGCTAAAACACGTTTTTAGGGCCCAAAAAGTCGATTTGTGCATGCATCTTCGGTACCCGTTTATATCCCAAATTTTGCCTAAAAACACCGAAAATTCGAGTTTGCTGGGTCTCAGAAGAGATCTGTACATTCCTACACTGTGTTAGACAATTTTTAATTTACAGGCCAAAAAAATGCTTAAACAATTTTTTGGGCCCAGAAAGTCGATTTGTGCATGCCTTTTTGGTACCCGTTCATATCCCAAATTTAGCCTAAAAACACCGAAAATTCGAGTTTGTTGGGTTTCAGAAGAGATCTGTACATGCCTACACTGTGCTAGTAAATTTTCAATTTACAGACCAAAAAATGCTAAAGCACGTTTTTTGGGCCCAAAAAGTCGATTTGTGTATGTATTTTCGGAACCCGTTTATATCCCAAATTTAGCCTAAAAACACCGAAAAATCGAGTTTTTTGGGTCCCAGAAGGTATCTGTACTTGTCTACACTGTGCTAGAAAATTTTCAATTTACAGGCCAAAAAAATGATAAAACACGTTTTTAAGGGCTAAAAAGTCGATTTATGCATGTATATTCGGTACCCGTTTATATCCCAAATTTAGCCTATAAACACCAAAAATTCGAGTTTTTTGGGTCCCAGAAGGTATATGTACATGTCTACACTGTGCTAGAAAATTTTCAATATACAGGCCAAAAAAATGCTAAAACGCGATTTTAGGGCCCAAAAAGTCCATTCGTGCATGCATCTTTTGTACCCGTTTATATCCCAAATTTAGCCTAAAAACACCGAAAATTTGAGTTTTATGGGTTTCAGAAGAGATCTGTACATGCCTACAATGTGCTAGACAATTTTCAATTTTCAGGCCAAAAAAATGCTAAAACACGTTTTTTGGACCCAAGAAGTCCATTTGTGCATGCATCTTCGGTACCCGTTTATATCCCAAAGTTAGCCTAAAAACACCGAAAATTTGAGTTTTATGGGTCCCAGAAGCGATTTGTACATGTCTACACTGTGCTAGAAAATTTTCAATTTACAGGCCAAAAAAATGCTAAAACACGTTTTTAGGGCCCAAAAAATCGATTTGTGCATGCATCTTCGGTACCCGTTTGTATCCCAAATTTAGCCTAAAAACACCGAAAATTCGAGTTTTTGGGTCTCAGAAGAGATCTGTACATGCATACACTGTACCTGAAAATTTTCAATATACAGGCCAAATAAATGCTAAAACACGTTTTTTGGGCCCAAAAAGTCAATTTGTGCATGTATTTTCGGAACCCGTTTATATCCCAAATTTAGCCTAATAACTCCGAAAAATCGAGTTTTTTGGGTCCCAGAAGGTATCTGTATTTGTCTACACTGTGCTAGAAAATTTTAAATTTACAGGCCAAAAAAATGATAAAACACGTTTTTAAGGGCCAAAAAGTCGATTTATGCATGTATATTCGGTACCCGTTTATATCCCAAATTTAGCCTATAAACACCGAAAATTCGAGTTTTTTTGGTCCCAGAAGGTATCTGTACACGTCTACACTGTGCTAGAAAATTTTCAATATACAGGCCAAAAAAATGCTAAAACGCGATTTTAGGGCCCAAAAAGTCCATTTGTGCATGCATCTTTTGTACACGTTTATATCCCAAATTTAGCCTAAAAACACCGAAAATTCGAGTTTTTTCGGCCTCAGAAGAGATCTGTACATGCCTACACTGTGCTAGAAAATTTTCAATTTACAGACCAAAAAATGCTAAAGCACGTTTTTTTTGGCCCAAAAAGTTGATTTGTGCATGTATTTTCGGAACCCGTTTATATTCAAAATTTAGCCTAAAAACACCGAAAATTCGAGTTTTTTGGGTCCCATACAGTATCTGTACATGTCTACACTGTGCAAGAAAATTTTCAATATAGAGGTAAAAACAATGCTAAAACACGTTTTTAGGGACCAAAAAGTCGATTTATGCATGTTAATTCGGTACCCGTTTATAACCCAAATTTTGCCTAAAAACACCGAAAATTCGAGTTTGTTGGGTTTCAGAAGAGATCTCTACATGCCTACAATGTGCTAGACAATTTTCAATTTACAGGCCAAAAAAATGCTAAAACACGTTTTTAGGACCCAAGAAGTCCATTTGTGCATGCATCTTCGGTACCCGTTTATATCCCAAAGTTAGCCTAAAAACACCGAAAATTTGAGTTTTATGGTTCCAGAAGCGATTTGTACATGTCTACACTGTGCTAGAAAATTTTCAATTTACAGGCCAAAAAAATGCTAAAACACGTTTTTAGGGCCCAAAAAGTCGATTTGTGCATGCATCTTCGGTACCCGTTTGAATCCCAAATTTAGCCTAAAAACACCGAAAATTCGAGTTTTTGGGTCTCAGAAGAGATCTGTACATGCCTACACTGTAACTGAAAATTTTCAATATACATGCCAAATACATGCTAAAACACGTTTTTTTGGCCCAAAAAGTCGATTTGTGCATGTATTTTCGGAACCCGTTTATATCCCAAATTTAGCCTAAAAACACCGAAAAATCGAGTTTTTTGGGTCCCAGAAGGTATCTGTACTTGTCTACACTGTGCTAGAAAATTTTAAATTTACAGCCAAAAAAAATAATAAAACACGTTTTTAAGGGCCAAAAAGTCGATTTATGCATGTATATTCGGTACCCGTTTATATCCCAAATTTAGCCTATAAACACCGAAAATTCGAGTTTTTTGGGCCTCAGAAGAGATCTGTACATGCCTACACTGTGCTAGAAAATTTTCAATTTACAGACCAAAAAATGCTAAAGCACGTTTTTTGGGCCCAAAAAGTCGATTTGTCCATGTATTTTCGGAACCCGTTTATATTCAAAATTTAGCCTAAAAACACCGAAAATTCGAGTTTTTTGGGTCCCATACAGTATCTGTACATGTCTACACTGTGCTAGAAAATTTTCAATATAGAGGTAAAAACAATGCTAAAACACGTTTTTAGGGACCAAAAAGTCGATTTATGCATGTATATTCGGTACCCGTTTACAACCCAAATTTAGCCTAAAAACACCGAAAATTTGAGTTTTATGGGTCCCAGAAGCGATCTGTACATGTCTACACTGTGCTAGAAAATTTTCAATATACAGGCCAAAAAAATACTAAAACACGTTTTTAGGTCCCACAAATTCGATTTGTGCATGCATCTTCGGTATCAGTTTATATCTCTAATGTAGCCTAAAAACACCGAAAATTCGAGCTTTTTGGGTCCCAGAAGCGATTTGTACATGTCTACACTTTGCTAGAAAATGTTCAATATACAGGCTAAAAAAATGCTAAAACACATTTTTGGGGCCCAAAAAGTCGATTTGTGCATGCATCTTCGGTACCCGTTTATATCCCAAATTTAGCTTAAAAACACCGAAAATTCGAGTTTTTTGGGTCCTAGAAATGATTTGTACATGTCTACACTGTGCTAGAAAATTTCAATAAACACGCCCAAAAAAATGCTAAAACACGTTTTTAGAGCCCAAAAATTCGATTTGTGCATGCCTTTTTGGTACCCGTTTATATCCCAAATTTAGCCTAAAAACATCGAAAATTCGAGTTTGTTGGGTTTCAGAAGAGATCTGTACATGCCTACAATGTGCTAGACAATTTTCAATTTACAGGCCAAAAAAATGCTAAAACACGTTTTTAGGGCCCAAAAATTCGATTTGTGCATGCATCTTCGGTACCCGTTTGTATCCCAAATTTAGCCTAAAAACACCGAAAATTCGAGTTTTTGGGTCACAGAAGAGATCTGTACATGCCTACACAGTACCAGAAAATTTTCAATATACAGGCCAAATAAATGCTAAAACACGTTTTTAGGGCCCAAAAAGTCGATTTGTGCATGTATTTTCGGAACCCGTTTATATCCCAAATTTAGCCTAAAAACACCGAAATTCGAGTTTTTAGGGCCCCAGAAGAGATCTGTACATGTCTACACTGTGCTAGAAAATTTTCAATTTACAGGCCAAATAAATGCTAAAACATGTTTTTAGGGCCCAAAAAGTCGATTTGTGCATGCATCTTCGGTACCCGTTTGTATCCCAAATTTAGCCTAAAAACACCTAAAATTCGAGTTTTTTGGGTCTCAGAAGAGATCTGTACATGCCAACACTCTGCTAGAAAATTTTCAATTTACAGGCCAAAAAAATGCTAAAACACATTTTTTGGGCTAAAAAGTCGATTTGTGCATGCATCTTTGGTACCAGTTTATATCCCAAATGTAGCCTAAAAACACTGAAAATTCGAGTTTTTTGGGACGCATAAATGATTTGTACAAGTCTACACTGTGCTAGAAAATTTCAATAAACACGCCAAAAAAAATGCTAAAACACGTTTTTAGAGCCCAAAAAGTCGATTTGTGAATGCCTTTTTGGTACCCGTTTATATCCCAAATTTAGCCTAAAAACATCGAAAATTCGAGTTTGTTGGGTTTCAGAAGAGATCTGTAAATGCCTACAATGTGCTAGACAATTTTCAATTTCCAGGCCAAAAAAATGCTAAAACACGTTTTTAGGACCCAAAAAGTTGATTTGTGCATGCATCTTCGGTACCCGTTTATATCCTAAATTTAGCCTAAAAACACCGAAAATACGAGTTTGTTGGGTTTCAGAAGAGATCTGTACATGCCTACAATGTGCTAGACAATTTTCAATTTACAGGCCAAAAAAATGCTAAAACACGTTTTTAGGACCCAAAAAGTCCATTTGTGCATGCATCTTCGGTACCCGTTTATATCCCAAATTTAGCCTAAAAACACCGAAAATTTGAGTTTTATGAGTCCCAGAAGCGATATGTACATGTCTACACTGTGCTAGAAAATTTTCAATTTACAGGCCAAATAAATGCTAAAACATGTTTTTAGGGCCCAAAAAGTCGATTTGTGCATGCATCTTCGGTACCCGTATGTATCCCAAATTTAGCCTAAAAACACCTATAATTCGAGTTTTTTGGGTCTCAGAAGAGATCTGTACATGCCAACACTGTGCTAGAAAATTTTCAATTTACATGCCAAAAAAATCCTAAAAAACGTTTTTTGGGCCCAAAAAGTCGATTTGTATATGTATCTTCGGTACCCGTTTATATCCCAAATTTAGCCTAATAACATCGAAAATTCTAGTATTTTGGGTCCCAGAAGCGATCTGTACATGTCTACACTGTGCTAGAAAATTTTCAATTTACAGGCCAAAAAAATGCTAAAACACGTTTTAGGGCCCACAAATTCGATTTGTGCATGCATCTTCGGTACCCGTTAATATCCCAAATGTAGCCTAAAAACACCGAAAATTCGAGTTTTTTGGGCCACAGAAGCGATATGTACATGTCTACACTGTGCTAGAAAATTTTCAATTTACAGGCCAAATAAATGCTAAAACATGTTTTTAGGGAACAAAAAGTCGATTTGTGCATGCATCTTCGGTACCCGTTTGTATCCCAAATTTAGCCTAAAAACACCTAAAATTCGAGTTTTTTGGGTCTCAGAAGAGATCTGTACATGCCAACACTGTGCTAGAAAATTTTCAATTTACATACCAAAAAAATGCTAAAACACATTTTTTGGGCCCAAAAAGTCGATTTGTGCATGCATCTTCGGTACCCGTTTATATCCCAAATTTAGCCTAAAAACATCGAAAATTCGAGTTTGTTGGGTTTCAGAAGAGATCTGTACATGCCTACAATGTGCTAGACAATTTTCAATTTCCAGGCCAAAAAAATGCTAAAACACGTTTTTAGGACCCAAAAAGTCGATTTGTGCATGCATCTTCGGTACCCGTTTATATCCTAAATTTAGCCTAAAAACACCGAAAATTCGAGTTTGTTGGGTTTCAGAAGAGATCTGTACATGCCTACAATGTGCTAGACAATTTTCAATTTACAGGCCAAAAAACTGCTAAAACACGTTTTTAGGACCCTAAAAGTCGATTTATGCATGCATCTTCGGTACCCGTTTATATCCTAAATTTAGCCTAAAAACACCGAAAATTCGAGTTTGATGGGTTTCAGAAGAGATCTGTACATGCCTACACTGTGCTAGTAAATTTTCAATTTACAGACCAAAAAATGCTAAAGCACGTTTTTTGGGCCCAAAAAGTCGATTTGTGCATGTATTTTCGGAACCCGTTTATATCCCAAATTTAGCCTAAAAACACCGAAATTCGAGTTTTTAGGGCCCCAGAAGAGATCTGTACATGTCTACACTGTGCTAGAAAATTTTCAATTTACAGGCCAAATAAATGCTAAAACATGTTTTTTGGGCCCAAAAAGTCGATTTGTGCATGCATCTTCGGTACCAGTTTATATCCCAAATTTAGCCTAAAAACACCGAAAATTCGAGTTTGTTGGGTTTCAGAAGAGATCTGTAAATGCCTACAATGTGCTAGACAATTTTCAATTTCCAGGCCAAAAAAATGCTAAAACACGTTTTTAGGACCCAAAAAGTTGATTTGTGCATGCATCTTCGGTACCCGTTTATATCCTAAATTTAGCCTAAAAACACCGAAAATACGAGTTTGTTGGGTTTCAGAAGAGATCTGTACATGCCTACAATGTGCTAGACAATTTTCAATTTACAGGCCAAAAAAATGCTAAAACACGTTTTTAGGACCCAAAAAGTCCATTTGTGCATGCATCTTCGGTACCCGTTTATATCCCAAATTTAGCCTAAAAACACCGAAAATTTGAGTTTTATGAGTCCCAGAAGCGATATGTACATGTCTACACTGTGCTAGAAAATTTTCAATTTACAGGCCAAATAAATGCTAAAACATGTTTTTAGGGCCCAAAAAGTCGATTTGTGCATGCATCTTCGGTACCCGTATGTATCCCAAATTTAGCCTAAAAACACCTATAATTCGAGTTTTTTGGGTCTCAGAAGAGATCTGTACATGCCAACACTGTGCTAGAAAATTTTCAATTTACATGCCAAAAAAATCCTAAAAAACGTTTTTTGGGCCCAAAAAGTCGATTTGTGCATGTATCTTCGGTACCCGTTTATATCCCAAATTTAGCCTAATAACATCGAAAATTTGAGTATTTTGGGTCCCAGAAGCGATCTGTACATGTCTACACTGTGCTAGAAAATTTTCAATTTACAGGCCAAAAAAATGCTAAAACATGTTTTTAGGGCCCACAAATTCGATTTGTGCATGCATCTTCGGTACCCGTTAATATCCCAAATGTAGCCTAAAAACACCGAAAATTCGAGTTTTTTGGGCCACAGAAGCGATATGTACATGTCTACACTGTGCTAGAAAATTTTCAATTTACAGGCCAAATAAATGCTAAAACATGTTTTTAGGGAACAAAAAGTCGATTTGTGCATGCATCTTCGGTACCCGTTTGTATCCCAAATTTAGCCTAAAAACACCTAAAATTCGAGTTTTTTGGGTCTCAGAAGAGATCTGTACATGCCAACACTGTGCTAGAAAATTTTCAATTTACATACCAAAAAAATGCTAAAACACATTTTTTGGGCCCAAAGAGACGATTTGTGCATGCATCTTCGGTACCCGTTTATATCCCAAATTTAGCCTAAAAACATCGAAAATTCGAGTTTGTTGGGTTTCAGAAGAGATCTGTACATGCCTACAATGTGCTAGACAATTTTCAATTTCCAGGCCAAAAAAATGCTAAAACACGTTTTTAGGACCCAAAAAGTCGATTTGTGCATGCATCTTCGGTACCCGTTTATATCCTAAATTTAGCCTAAAAACACCGAAAATTCGAGTTTGTTGGGTTTCAGATGAGATCTGTACATGCCTACAATGTGCTAGACAATTTTCAATTTACAGGCCAAAAAAATGCTAAAACACGTTTTTAGGACCCTAAAAGTCGATTTATGCATGTATATTCGGTACCCGTTTAAATCCCAAATTTAGCCTAAAAACACCGAAAATTTGAGTTTTATGGGTCCCAGAAGCGATATGTACATGTCTACACTGTGCTAGAAAATTTTCAATTTACAGGCCAAAAAATGCTAAAACACGTTTTTAGGGCCCAAAAAGTCGATTTGTGCATGCATCTTCGGTACCCGTTTGTATCCCAAATATAGCCTAAAAACACCGAAAATTTGAGTTTTGGGGTCTCAGAAGAGATCTGTACATGTCTACACTGTGCTAGAAAATTTTCAATTTCCAGGCCAAAAAAATGCTAAAACACGTTTTTAGGACCCAAAAAGTCGATTTGTGCATGCATCTTCGGTACCCGTTTATATCCTAAATTTAGCCTAAAAACACCGAAAATTCGAGTTTGTTGGGTTTCAGATGAGATCTGTACATGCCTACAATGTGCTAGACAATTTTCAATTTACAGGCCAAAAAAATGCTAAAACACGTTTTTAGGACCCTAAAAGTCGATTTATGCATGTATATTCGGTACCCGTTTAAATCCCAAATTTAGCCTAAAAACACCGAAAATTTGAGTTTTATGGGTCCCAGAAGCGATATGTACATGTCTACACTGTGCTAGAAAATTTTCAATTTACAGGCCAAAAAATGCTAAAACACGTTTTTAGGGCCCAAAAAGTCGATTTGTGCATGCATCTTCGGTACCCGTTTGTATCCCAAATATAGCCTAAAAACACCGAAAATTTGAGTTTTGGGGTCTCAGAAGAGATCTGTACATGTCTACACTGTGCTAGAAAATTTTCAATTTACAGGCCAAATAAATGCTAAAACATGTTTTTAGGGCCCAAAAAGTCGATTTGTGCATGCATCTTCGGTACCCGTATGTATCCCAAATTTAGCCTAAAAACACCTAAAATTCGAGTTTTTTGGGTCTCAGAAGAGATCTGTACATGCCAACACTGTGCTAGAAAATTTTCAATTTACATGCCAAAAAAATGCTAAAACACGTTTTTAGGGAACAAAAAGTCGATTTGTGCATGCATCTTCGGTACCCGTTTATATCCCAAATTTAGCCTAAAAACACCGAAAATTCGAGTTTGCTGGGTCTCAGAAGAGATCTGTACATTCCTACACTGTGTTAGACAATTTTTAATTTACAGGCCAAAAAAATGCTTAAACAATTTTTTGGGCCCAGAAAGTCGATTTGTGCATGCCTTTTTGGTACCCGTTCATATCCCAAATTTAGCCTAAAAACACCGAAAATTCGAGTTTGTTGGGTTTCAGAAGAGATCTGTACATGCCTACACTGTGCTAGTAAATTTTCAATTTACAGACCAAAAAATGCTAAAGCACGTTTTTTGGGCCCAAAAAGTCGATTTGTGTATGTATTTTCGGAACCCGTTTATATCCCAAATTTAGCCTAAAAACACCGAAAAATCGAGTTTTTTTGGGTCCCAGAAGGTATCTGTACTTGTCTACACTGTGCTAGAAAATTTTCAATTTACAGGCCAAAAAAATGATAAAACACGTTTTTAAGGGCTAAAAAGTCGATTTATGCATGTATATTCGGTACCCGTTTATATCCCAAATTTAGCCTATAAACACCAAAAATTCGAGTTTTTTGGGTCCCAGAAGGTATCTGTACATGTCTACACTGTGCTAGAAAATTTTCAATATACAGGCCAAAAAAATGCTAAAACGCGATTTTAGGGCCCAAAAAGTCCATTCGTGCATGCATCTTTTGTCCCCGTTTATATCCCAAATTTAGCCTAAAAACACCGAAAATTTGAGTTTTATGGGTTTCAGAAGAGATCTGTACATGCCTACAATGTGCTAGACAATTTTCAATTTTCAGGCCAAAAAAATGCTAAAACACGTTTTTTGGACCCAAGAAGTCCATTTGTGCATGCATCTTCGGTACCCGTTTATATCCCAAAGTTAGCCTAAAAACACCGAAAATTTGAGTTTTATGGGTCCCAGAAGCGATTTGTACATGTCTACACTGTGCTAGAAAATTTTCAATTTACAGGCCAAAAAAATGCTAAAACACGTTTTTAGGGCCCAAAAAATGGATTTGTGCATGCATCTTCGGTACCCGTTTGTATCCCAAATTTAGCCTAAAAACACCGAAAATTCGAGTTTTTGGGTCTCAGAAGAGATCTGTACATGCCTACACTGTACCTGAAAATTTTCAATATACAGGCCAAATAAATGCTAAAACACGTTTTTTGGGCCCAAAAAGTCAATTTGTGCATGTATTTTCGGAACCCGTTTATATCCCAAATTTAGCCTAATAACTCCGAAAAATCGAGTTTTTTGGGTCCCAGAAGGTATCTGTATTTGTCTACACTGTGCTAGAAAATTTTAAATTTACAGGCCAAAAAAATGATAAAACACGTTTTTAAGGGCCAAAAAGTCGATTTATGCATGTATATTCGGTACCCGTTTATATCCCAAATTTAGCCTATAAACACCGAAAATTCGAGTTTTTTTGGTCCCAGAAGGTATCTGTACACGTCTACACTGTGCTAGAAAATTTTCAATATACAGGCCAAAAAAATGCTAAAACGCGATTTTAGGGCCCAAAAAGTCCATTTGTGCATGCATCTTTTGTACACGTTTATATCCCAAATTTAGCCTAAAAACACCGAAAATTCGAGTTTTTTCGGCCTCAGAAGAGATCTGTACATGCCTACACTGTGCTAGAAAATTTTCAATTTACAGACCAAAAAATGCTAAAGCACGTTTTTTTTGGCCCAAAAAGTTGATTTGTGCATGTATTTTCGGAACCCGTTTATATTCAAAATTTAGCCTAAAAACACCGAAAATTCGAGTTTTTTGGGTCCCATACAGTATCTGTACATGTCTACACTGTGCAAGAAAATTTTCAATATAGAGGTAAAAACAATGCTAAAACACGTTTTTAGGGACCAAAAAGTCGATTTATGCATGTTAATTCGGTACCCGTTTATAACCCAAATTTTGCCTAAAAACACCGAAAATTCGAGTTTGTTGGGTTTCAGAAGAGATCTCTACATGCCTACAATGTGCTAGACAATTTTCAATTTACAGGCCAAAAAAATGCTAAAACACGTTTTTAGGACCCAAGAAGTCCATTTGTGCATGCATCTTCGGTACCCGTTTATATCCCAAAGTTAGCCTAAAAACACCGAAAATTTGAGTTTTATGGTTCCAGAAGCGATTTGTACATGTCTACACTGTGCTAGAAAATTTTCAATTTACAGGCCAAAAAAATGCTAAAACACGTTTTTAGGGCCCAAAAAGTCGATTTGTGCATGCATCTTCGGTACCCGTTTGAATCCCAAATTTAGCCTAAAAACACCGAAAATTCGAGTTTTTGGGTCTCAGAAGAGATCTGTACATGCCTACACTGTAACTGAAAATTTTCAATATACATGCCAAATACATGCTAAAACACGTTTTTTTGGCCCAAAAAGTCGATTTGTGCATGTATTTTCGGAACCCGTTTATATCCCAAATTTAGCCTAAAAACACCGAAAAATCGAGTTTTTTGGGTCCCAGAAGGTATCTGTACTTGTCTACACTGTGCTAGAAAATTTTAAATTTACAGCCAAAAAAAAAAATAAAACACGTTTTTAAGGGCCAAAAAGTCGATTTATGCATGTATATTCGGTACCCGTTTATATCCCAAATTTAGCCTATAAACACCGAAAATTCGAGTTTTTTGGGTCCCAGAAGGTATCTGTACATGTCTACACTGTGCTAGAAAATTTTCAATATACAGGCCAAAAAAATGCTAAAACGTGATTTTATGGCCCAAAAAGTCCATTTGTACATGCATCTTTTGTACCCGTTTATATTCCAAATTTAGCCTAAAAACACCGAAAATTCGAGTTTTTTGGGCCTCAGAAGAGATCTGTACATGCCTACACTGTGCTAGAAAATTTTCAATTTACAGACCAAAAAATGCTAAAGCACGTTTTTTGGGCCCAAAAAGTCGATTTGTCCATGTATTTTCGGAACCCGTTTATATTCAAAATTTAGCCTAAAAACACCGAAAATTCGAGTTTTTTGGGTCCCATACAGTATCTGTACATGTCTACACTGTGCTAGAAAATTTTCAATATAGAGGTAAAAACAATGCTAAAACACGTTTTTATGGACCAAAAAGTCGATTTATGCATGTATATTCGGTACCCGTTTACAACCCAAATTTAGCCTAAAAACACCGAAAATTTGAGTTTTATGGGTCCCAGAAGCGATCTGTACATGTCTACACTGTGCTAGAAAATTTTCAATATACAGGCCAAAAAAATACTAAAACACGTTTTTAGGTCCCACAAATTCGATTTGTGCATGCATCTTCGGTATCAGTTTATATCTCTAATGTAGCCTAAAAACACCGAAAATTCGAGCTTTTTGGGTCCCAGAAGCGATTTGTACATGTCTACACTTTGCTAGAAAATGTTCAATATACAGGCTAAAAAAATGCTAAAACACATTTTTGGGGCCCAAAAAGTCGATTTGTGCATGCATCTTCGGTACCCGTTTATATCCCAAATTTAGCTTAAAAACACCGAAAATTCGAGTTTTTTGGGTCCTAGAAATGATTTGTACATGTCTACACTGTGCTAGAAAATTTCAATAAACACGCCAAAAAAAATGCTAAAACACGTTTTTAGAGCCCAAAAATTCGATTTGTGCATGCCTTTTTGGTACCCGTTTATATCCCAAATTTAGCCTAAAAACATCGAAAATTCGAGTTTGTTGGGTTTCAGAAGAGATCTGTACATGCCTACAATGTGCTAGACAATTTTCAATTTACAGGCCAAAAAAATGCTAAAACACGTTTTTAGGGCCCAAAAATTCGATTTGTGCATGCATCTTCGGTACCCGTTTGTATCCCAAATTTAGCCTAAAAACACCGAAAATTCGAGTTTTTGGGTCACAGAAGAGATCTGTACATGCCTACACAGTACCAGAAAATTTTCAATATACAGGCCAAATAAATGCTAAAACACGTTTTTAGGGCCCAAAAAGTCGATTTGTGCATGTATTTTCGGAACCCGTTTATATCCCAAATTTAGCCTAAAAACACCGAAATTCAAGTTTTTAGGGCCCCAGAAGAGATCTGTACATGTCTACACTGTGCTAGAAAATTTTCAATTTACAGGCCAAATAAATGCTAAAACATGTTTTTAGGGCCCAAAAAGTCGATTTGTGCATGCATCTTCGGTACCCGTTTGTATCCCAAATTTAGCCTAAAAACACCTAAAATTCGAGTTTTTTGGGTCTCAGAAGAGATCTGTACATGCCAACACTGTGCTAGAAAATTTTCAATTTACAGGCCAAAAAAATGCTAAAACACATTTTTTGGGCTAAAAAGTCGATTTGTGCATGCATCTTTGGTACCAGTTTATATCCCAAATGTAGCCTAAAAACACTGAAAATTCGAGTTTTTTGGGACGCATAAATGATTTGTACAAGTCTACACTGTGCTAGAAAATTTCAATAAACACGCCAAAAAAAATGCTAAAACACGTTTTTAGAGCCCAAAAAGTCGATTTGTGAATGCCTTTTTGGTACCCGTTTATATCCCAAATTTAGCCTAAAAACATCGAAAATTCGAGTTTGTTGGGTTTCAGAAGAGATCTGTAAATGCCTACAATGTGCTAGACAATTTTCAATTTCCAGGCCAAAAAAATGCTAAAACACGTTTTTAGGACCCAAAAAGTTGATTTGTGCATGCATCTTCGGTACCCGTTTATATCCTAAATTTAGCCTAAAAACACCGAAAATACGAGTTTGTTGGGTTTCAGAAGAGATCTGTACATGCCTACAATGTGCTAGACAATTTTCAATTTACAGGCCAAAAAAATGCTAAAACACGTTTTTAGGACCCAAAAAGTCGATTTGTGTATGTATCTTCGGTACCCGTTTATATCCCAAATTTAGCCTAATAACATCGAAAATTTGAGTATTTTGGGTCCCAGAAGCGATCTGTACATGTCTACACTGTGCTAGAAAATTTTCAATTTACAGGCCAAAAAAATGCTAAAACACGTTTTAGGGCCCACAAATTCGATTTGTGCATGCATCTTCGGTACCCGTTAATATCCCAAATGTAGCCTAAAAACACCGAAAATTCGAGTTTTTTGGGCCACAGAAGCGATATGTACATGTCTACACTGTGCTAGAAAATTTTCAATTTACAGGCCAAATAAATGCTAAAACATGTTTTTAGGGAACAAAAAGTCGATTTGTGCATGCATCTTCGGTACCCGTTTGTATCCCAAATTTAGCCTAAAAACACCTAAAATTCGAGTTTTTTGGGTCTCAGAAGAGATCTGTACATGCCAACACTGTGCTAGAAAATTTTCAATTTACATACCAAAAAAATGCTAAAACACATTTTTTGGGCCCAAAAAGTCGATTTGTGCATGCATCTTCGGTACCCGTTTATATCCCAAATTTAGCCTAAAAACATCGAAAATTCGAGTTTGTTGGGTTTCAGAAGAGATCTGTACATGCCTACAATGTGCTAGACAATTTTCAATTTCCGGGCCAAAAAAATGCAAAAACACGTTTTTAGGACCCAAAAAGTCGATTTGTGCATGCATCTTCGGTACCCGTTTATATCCTAAATTTAGCCTAAAAACACCGAAAATTCGAGTTTGTTGGGTTTCAGAAGAGATCTGTACATGCCTACAATGTGCTAGACAATTTTCAATTTACAGGCCAAAAAACTGCTAAAACACGTTTTTAGGACCCTAAAAGTCGATTTATGCATGCATCTTCGGTACCCGTTTATATCCTAAATTTAGCCTAAAAACACCTAAAATTCGAGTTTTTTGGGTCTCAGAAGAGATCTGTACATGCCAACACTGTGCTAGAAAATTTTCAATTTACAGGCCAAAAAAATGCTAAAACACATTTTTTGGGCTAAAAAGTCGATTTGTGCATGCATCTTCGGTACCAGTTTATATCCCAAATGTAGCCTAAAAACACCGAAAATTCGAGTTTTTTGGGACGCAGAAATGATTTGTACATGTCTACACTGTGCTAGAAAATTTCAATAAACACGCCAAAAAAAATGCTAAAACACGTTTTTAGAGCCCAAAAAGTCGATTTGTGAATGCCTTTTTGGTACCCGTTTATATCCCAAATTTAGCCTAAAAACATCGAAAATTCGAGTTTGTTGGGTTTCAGAAGAGATCTGTAAATGCCTACAATGTGCTAGACAATTTTCAATTTCCAGGCCAAAAAAATGCTAAAACACGTTTTTAGGACCCAAAAAGTTGATTTGTGCATGCATCTTCGGTACCCATTTATATCCTAAATTTAGCCTAAAAACACCGAAAATACGAGTTTGTTGGGTTTCAGAAGAGATCTGTACATGCCTACAATGTGCTAGACAATTTTCAATTTACAGGCCAAAAAAATGCTAAAACACGTTTTTAGGACCCAAAAAGTCCATTTGTGCATGCATCTTCGGTACCCGTTTATATCCCAAATTTAGCCTAAAAATACCGAAAATTTGAGTTTTATGAGTCCCAGAAGCGATATTTACATGTCTACACTGTGCTAGAAAATTTTCAATTTACAGGCCAAATAAATGCTAAAACATGTTTTTAGGGCCCAAAAAGTCGATTTGTGCATGCATCTTCGGTACCCGTATGTATCCCAAATTTAGCCTAAAAACACCTATAATTCGAGTTTTTTGGGTCTCAGAAGAGATCTGTACATGCCAACACTGTGCTAGAAAATTTTCAATTTACATGCCAAAAAAATCCTAAAAAACGTTTTTTGGGCCCAAAAAGTCGATTTGTGCATGTATCTTCGGTACCCGTTTATATCCCAAATTTAGCCTAATAACATCGAAAATTTGAGTATTTTGGGTCCCAGAAGCGATCTGTACATGTCTACACTGTGCTAGAAAATTTTCAATTTACAGGCCAAAAAAATGCTAAAACATGTTTTTAGGGCCCACAAATTCGATTTGTGCATGCATCTTCGGTACCCGTTAATATCCCAAATGTAGCCTAAAAACACCGAAAATTCGAGTTTTTTGGGCCACAGAAGCGATATGTACATGTCTACACTGTGCTAGAAAATTTTCAATTTACAGGCCAAATAAATGCTAAAACATGTTTTTAGGGAACAAAAAGTCGATTTGTGCATGCATCTTCGGTACCCGTTTGTATCCCAAATTTAGCCTAAAAACACCTAAAATTCGAGTTTTTTGGGTCTCAGAAGAGATCTGTACATGCCAACACTGTGCTAGAAAATTTTCAATTTACATACCAAAAAAATGCTAAAACACATTTTTTGGGCCCAAAGAGACGATTTGTGCATGCATCTTCGGTACCCGTTTATATCCTAAATTTAGCCTAAAAACATCGAAAATTCGAGTTTGTTGGGTTTCAGAAGAGATCTGTACATGCCTACAATGTGCTAGACAATTTTCAATTTCCAGGCCAAAAAAATGCTAAAACACGTTTTTAGGACCCAAAAAGTCGATTTGTGCATGCATCTTCGGTACCCGTTTATATCCTAAATTTAGCCTAAAAACACCGAAAATTCGAGTTTGTTGGGTTTCAGATGAGATCTGTACATGCCTACAATGTGCTAGACAATTTTCAATTTACAGGCCAAAAAAATGCTAAAACACGTTTTTAGGACCCTAAAAGTCGATTTATGCATGTATATTCGGTACCCGTTTAAATCCCAAATTTAGCCTAAAAACACCGAAAATTTGAGTTTTATGGGTCCCAGAAGCAATATGTACATGTCTACACTGTGCTAGAAAATTTTCAATTTACAGGCCAAAAAATGCTAAAACACGTTTTTAGGGCCCAAAAAGTCGATTTGTGCATGCATCTTCGGTACCCGTTTGTATCCCAAATATAGCCTAAAAACACCGAAAATTTGAGTTTTGGGGTCTCAGAAGAGATCTGTACATGTCTACACTGTGCTAGAAAATTTTCAATTTCCAGGCCAAAAAAATGCTAAAACACGTTTTTAGGACCCAAAAAGTCGATTTGTGCATGCATCTTCGGTACCCGTTTATATCCTAAATTTAGCCTAAAAACACCGAAAATTCGAGTTTGTTGGGTTTCAGATGAGATCTGTACATGCCTACAATGTGCTAGACAATTTTCAATTTACAGGCCAAAAAAATGCTAAAACACGTTTTTAGGACCCTAAAAGTCGATTTATGCATGTATATTCGGTACCCGTTTAAATCCCAAATTTAGCCTAAAAACACCGAAAATTTGAGTTTTATGGGTCCCAGAAGCGATATGTACATGTCTACACTGTGCTAGAAAATTTTCAATTTACAGGCCAAAAAATGCTAAAACACGTTTTTAGGGCCCAAAAAGTCGATTTGTGCATGCATCTTCGGTACCCGTTTGTATCCCAAATATAGCCTAAAAACACCGAAAATTTGAGTTTTGGGGTCTCAGAAGAGATCTGTACATGTCTACACTGTGCTAGAAAATTTTCAATTTACAGGCCAAATAAATGCTAAAACATGTTTTTAGGGCCCAAAAAGTCGATTTGTGCATGCATCTTCGGTACCCGTATGTATCCCAAATTTAGCCTAAAAACACCTAAAATTCGAGTTTTTTGGGTCTCAGAAGAGATCTGTACATGCCAACACTGTGCTAGAAAATTTTCAATTTACATGCCAAAAAAATGCTAAAACACGTTTTTAGGGAACAAAAAGTCGATTTGTGCATGCATCTTCGGTACCCGTTTATATCCCAAATTTAGCCTAAAAACACCGAAAATTCGAGTTTTTTGGGTCCCGGAAGCGATTTGTACATGTCTACACTGTGCTAGAAAATTTCAATAAACACGCCAGAAAAAATGCTAAAACACGTTTTTAGAGCCCAAAAAGTCGATTTGTGAATGCCTTTTTGGTACCTGTTTATATCCCAAATTTAGCCTAAAAACATCGAAAATTAGAGTTTATTGGGTTTCAGAAGAGATCTGTACATGCCTACAATGTGGTAGACAATTTTCAATTTACAGGCCAAAAAAATGCTAAAAACACGTTTTTAGGACCCAAAAAGTCGATTTGTGCATCCATCTTCGGTACCCGTTTATATCCCAAATTTAGCCTAAAAACACCGAAAATTTGAGTTTTATGGGTCCCAGAAGCGATTTGTACATGTCTACACTGTGCTAGAAAATTTTCAATTTACAGGCCAAAAAATGCTAAAACACGTTTTTAGGGCCCACAAATTCGATTTGTGCATGCATCTTCGGTATCAGTTTATATCCCTAATGTAGCCTAAAAACACCGAAAATTCGAGTTTTTTGGGTCCAAGAAGCGATTTGTACATGTCTACACTTTGCTAGAAAATTTCAATAAACACGCCAAAAAAAATGCTAAAACACGTTTTTAGAGCCCAAAAATTCGATTTGTGCATGCATCTTCGGTATCAGTTTATATCCCTAATGTAGCCTAAAAACACCGAAAATTCGAGTTTTTTGGGTCCCAGAAGCGATTTGTACATGTCTACACTTTGCTAGAAAATGTTCAATATACAGGCTAAGAAAATGCTAAAACACATTTTTGGGGCCCAAAAAGTCGATTTGTGCATGCATCTTCGGTACCCGTTTATATCCCAAATGTAGCCTAAAAACACCGAAAATTCGAGTTTTTTGGGCCTCAGAAGAGATCTTGTACATGTCTACACTGTGCTAGAAAATTTTCAATTTACAGGCCAAATAAATGCTAAAACATGTTTTTAGGGAACAAAAAGTCGATTTGTGCATGCATCTTCGGTACCCGTTTGTATCCCAAATTTAGCCTAAAAACACCTAAAATTCGAGTTTTTTGGGTCTCAGAAAAGATCTGTACATGCCAACACTGTGCTAGAAAATTTTCAATTTACATACCAAAAAAATGCTAAAACACATTTTTTGGGCCCAAAAAGTCGATTTGTGCATGCATCTTCGGTACCCGTTTATATCCCCAATTTAGCCTAAAAACACCGAAAATTCGAGTTTTTTGGGTCCCAGAAGCGATTTGTACATGTCTACACTGTGCTAGAAAATTTCAATAAACACGCCAAAAAAAATGCTAAAACACGTTTTTAGAGCCCAAAAAGTCGATTTGTGAATGCCTTTTTGGTACCTGTTTATATCCCAAATTTAGCCTAAAAACATCGAAAATTAGAGTTTATTGGGTTTCAGAAGAGATCTGTACATGCCTACAATGTGCTAGACAATTTTCAATTTACAGGCCAAAAAAATGCTAAAAACACGTTTTTAGGACCCAAAAAGTCGATTTGTGCATCCATCTTCGGTACCCGTTTATATCCCAAATTTAGCCTAAAAACACCGAAAATTTGAGTTTTATGGGTCCCAGAAGAGATTTCTACATGTCTACACTGTGCTAGAAAATTTTCAATTTACAGGCCAAAAAATGCTAAAACACGTTTTTAGGGCCCACAAATTCGATTTGTGCATGCATCTTCGGTATCAGTTTATATCCCTAATGTAGCCTAAAAACACCGAAAATTCGAGTTTTTTGGGTCCCAAAAGCGATTTGTACATGTCTACACTTTGCTAGAAAATGTTCAATATACAGGCTAAGAAAATGCTAAAACACATTTTTGGGGCCCAAAAAGTCGATTTGTGCATGCATCTTCGGTACCCGTTTATATCCCGAATTTAGCCTAAAAACACCGAAAATTCGAGTTTTTTGGGTCCCAGAAATGATTTGTACATGTCTACACTGTGCTAGAAAATTTCAATAAACACGCCAAAAAAAATGCTAAAACACGTTTTTAGAGCCCAAAAATTCGATTTGTGCATGCCTTTTTGGTACCCGTTTGTATCCCAAATTTAGCCTAAAAACACCTAAAATTCGAGTTTTTTGGGTCTCAGAAAAGATCTGTACATGCCAACACTGTGCTAGAAAATTTTCAATTTACATACCAAAAAAATGCTAAAACACATTTTTTGGGCCCAAAAAGTCGATTTGTGCATGCATCTTCGGTACCCGTTTATATCCCAAATTTAGCCTAAAAACACCGAAAATTCGAGTTTTTTGGGTCCCGGAAGCGATTTGTACATGTCTACACTGTGCTAGAAAATTTCAATAAACACGCCAGAAAAAATGCTAAAACACGTTTTTAGAGCCCAAAAAGTCGATTTGTGAATGCCTTTTTGGTACCTGTTTATATCCCAAATTTAGCCTAAAAACATCGAAAATTAGAGTTTATTGGGTTTCAGAAGAGAGCTGTACATGCCTACAATGTGCTAGACAATTTTCAATTTACAGGCCAAAAAAATGCTAAAAACACGTTTTTAGGACCCAAAAAGTCGATTTGTGCATCCATCTTCGGTACCCGTTTATATCCCAAATTTAGCCTAAAAACATCGAAAATTTGAGTTTTATGGGTCCCAGAAGCGATTTGTACATGTCTACACTGTGCTAGAAAATTTTCAATTTACAGGCCAAAAAATGCTAAAACACGTTTTTAGGGCCCACAAATTCGATTTGTGCATGCATCTTCGGTATCAGTTTATATCCCTAATGTAGCCTAAAAACACCGAAAATTCGAGTTTTTTGGGTCCAAGAAGCGATTTGTACATGTCTACACTTTGCTAGAAAATTTCAATAAACACGCCAAAAAAAATGCTAAAACACGTTTTTAGAGCCCAAAAATTCGATTTGTGCATGCATCTTCGGTATCAGTTTATATCCCTAATGTAGCCTAAAAACACCGAAAATTCGAGTTTTTTGGGTCCCAGAAGCGATTTTTACATGTCTACACTTTGCTAGAAAATGTTCAATATACAGGCTAAGAAAATGCTAAAACACATTTTTGGGGCCCAAAAAGTCGATTTGTGCATGCATCTTCGGTACCCGTTTATATCCCAAATGTAGCCTAAAAACACCGAAAATTCGAGTTTTTTGGGCCTCAGAAGAGATCTTGTACATGTCTACACTGTGCTAGAAAATTTTCAATTTACAGGCCAAATAAATGCTAAAACATGTTTTTAGGGAACAAAAAGTCGATTTGTGCATGCATCTTCGGTACCCGTTTGTATCCCAAATTTAGCCTAAAAACACCTAAAATTCGAGTTTTTTGGGTCTCAGAAAAGATCTGTACATGCCAACACTGTGCTAGAAAATTTTCAATTTACATACCAAAAAAATGCTAAAACACATTTTTTGGGCCCAAAAAGTCGATTTGTGCATGCATCTTCGGTACCCGTTTATATCCCAAATTTAGCCTAAAAACACCGAAAATTCGAGTTTTTTGGGTCCCAGAAGCGATTTGTACATGTCTACACTGTGCTAGAAAATTTCAATAAACACGCCAAAAAAAATGCTAAAACACGTTTTTAGAGCCCAAAAAGTCGATTTGTGAATGCCTTTTTGGTACCTGTTTATATCCCAAATTTAGCCTAAAAACATCGAAAATTAGAGTTTATTGGGTTTCAGAAGAGATCTGTACATGCCTACAATGTGCTAGACAATTTTCAATTTACAGGCCAAAAAAATGCTAAAAACACGTTTTTAGGACCCAAAAAGTCGATTTGTGCATCCATCTTCGGTACCCGTTTATATCCCAAATTTAGCCTAAAAACACCGAAAATTTGAGTTTTATGGGTCCCAGAAGAGATTTGTACATGTCTACACTGTGCTAGAAAATTTTCTATTTACAGACCAAAAAATGCTAAAACACGTTTTTAGGGCCCACAAATTCGATTTGTGCATGCATCTTCGGTATCAGTTTATATCCCTAATGTAGCCTAAAAACACCGAAAATTCGAGTTTTTTGGGTCCCAAAAGCGATTTGTACATGTCTACACTTTGCTAGAAAATGTTCAATATACAGGCTAAGAAAATGCTAAAACACATTTTTGGGGCCCAAAAAGTCGATTTGTGCATGCATCTTCGGTACCCGTTTATATCCCAAATTTAGCCTAAAAACATCGAAAATTCGAGTTTGTTGGGTTTCAGAAGAGATTTGTACATGCCTACAATGTGCTAGACAATTTTCAATTTACAGGCCAAAAAAATGCTAAAACACGTTTTTAGGAACCAAAAAGTCGATTTGTGCATGCATCTTCGGTACCCGTTTATATCCCAAATTTAGCCTAAAAATACCGAAAATTCGAGTTTGCTGGGTTTCAGAAGAGATCTGTACATGCCTACACTGTGCTAGTAAATTTTCAATTTACAGACCAAAAAATGCTAAAGCACGTTTTTTGGGCCCAAAAAGTCGATTGGTGCATGTATTTTCGGAACCCGTTTATATCCCAAATTTAGCCTAAAAACACCGAAAATTCGAGTTTTTAGGGCCTCAGAAGAGATCTGTACATGTCTACACTGTGCTAGAAAATTTTCAATTTACAGGCCAAATAAATGCTAAAACATGTTTTTAGGGCCCAAAAAGTCGATTTCTGGATGCATCTTCGGTACCCTTTTGTATCCCAAATTTAGCCTAAAAACACCTAAAATTCGAGTTTTTTGGGTCTCAGAAATGATTTGTATATGTCTACACTGTGCTAGAAAATTTCAATAAACACGTCAAAAAAAATGCTAAAACACGTTTTTAGAGCCCAAAAAGACGATTTGTGAATGCCTTTTTGGTACCCGTTTATATCTCAAATTTAGCCTAAAAACATCGAAAATTCGAGTTTGTTGGGTTTCAGAAGAGATCTGTACATGCCTACAATGTGCTAGACAATTTTCAATTTCCAGGCCAAAAAAATGCTAAAACACGTTTTTAGGACCCAAAAAGTCGATTTGTGCATGCATCTTCGGTACCCGTTTATATCCTAAATTTAGCCTAAAAACACCGAAAATTCGAGTTTGTTGGGTTTCAGAAGAGATCTGTACATGCCTACAATGTGCTAGACAATTTTCAATTTACAGGCCAAAAAATGCTAAAACACGTTTTTAGGGTCCAAAAAGTCGATTTGTGCATGCATCTTCGGTACCCGTTTGTATCCCAAATTTAGCCTAAAAACACCGAAAATTTGAGTTTTGGGGTCCCAGAAGCGATCTGTACATGTCTACACTGTGCTAGAAAATTTTCAATGTACAGGCCAAAAAAATGCTAAAACACGTTTTTAGGGCCCACAAATTCGATTTGTGCATGCATCTTCGGTACCAGTTTATATCCCTAATGTAGCCTAAAAACACCGAAAATTCGAGTTTTTTGGGCCTCAGAAGAGATCTTGTACATGTCTACACTGTGCTAGAAAATTTTCAATTTACAGGCCAAATATATGCTAAAACATGTTTTTTGGGAACAAAAAGTCGATTTGTGCATGCATCTTCGGTACCCGTTTGTATCCCAAATTTAGCCTAAAGACACCTAAAATTCGAGTTTTTTTGGTCTCAGAAGAGATCTGTACATGCCAACACTGTGCTAGAAAATTTTCAATTTACATACCAAAAAAATGCTAAAACACATTTTTTGGGCCCAAAAAGTCGATTTGTGCATGCATCTTCGGTACCCGTTTATATCCCAAATTTAGCCTAAAAACATCGAAAATTCGAGTTTGTTGGGTTTCAGAAGAGATCTGTACATGCCTACAATGTGCTAGACAATTTTCAATTTCCAGGCCAAAAAAATGCTAAAACACGTTTTTAGGACCCAAAAAGTCGATTTGTGCATGCATCTTCAGTACCCGTTTATATCCTAAATTTAGCCTAAAAACACCGAAAATTCGAGTTTGTTGGGTTTCAGAAGAGATGTGTACATGCCTACAATGTGCTAGACAATTTTCAATTAAACAGGCCAAAAAAATGCTAAAACACGTTTTTAGGACCCAAAAAGTCGATTTGTGCATGCATCTTCGGTACCCGTTTATATCCCAAATTTAGCTTAAAAACACTGAAAATTTGAGTTTTATGGGTCCCAGAAGCGATATCTACATGTCTACACTGTGCTAGAAAATTTTCAATTTACAGGCCAAAAAATGCTAAAACACGTTTTTAGGGCCCAAAAAGTCGATTTGTGCATGCATCTTCGGTACCCGTTTGTATCCCAAATTTAGCCTAAAAACACCGAAAATTCGAGTTTTGGGGTCTCAGAAGAGATCTGTACATGTCTACACTGTGCTAGAAAATTTTCAATTTACAGGCCAAATAAATGCTAAAACATGTTTTTAGGGAACAAAAAGTCGATTTGTGCATGCATCTTCGGTACCCGTTTGTATCCCAAATTTAGCCTAAAAACACCTAAAATTCGAGTTTTTTGGGTCTCAGAAGAGATCTGTACATGCCAATACTGTGCTAGAAAATTTTCAATTTACATACCCAAAAAATGCTAAAACACATTTTTTGGGCCCAAAAAGTCGATTTGTGCATGCATCTTCGGTACCCGTTTATATCCCAAATTTAGCCTAAAAACACGGAAAATTCGAGTTTTTTGGATCCCAGAAATGATTTGTACATGTCTACACTGTGCTAGAAAATTTCAATAAACACGCCAAAAAAATTGCTAAAACACGTTTTTAGAGCCCAAAAAGTCGATTTGTGCATGCATCTTCGGTACCCGTTTGTATCCCAAATTTAGCCTAAAAACACCTAAAATTCGAATTTTTTGGGTCTCAGAAGAGATCTGTACATGCCAACACTGTGCTAGAAAATTTTCAATTTACATACCAAAAAAATGCTAAAACACATTTTTTGGGCCCAAAAAGTCGATTTGTGCATGCATCTTCGGTACCCATTTATATCCCAAATTTAGCCTAAAAACATCGAAAATTCGAGTTTGTTGGGTTTCAGAAGAGATCTGTACATGCCTACAATGTGCTAGACAATTTTCAATTTCCAGGCCAAAAAAATGCTAAAACACGTTTTTAGGACCCAAAAAGTCGATTTGTGCATGCATCTTCAGTACCCGTTTATATCCTAAATTTAGACTAAAAAAAACGAAAATTCGAGTTTTTTGGGTCCCAGAAGCGATCTGTACATGTCTACACTGTGCTAGAAAATTTTCTATGTACAGGCCAAAAAAATGCTAAAACACGTTTTTAGGGCCCACAAATTCGATTTGTGCATGCATCTTCGGTACCAGTTTATATCCCAAATGTAGCCTAAAAACACCGAAAATTCGAGTTTTTTGGGCCACAGAAGAGATCTTGTACATGTCTACACTGTGCTAGAAAATTTTCAATTTACAGGCCAAATAAATGCTAAAACATGTTTTTAGGGAACAAAAAGTCGATTTGTGCATGCATCTTCGGTACCCGTTTGTATCCCAAATTTAGCCTAAAAACACCTAAAATTCGAGTTTTTTTGGTCTCAGAAGAGATCTGTACATGCCAACACTGTGCTAGAAAATTTTCAATTTACATACCAAAAAAATGCTAAAACACATTTTTTGGGCCCAAAAAGTCGATTTGTGCATGCATCTTCGGTACCCGTTTATATCCCAAATTTACCCCAAAAACACCGAAGATTCGAGTTTTTTGGGTCCCAGAAATGATTTGTACATGTCTAAACTGTGCTAGAAAAAATCAATAAACACGCCAAAAAAAATGCTAAAACACGTTTTTAAAGCCCAAAAAGTCGATTTGTGAATGCCTTTTTGGTACCCGTTTATATCCCAAATTTAGCCTAAAAACATCGAAAATTCGAGTTTGTTGGGTTTCAGAAGAGATCTGTACATGCCTACAATGTGCTAGACAATTTTCAATTTACAGGCCAAAAAAATGCTAAAAACACGTTTTTAGGACCCAAAAAGTCGATTTGTGCATGCATCTTCGGTTCCCGTTTATATCCCAAATTTAGCCTAAAAACACCGAAAAATTGAGTTTTATGGGTCCCAGAAGCGATTTGTACATGTCTACACTGTGCTAGAAAATTTTCAATTTACAGGCCAAAAAATGCTAAAACACGTTTTTAGGGCCCAAAAAGTCGATTTGTGCATGCATCTTCGGTACCCGTTTGTATCCCAAATTTAGCCTAAAAACACCGAAAATTCGAGTTTTTGGGTCTCAGAAGAGATCTGTACATGCCTACACTGTACCAGAAAATTTTCAATATACAGGCCAAATAAATGCTAAAACACGTTTTTAGGGCCCAAAAAGTCGATTTGCGCATGTAATTTCGGAACCCGTTTATATCCCAAATTTAGCCTAAAAACACCGAAAATTCGAGTTTTTTGGGTCCCAGAAGGTATCTGTACATGTCTACACTGTGCTAGAAAATTTTCAATATAGAGGTAAAAACAATGCTAAAACACGTTTTTAGGGACCAAAAAGTCGATTTATGCATGTATATTCGGTACCCGTTTATAACCCAAATTTAGCCTAAAAACACCGAAAATTCGAGTTTGTTGGGTTGCAGAAGAGATCTGTACATGCCTACACTGTGCTAGACAATTTTCAATTTACAAGCCAAAAAAAGGCTAAAACATGTTTTTAGGGCCCAAAAAGTCGATTTGTGCATGCATCTTCGGTACCCGTATGTATCCCAAATTTAGCCTAAAAACACCTAAAATTCGAGTTTATTGGGTCTCAGAAGAGATCTGTACATGCCAACACTGTGCTAGAAAATTTTCAATTTACATGCCAAAAAAATCCTAAAACACATTTTTTGGGCCCAAAAAGTCGATTTGTGCATGTATCTTCGGTACCCGTTTATATCCCAAATTTAGCCTAATAACATCGAAAATTCGAGTTTTTTGGGTCCCAGAAGCGATCTGTACATGTCTACACTGTGCTAGAAAATTTTCAATGTACAGGCCAAAAAAATGCTAAAACACGTTTTTAGGGCCCACAAATTCGATTTGTGCATGCATCTTCGGTACCAGTTTATATCCCAAATGTAGCCTAAAAACACCGAAAATTCGAGTTTTTTGGGCCTCAGAAGAGATCTTGTACATGTCTACACTGTGCTAGAAAATTTTCAATTTACAGGCCAAATAAATGCTAAAACATATTTTTAGGGAACAAAAAGTCGATTTGTGCATGCATTTTCGGTACCCGTTTGTATCCCAAATTTAGCCTAAAAACACCTAAAATTCGAGTTTTTTGGGTCTCAGAAGAGATCTGTACATGCCAACACTGTGCTAGAAAATTTTAAATTTACATGCCAAAAAAATGCTAAAACACATTTTTTGGGCCCAAAAAGTCGATTTGTGCATGCATCTTCGGTACCCGTTTATATCCCAAATTTAGCCTAAAAACACCGAAAATTCGAGTTTTTTGGGTCCCAGAAATGATTTGTATATGTCTACACTGTGCTAGAAAATTTCAATAAACACGCCAAAAAAAATGATGAAACACGTTTTTAGAGCCCAAAAAGTCGATTTGTGAATGCCTTTTTGGTACCCGTTTATATCCTAAATTTAGCCAAAAAACATCGAAAATTCGAGTTTGTTGGGTTTCAGAAGAGATCTGTACATACCTACAATGTGCTAGACAATTTTCAATTTACAGGCCAAAAAAATGCTAAAAACACGTTTTTAGGACCCCAAAAGTCGATTTGTGCATGCATCTTCGGTACCCGTTTGTATCCCAAATTTAGCCTAAAAAAAACGAAAATTTGAGTTTTATGGGTCCCAGAAATGATTTGTACATGTCTACACTGTGCTAGAAAATTTCAATAAACACGCCAAAAAAAATTCTAAAACACGTTTTTAGGACGTCGGTACGTTTGTAAGGTCGATTTTTTTTTTTTTTTCGATTTTTTTTTTTTACAGAAACATAGCCCAAATCCTTCTCTACAATTCACCGAAATATTGGTGCAATTGGATAATTTTTTGGTGTTTTTTTTTTAGTTTTCTTAATTATACCAACAAGGGTTTGTTTACATAACTACAACTTTGACGCTCATTTCCCGTAATTTTATTTTCGTCAATTTTTCAGAACAAAAGTTGTATCTACTTTGGCAATTCTTGCTGGAATATATAGTTTTGGTTATCATTTGAAAGCTGACATTTTTTTCTAAATATGTAAGCAGATTTGGAACTCTAAGTTGAATATCTGATTTTTAGGCAGTATTTATGAAAATTTGAGGTGAAACCTGTCAAACGGGCATATTTGCAATATTGCCACAACATAACCATGGAACCCAGAACCATAAATCTGCTTATATTTTATGTACATAGGTAGTATATCTCTCAAAAAAAATTTCATGGCAAAAGTCCTAATATCTACCGAGTAGATAGATCACGAACATGCGCATATTTCATGCATTATATAACACAAAAAAAATTCATAATTAAATATTTTTTGATAGAGTGCAATAAAAATTGGTATGGATTATTAGGATTATCCATAGACCTTACACACAAATTATGAGACTTCTAGCTCAATTTTTTCTATATTGGTCCCTCTAAAGGTACCAACGTCCTTTAGAGCCCAAAAAGTCGATTTGTGAATGCCTTTTTGGTACCCGTTTATATCCCAAATTTAGCCTAAAAACATCGAAAATTCGAAATTGTTGGGTTTCATAAGAGATCTGTACATGCCTACAATGTGCTAGACAATTTTCAATTTACAGGCCAAAAAAATGCTAAAACACGTTTTTAGGACCCAAAAAGTCCATTTGTGCATGCATCTTCGGTACCCGTTTATATCCCAAATTTAGCCTAATAACATCGAAAATTTGAGTTTTATGGGTTCCAGAAGCGATCTGTACATGTCTACACTGTGCTAGAAAATTTTCAATGTACAGGCCAAAAAAATGCTAAAACACATTTTTAGGACCCAAAAAGTCGATTTGTGCATGCATCTTCGGTACCCGTTTATATCCCAAATTTAGCCTAATAACATCGAAAATTCGAGTTTTTTGGGTTCCAGAAGCGATCTGTACATGTCTACACTGTGCTAGAAAATTTTCAATGTACAGTCCAAAAAAATGATAAAACACGTTTTTTGGGCCCACAAATTCGATTTGTGCATGCATCTTCGGTACCAGTTTATATCCCAAATTTAGCCTAAAAACACCGAAAATTCGAGTTTTTTGGGTCCCAGAAGCGATTTGAACATGTCTACACTTTGCTAGAAAATGTTCAATATACAGGCTAAAAAAATGCTAAAACACGTTTTTAGAGCCCAAAAAGTCGATTTGTGCATGCCTTTTTGGTACCCGTTTATATCCCAAATTTAGCCTAAAAACACCGAAAATTCGAGTTTTTTGGGTCCCAGAAATGATTTGTATATGTCTACACTGTGCTAGAAAATTTCAATAAACACGCCAAAAAAAATGATGAAACACGTTTTTAGAGCCCAAAAAGTCGATTTGTGAATGCCTTTTTGGTACCCGTTTATATCCTAAATTTAGCCAAAAAACATCGAAAATTCGAGTTTGTTGGGTTTCAGAAGAGATCTGTACATACCTACAATGTGCTAGACAATTTTCAATTTACAGGCCAAAAAAATGCTAAAAACACGTTTTTAGGACCCCAAAAGTCGATTTGTGCATGCATCTTCGGTACCCGTTTGTATCCCAAATTTAGCCTAAAAAAAACGAAAATTTGAGTTTTATGGGTCCCAGAAATGATTTGTACATGTCTACACTGTGCTAGAAAATTTCAATAAACACGCCAAAAAAAATTCTAAAACACGTTTTTAGGACGTCGGTACGTTTGTAAGGTCGATTTTTTTTTTTTTTTTCGATTTTTTTTTTTTACAGAAACATAGCCCAAATCCTTCTCTACAATCCACCGAAATATTGGTGCAATTGGATAATTTTTTGGTGTTTTTTTTTTAGTTTTCTTAATTATACCAACAAGGGTTTGTTTACATAACTACAACTTTGACGCTCATTTCCCGTAATTTTATTTTCGTCAATTTTTCAGAACAAAAGTTGTATCTACTTTGGCAATTCTTGCTGGAATATATAGTTTTGGTTATCATTTGAAAGCTGACATTTTTTTCTAAATATGTAAGCAGATTTGGAACTCTAAGTTGAATATCTGATTTTTAGGCAGTATTTATGAAAATTTGAGGTGAAACCTGTCAAACGGGCATATTTGCAATATTGCCACAACATAACCATGGAACCCAGAACCATAAATCTGCTTATATTTTATGTACATAGGTAGTATATCTCTCAAAAAAAAATTCATGGCAAAAGTCCTAATATCTACCGAGTAGATAGATCACGAACATGCGCATATTTCATGCATTATATAACACAACAAAAATTCATAATTAAATATTTTTTGATAGAGTGCAATAAAAATTGGTATGGATTATTAGGATTATCCATAGACCTTACACACAAATTATGAGACTTCTAGCTCAATTTTTTCTATATTGGTCCCTCTAAAGGTACCAACGTCCTTTAGAGCCCAAAAAGTCGATTTGTGAATGCCTTTTTGGTACCCGTTTATATCCCAAATTTAGCCTAAAAACATCGAAAATTCGAAATTGTTGGGTTTCATAAGAGATCTGTACATGCCTACAATGTGCTAGACAATTTTCAATTTACAGGCCAAAAAAATGCTAAAACACGTTTTTAGGACCCAAAAAGTCCATTTGTGCATGCATCTTCGGTACCCGTTTATATCCCAAATTTAGCCTAATAACATCGAAAATTTGAGTTTTATGGGTTCCAGAAGCGATCTGTACATGTCTACACTGTGCTAGAAAATTTTCAATGTACAGGCCAAAAAAATGCTAAAACACATTTTTAGGACCCAAAAAGTCGATTTGTGCATGCATCTTCGGTACCCGTTTATATCCCAAATTTAGCCTAATAACATCGAAAATTCGAGTTTTTTGGGTTCCAGAAGCGATCTGTACATGTCTACACTGTGCTAGAAAATTTTCAATGTACAGTCCAAAAAAATGATAAAACACGTTTTTTGGGCCCACAAATTCGATTTGTGCATGCATCTTCGGTACCAGTTTATATCCCAAATTTAGCCTAAAAACACCGAAAATTCGAGTTTTTTGGGTCCCAGAAGCGATTTGAACATGTCTACACTTTGCTAGAAAATGTTCAATATACAGGCTAAAAAAATGCTAAAACACGTTTTTAGAGCCCAAAAAGTCGATTTGTGCATGCCTTTTTGGTACCCGTTTATATCCCAAATTTAGCCTAAAAACATCGAAAATACGAGTTTGTTGGGTTTCAGAAGAGATCTGTACATGCCTACAATGTGCTAGACAATTTTCAATTTACAGGCCAAAAAAATGCTAAAACACGTTTTTAGGACCCAAAAAGTCGATTTGTGCATGCATCTTCGGTACCCGTTTATATCCCAAATTTTGCCTAAAAACACCGAAAATTTGAGTTTTATGGGTCCCAGAAGCGATTTGTACATGTCTACACTGTGCTAGAAAATTTTCAATTTACAGGCCAAAAAATGCTAAAACACGTTTTTAGGACCCAAAAAGTCGATTTGTGCATGCATCTTCGGTACCCGTTTGTATCCCAAATTTAGCCTAAAAACACCGAAAATTCGAGTTTTTGGGTCTCAGAAGAGATCTGTACATGGCTACACTGTACCAGAAAATTTTCAATATACAGGCCAAATAAATGCTAAAACACGTTTTTAGGGCCCAAAAAGGCGATTTGTGCATGTATTTTCGGAACCCGTTTATATTCAAAATTTAGCTTAAAAACACCGAAAATTCGAGTTTTTTGGGTCCCATACAGTATCTGTACATGTCTACACTGTGCTAGAAAATTTTCAATATAAAGGTAAAAACAATGCTAAAACACGTTTTTAGGGACAAAAAAGTCGATTTATGCATGTATATTCGGTACCCGTTTATAACCCAAATTTAGCCTAAAAACACCGAAAATTCGAGTTTGTTGGGTTGCAGAAGAGATCTGTACATGCCTACAATGTGCTAGACAATTTTCAATTTACAAGCCAAAAAAAGGCTAAAACATGTTTTTAGGGCCCAAAAAGTCGATTTGTGCATGCATCTTCGGTACCCGTATGTATCCCAAATTTAGCCTAAAAACACCTAAAATTCGAGTTTATTGGGTCTCAGAAGAGATCTGTACATGCCAACACTGTGCTAGAAAATTTTCAATTTACATGCCAAAAAAATCCTAAAACACGTTTTTTGGGCCCAAAAAGTCGATTTGTGCATGTATCTTCGGTACCCGTTTATATCCCAAATTTAGCCTAATAACATCGAAAATTCGAGTTTTTTGGGTCCCAGAAATGATTTGTACATGTCTACACTGTGCTAGAAAATTTCAATAAACACGCCAAAAAAAATGATGAAACACGTTTTTAGAGCCCAAAAAGTCGATTTGTGAATGCCTTTTTGGTACCCGTTTATATCCTAAATTTAGCCAAAAAACATCGAAAATTCGAGTTTGTTGGGTTTCAGAAGAGATCTGTACATACCTACAATGTGCTAGACAATTTTCAATTTACAGGCCAAAAAAATGCTAAAAACACGTTTTTAGGACCCCAAAAGTCGATTTGTGCATGCATCTTCGGTACCCGTTTGTATCCCAAATTTAGCCTAAAAAAAACGAAAATTTGAGTTTTATGGGTCCCAGAAATGATTTGTACATGTCTACACTGTGCTAGAAAATTTCAATAAACACGCCAAAAAAAATGCTAAAACACGTTTTTAGAGCCCAAAAAGTCGATTTGTGAATGCCTTTTTGGTACCCGTTTACATCCCAAATTTAGCCTAAAAACATCGAAAATTCGAAATTGTTGGGTTTCATAAGAGATCTGTACATGCCTACAATGTGCTAGAAAATTTTCAATGTACAGGCCAAAAAAATGCTAAAACACATTTTTAGGACCCAAAAAGTCGATTTGTGCATGCATCTTCGGTACCCGTTTATATCCCAAATTTAGCCTAATAACATCGAAAATTCGAGTTTTTTGGGTTCCAGAAGCGATCTGTACATGTCTACACTGTGCTAGAAAATTTTCAATGTACAGGCCAAAAAAATGCTAAAACACGTTTTTTGGGCCCACAAATTCGATTTGTGCATGCATCTTCGGTACCAGTTTATATCCCAAATTTAGCCTAAAAACACCGAAAATTCGAGTTTTTTGGGTCCCAGAAGCGATTTGAACATGTCTACACTTTGCTAGAAAATGTTCAATATACAGGCTAAAAAAATGCTAAAACACGTTTTTAGAGCCCAAAAAGTCGATTTGTGCATGCCTTTTTGGTACCCGTTTATATCCCAAATTTAGCCTAAAAACATCGAAAATACGAGTTTGTTGGGTTTCAGAAGAGATCTGTACATGCCTACAATGTGCTAGACAATTTTCAATTTACAGGCCAAAAAAATGCTAAAACACGTTTTTAGGACCCAAAAAGTCGATTTGTGCATGCATCTTCGGTACCCGTATATATCCCAAATTTTGCCTAAAAACACCGAAAATTTGAGTTTTATGGGTCCCAGAAGCGATTTGTACATGTCTACACTGTGCTAGAAAATTTTCAATTTACAGGCCAAAAAATGCTAAAACACGTTTTTAGGACCCAAAAAGTCGATTTGTGCATGCATCTTCGGTACCCGTTTGTATCCCAAATTTAGCCTAAAACCACCGAAAATTCGAGTTTTTGGGTCTCAGAAGAGATCTGTACATGGCTACACTGTACCAGAAAATTTTCAATATACAGGCCAAATAAATGCTAAAACACGTTTTTAGGGCCCAAAAAGGCGATTTGTGCATGTATTTTCGAAACCCGTTTATATTCAAAATTTAGCTTAAAAACACCGAAAATTCGAGTTTTTTGGGTCCCATACAGTATCTGTACATGTCTACACTGTGCTAGAAAATTTTCAATATAAAGGTAAAAACAATGCTAAAACACGTTTTTAGGGACAAAAAAGTCGATTTATGCATGTATATTCGGTACCCGTTTATAACCCAAATTTAGCCTAAAAACACCGAAAATTCGAGTTTGTTGGGTTGCAGAAGAGATCTGTACATGCCTACAATGTGCTAGACAATTTTCAATTTACAAGCCAAAAAAAAAGGCTAAAACACGTTTTTAGGACCCAAGAAGTCCATTTCTGCATGCATCTTCGGTACCCGTTTATATCCCAAAGTTAGCCTAAAAACACCGAAAATTCGAGTTTTGGGGTCTCAGAAGAGATCTGTACATGCCTACACTGTACCAGAAAATTTTCAATATACAGGCCAAATAAATGCTAAAACACGTTTTTAGGGCCCAAAAAGTCGATTTGTGCATGCATCTTCGGTACCCGTTTATATCACAAAATTTAGCCTAAAAATACCGAAAATTCGAGTTTGCTGGGTCTCAGAAGAGATCTGTACATGTCTACACTGTGCTAGAAAATTTTCAATTTACAGGCCAAATAAATGCTAAAACATGTTTTTAGGGAACAAAAAGTCGATTTGTGCATGCATCTTCGGGACCCGTTTATATCCCAAATTTAGCCTAAAAACACGGAAAATTCGAGTTTTTTGGATCCCAGAAATGATTTGTACATGTCTACACTGTGCTAGAAAATTTCAATAAACACGCCAAAAAAAATGCTAAAACACGTTTTTAGAGCCCAAAAAGTCGATTTGTGCATGCATCTTCGGTACCCGTTTGTATCCCAAATTTAGCCTAAAAACACCTAAAATTCGAATTTTTTGGGTCTCAGAAGAGATCTGTACATGCCAACACTGTGCTAGAAAATTTTCAATTTACATACCAAAAAAATGCTAAAACACATTTTTTGGGCCCAAAAAGTCGATTTGTGCATGCATCTTCGGTACCCGTTTATATCCCAAATTTAGCCTAAAAACATCGAAAATTCGAGTTTGTTGGGTTTCAGAAGAGATCTGTACATGCCTACAATGTGCTAGACAATTTTCAATTTCCAGGCCAAAAAAATGCTAAAACACGTTTTTAGGACCCAAAAAGTCGATTTGTGCATGCATCTTCAGTACCCGTTTATATCCTAAATTTAGACTAAAAAAAACGAAAATTCGAGTTTTTTGGGTCCCAGAAGCGATCTGTACATGTCTACACTGTGCTAGAAAATTTTCTATGTACAGGCCAAAAAAATGCTAAAACACGTTTTTAGGGCCCACAAATTCGATTTGTGCATGCATCTTCGGTACCAGTTTATATCCCAAATGTAGCCTAAAAACACCGAAAATTCGAGTTTTTTGGGCCACAGAAGAGATCTTGTACATGTCTACACTGTGCTAGAAAATTTTCAATTTACAGGCCAAATAAATGCTAAAACATGTTTTTAGGGAACAAAAAGTCGATTTGTGCATGCATCTTCGGTACCCGTTTGTATCCCAAATTTAGCCTAAAAACACCTAAAATTCGAGTTTTTTTGGTCTCAGAAGAGATCTGTACATGCCAACACTGTGCTAGAAAATTTTCAATTTACATACCAAAAAAATGCTAAAACACATTTTTTGGGCCCAAAAAGTCGATTTGTGCATGCATCTTCGGTACCCGTTTATATCCCAAATTTACCCCAAAAACACCGAAGATTCGAGTTTTTTGGGTCCCAGAAATGATTTGTACATGTCTAAACTGTGCTAGAAAAAATCAATAAACACGCCAAAAAAAATGCTAAAACATGTTTTTAAAGCCCAAAAAGTCGATTTGTGAATGCCTTTTTGGTACCCGTTTATATCCCAAATTTAGCCTAAAAACATCGAAAATTCGAGTTTGTTGGGTTTCAGAAGAGATCTGTACATGCCTACAATGTGCTAGACAATTTTCAATTTACAGGCCAAAAAAATGCTAAAAACACGTTTTTAGGACCCAAAAAGTCGATTTGTGCATGCATCTTCGGTTCCCGTTTATATCCCAAATTTAGCCTAAAAACACCGAAAAATTGAGTTTTATGGGTCCCCGAAGCGATTTGTACATGTCTACACTGTGCTAGAAAATTTTCAATTTACAGGCCAAAAAATGCTAAAACACGTTTTTAGGGCCCAAAAAGTCGATTTGTGCATGCATCTTCGGTACCCGTTTGTATCCCAAATTTAGCCTAAAAACACCGAAAATTCGAGTTTTTGGGTCTCAGAAGAGATATGTACATGCCTACACTGTACCAGAAAATTTTCAATATACAGGCCAAATAAATGCTAAAACACGTTTTTAGGGCCCAAAAAGTCGATTTGCGCATGTAATTTCGGAACCCGTTTATATCCCAAATTTAGCCTAAAAACACCGAAAATTCGAGTTTTTTGGGTCCCAGAAGGTATCTGTACATGTCTACACTGTGCTAGAAAATTTTCAATATAGAGGTAAAAACAATGCTAAAACACGTTTTTAGGGACCAAAAAGTCGATTTATGCATGTATATTCGGTACCCGTTTATAACCCAAATTTAGCCTAAAAACACCGAAAATTCGAGTTTGTTGGGTTGCAGAAGAGATCTGTACATGCCTACACTGTGCTAGACAATTTTCAATTTACAAGCCAAAAAAAGGCTAAAACATGTTTTTAGGGCCCAAAAAGTCGATTTGTGCATGCATCTTCGGTACCCGTATGTATCCCAAATTTAGCCTAAAAACACCTAAAATTCGAGTTTATTGGGTCTCAGATGAGATCTGTACATGCCAACACTGTGCTAGAAAATTTTCAATTTACATGCCAAAAAAATCCTAAAACACATTTTTTGGGCCCAAAAAGTCGATTTGTGCATGTATCTTCGCTACCCGTTTATATCCCAAATTTAGCCTAATAACATCGAAAATTCGAGTTTTTTGGGTCCCAGAAGCGATCTGTACATGTCTACACTGTGCTAGAAAATTTTCAATGTACAGGCCAAAAAAATGCTAAAACACGTTTTTAGGGCCCACAAATTCGATTTGTGCATGCATCTTCGGTACCAGTTTATATCCCAAATGTAGCCTAAAAACACCGAAAATTCGAGTTTTTTGGGCCTCAGAAGAGATCTTGTACATGTCTACACTGTGCTAGAAAATTTTCAATTTACAGGCCAAATTAATGCTAAAACATATTTTTAGGGAACAAAAAGTCGATTTGTGCATGCATTTTCGGTACCCGTTTGTATCCCAAATTTAGCCTAAAAACACCTAAAATTCGAGTTTTTTGGGTCTCAGAAGAGATCTGTACATGCCAACACTGTGCTAGAAAATTTTCAATTTACATGCCAAAAAAATGCTAAAACACATTTTTTGGGCCCAAAAAGTCGATTTGTGCATGCATCTTCGGTACTCGTTTATATCCCAAATTTAGCCTAAAAACACCGAAAATTCGAGTTTTTTGGGTCCCAGAAATGATTTGTACATGTCTACACTGTGCTAGAAAATTTCAATAAACACGCCAAAAAAAATGATGAAACACGTTTTTAGAGCCCAAAAAGTCGATTTGTGAATGCCTTTTTGGTACCCGTTTATATCCTAAATTTAGCCAAAAAACATCGAAAATTCGAGTTTGTTGGGTTTCAGAAGAGATCTGTACATACCTACAATGTGCTAGACAATTTTCAATTTACAGGCCAAAAAAATGCTAAAAACACGTTTATAGGACCCCAAAAGTCGATTTGTGCATGCATCTTCGGTACCCGTTTGTATCCCAAATTTAGCCTAAAAAAAACGAAAATTTGAGTTTTATGGGTCCCAGAAATGATTTGTACATGTCTACACTGTGCTAGAAAATTTCAATAAACACGCCAAAAAAAATGCTAAAACACGTTTTTAGAGCCCAAAAAGTCGATTTGTGAATGCCTTTTTGGTACCCGTTTATATCCCAAATTTAGCCTAAAAACATCGAAAATTCGAAATTGTTGGGTTTCATAAGAGATCTGTACATGCCTACAATGTGCTAGAAAATTTTCAATGTACAGGCCAAAAAAATGCTAAAACACATTTTTAGGACCCAAAAAGTCGATTTGTGCATGCATCTTCGGTACCCGTTTATATCCCAAATTTAGCCTAATAACATCGAAAATTCGAGTTTTTTGGGTTCCAGAAGCGATCTGTACATGTCTACACTGTGCTAGAAAATTTTCAATGTACAGGCCAAAAAAATGCTAAAACACGTTTTTTGGGCCCACAAATTCGATTTGTGCATGCATCTTCGGTACCAGTTTATATCCCAAATTTAGCCTAAAAACACCGAAAATTCGAGTTTTTTGGGTCCCAGAAGCGATTTGAACATGTCTACACTTTGCTAGAAAATGTTCAATATACAGGCTAAAAAAATGCTAAAACACGTTTTTAGAGCCCAAAAAGTCGATTTGTGCATGCCTTTTTGGTACCCGTTTATATCCCAAATTTAGCCTAAAAACATCGAAAATACGAGTTTGTTGGGTTTCAGAAGAGATCTGTACATGCCTACAATGTGCTAGACAATTTTCAATTTACAGGCCAAAAAAATGCTAAAACACGTTTTTAGGACCCAAAAAGTCGATTTGTGCATGCATCTTCGGTACCCGTATATATCCCAAATTTTGCCTAAAAACACCGAAAATTTGAGTTTTATGGGTCCCAGAAGCGATTTGTACATGTCTACACTGTGCTAGAAAATTTTCAATTTACAGGCCAAAAAATGCTAAAACACGTTTTTAGGACCCAAAAAGTCGATTTGTGCATGCATCTTCGGTACCCGTTTGTATCCCAAATTTAGCCTAAAAACACCGAAAATTCGAGTTTTTGGGTCTCAGAAGAGATCTGTACATGGCTACACTGTACCAGAAAATTTTCAATATACAGGCCAAATAAATGCTAAAACACGTTTTTAGGGCCCAAAAAGGCGATTTGTGCATGTATTTTCGAAACCCGTTTATATTCAAAATTTAGCTTAAAAACACCGAAAATTCGAGTTTTTTGGGTTCCATACAGTATCTGTACATGTCTACACTGTGCTAGAAAATTTTCAATATAAAGGTAAAAACAATGCTAAAACACGTTTTTAGGGACAAAAAAGTCGATTTATGCATGTATATTCGGTACCCGTTTATAACCCAAATTTAGCCTAAAAACACCGAAAATTCGAGTTTGTTGGGTTGCAGAAGAGATCTGTACATGCCTACAATGTGCTAGACAATTTTCAATTTACAAGCCAAAAAAAAAGGCTAAAACACGTTTTTAGGACCCAAGAAGTCCATTTCTGCATGCATCTTCGGTACCCGTTTATATCCCAAAGTTAGCCTAAAAACACCGAAAATTCGAGTTTTGGGGTCTCAGAAGAGATCTGTACATGCCTACACTGTACCAGAAAATTTTCAATATACAGGCCAAATAAATGCTAAAACACGTTTTTAGGGCCCAAAAAGTCGATTTGTGCATGCATCTTCGGTACCCGTTTATATCACAAAATTTAGCCTAAAAATACCGAAAATTCGAGTTTGCTGGGTCTCAGAAGAGATCTGTACATGCCTACACTGTGCTAGAAAATTTTCAATTTACCGACCAAAAAATGCTAAAGCACGTTTTTTGGGCCCAAAAAGTCGATTTGTGCATGTATTTTCGGAACCCGTTTATATTCAAAATTTAGCCTAATAACACCGAAAATTCGAGTTTTTTGGGTCCCATAAAGTATCTGTACATGTCTACACTGTGCTAGAAAATTTTCAATATAGAGGTAAAAAAAATGCTAAAACACATTTTTAGGGTCCAAAAAGTCGATTTATGCATGTATATTCGGTACCCGTTTATATCCCAAATTTAGCCTAAAAATAACGAAAATTCGAGTTTGTTGGGTTCCAGAAGAGATCTGTACATGCCTACAATGTGCTAGACAATTTTCAATTTACACGCCAAAAAAAATGCTAAAACACGTTTTTAGGACCCCTAAAGTCGATTTGTGCATTTATCTTCGGTACCCGTTTATATCCGAAATTTAGCCTAAAAAAAACGAAAATTTGAGTTTTATGGGTCCCAGAAATGATTTGTACATGTCTACACTTTGCTAGAAAATGTTCAATAAACACGCCATAAAAAATGCTAAAACACGTTTTTAGAGCCCAAAAAGTCGATTTGTGCATGCCTTTTTGGTACCCGTTTATATCCCAAATTTAGCCTAAAACCATCGAAAATTCCAGTTTTTTGGGTCCCCGAAGCGATCTGTACATGTCTACACTGTGCTAGAAAATTTTCAATATACAGGCCAAACAAATGCTAAAACACGTTTTTAGGGCCCAAAAAGTCGTTTTGTGCATGCATCTTCGGTACCCGATTATATCCCAAATTTAGCCTAAAAACACCGAAAATTCGCGTTTTTCGGGTCCAAGAAGGTACATGTCTACAATGTGCTAGAAAATTTTCAATTTACAGACCAAAAAATGCTAAAACACGTTTTTTGGGCCCAAAAAGTCGATTTGTGCATGTATTTTCGGAACCCGTTTATATCCCAAATTTAGCCTAAAAACACCGAAAATACGAGTTTTTTGGGCCTCAGAAGAGATCTGTACATGCCTACACTGTGCTAGAAAATTTTCAATTTACAGACCAAAAATGCTACAACACGTTTTTTGGGCCCAAAAAGTCGATTTGTGCATGTATTTTCGGAACCCGTTTATATCCCAAATTTAGCCTAAAAACACCGAAAATTCGAATTATTTGGGTCCCATTAGGTATCTGTGCATGTCTACACTGTGCTAGAACATTTTCAATATAGAGGTCATAAAAATGCTACAACACGTTTTTAGGGCCCAAAAAGTCGATTTATGCATGTATCTTCGGTACCCGTTTATATCCCAAATTTAGCCTAAAAAAAACGAAAATTTGAGTTTTATGAGTCCCAGAAATGATTTGTACATGTCTACACTGTGCTAGAAAATTTTCAATTTACAGGCCAAAAAATGCTAAAACACGTTTTTAGGGCCCAAAAAGTCGATTTGTGCATGCGTCTTCGGTACCCGTTTGTATCCCAAATTTAGCCTAAAAACACCGAAAATTCGAGTTTTTGGGTCTCAGAAGAGATCTGTACATGCCTACACTGTACCAGAAAATTTTCAATATACAGGCCAAATAAATGCTAAAACACGTTTTTAGGGCCCAAAAAGTCGATTTGTGCATGCATCTTCGGTACTCGTTTATATCCCAAATTTAGCCTAAAAACACCGACAATTCGAGTTTGCTTGGTCTCAGAAGAGATCTGTACATGTCTAAACTTTCTAGAAAATGTTCAATATACAGGCTAAAAAAATGCTAAAACACGTTTTTTGGGCCCAAAAAGTCTATCTGTGCATGCATCTTCGGTACCCGTTTATATCCCAAATGTAGCCTAAAAACACCGAAAATTCGAGTTTTTTGGGTCCCAGAAGCGATTTGGACATGTCTACACTTTGCTAGAAAATGTTCAATATACAGGCTAAAAAAATGCTAAAACACGTTTTTAGAGCCCAAAAAGTCGATTTGTGCATGCCTTTTTGGTACCCGTTTATATCCCAAATTTAGCCTAAAAACATCGAAAATACGAGTTTGTTGGGTTTCAGAAGAGATCTGTACATGCCTACAATGTGCTAGACAATTTTCAATTTACAGGCCAAAAAAATGCTAAAACACGTTTTTAGGACCCAAAAAGTCGATTTGTGCATGCATCTTCGGTACCCGTTTATATCCCAAATTTTGCCTAAAAACACCGAAAATTTGAGTTTTATGGGTCCCAGAAGCGATTTGTACATGTCTACACTGTGCTAGAAAATTTTCAATTTACAGGCCAAAAAATGCTAAAACACGTTTTTAGGACCCAAAAAGTCGATTTGTGCATGCATCTTCGGTACCCGTTTGTATCCCAAATTTAGCCTAAAAACACCGAAAATTCGAGTTTTTGGGTCTCAGAAGAGATCTGTACATGGCTACACTGTACCAGAAAATTTTCAATATACAGGCCAAATAAATGCTAAAACACGTTTTTAGGGCCCAAAAAGGCGATTTGTGCATGTATTTTCGGAACCCGTTTATATTCAAAATTTAGCTTAAAAACACCGAAAATTCGAGTTTTTTGGGTCCCATACAGTATCTGTACATGTCTACACTGTGCTAGAAAATTTTCAATATAAAGGTAAAAACAATGCTAAAACACGTTTTTAGGGACAAAAAAGTCGATTTATGCATGTATATTCGGTACCCGTTTATAACCCAAATTTAGCCTAAAAACACCGAAAATTCGAGTTTGTTGGGTTGCAGAAGAGATCTGTACATGCCTACAATGTGCTAGACAATTTTCAATTTACAAGCCAAAAAAAAAAGGCTAAAACACGTTTTTAGGACCCAAGAAGTCCATTTCTGCATGCATCTTCGGTAGCCGTTTATATCCCAAAGTTAGCCTAAAAACACCGAAAATTCGAGTTTTGGGGTCTCAGAAGAGATCTGTACATGCCTACACTGTACCAGAAAATTTTCAATATACAGGCCAAATAAATGCTAAAACACGTTTTTAGGGCCCAAAAAGTCGATTTGTGCATGCATCTTCGGTACCCGTTTATATCACAAAATTTAGCCTAAAAATACCGAAAATTCGAGTTTGCTGGGTCTCAGAAGAGATCTGTACATGCCTACACTGTGCTAGAAAATTTTCAATTTACCGACCAAAAAATGCTAAAGCACGTTTTTTGGGCCCAAAAAGTCGATTTGTGCATGTATTTTCGGAACCCGTTTATATTCAAAATTTAGCCTAATAACACCGAAAATTCGAGTCTTTTGGGTCCCATAAAGTATCTGTACATGTCTACACTGTGCTAGAAAATTTTCAATATAGAGGTAAAAAAAATGCTAAAACACATTTTTAGGGCCCAAAAAGTCGATTTATGCATGTATATTCGGTACCCGTTTATATCCCAAATTTAGCCTAAAAATACCGAAAATTCGAGTTTGTTGGGTTCCAGAAGAGATCTGTACATGCCTACAATGTGCTAGACAATTTTCAATTTACAGGCCAAAAAAAATGCTAAAACACGTTTTTAGGACCCCTAAAGTCGATTTGTGCATTTATCTTCGGTACCCGTTTATATCCCAAATTTAGCCTAAAAAAAACGAAAATTTGAGTTTTATGGGTCCCAGAAATGATTTGTACATGTGTACACTGTGCAAGAAAATTTTCAATTTACAAGCCAAAAAATGCTAAAACACGTTTTTAGGGCCCAAAAAGTCGATTTGTGCATGCGTCTTCGGTACCCGTTTGTATCCCAAATTTAGCCTAAAAACACCGACAATTCGAGTTTGCTTGGTCTGAGAAGAGATCTGTACATGTCTAAACTTTTCTAGAAAATGTTCAATATACAGGCTAAAAAAATGCTAAAACACGTTTTTTGGGCCCAAAAAGTCTATCTGTGCATGCATCTTCGGTACCCGTTTATATCCCAAATGTAGCCTAAAAACACCGAAAATTCGAGTTTTTTGGGTCCCAGAAGCGATTTGTACATGTCTACACTGTGCTAGAAAATTTCAATAAACACGCCAAAAAAAATGCTAAAACACGTTTTTAGAGCCCAAAAAGTCGATTTGTGAATGCCTTTTTGGTACCTGTTTATATCCCAAATTTAGCCTAAAAACATCGAAAATTAGAGGTTATTGGGTTTCAGAAGAGATCTGTACATGCCTACAATGTGCTAGACAATTTTCAATTTACAGGCCAAAAAAATGCTAAAAACACGTTTTTAGGACCCAAAAAGTCGATTTGTGCATCCATCTTCGGTACACGTTTATATCCCAAATTTAGCCTAAAAACACCGAAAATTTGAGTTTTATGGGTCCCAGAAGAGATTTGTACATGTCTACACTGTGCTAGAAAATTTTCTATTTACAGACCAAAAAATGCTAAAACACGTTTTTAGGGCCCACAAATTCGATTTGTGCATGCATCTTCGGTATCAGTTTATATCCCTAATGTAGCCTAAAAACACCGAAAATTCGAGTTTTTTGGGTCCCAAAAGCGATTTGTACATGTCTACACTTTGCTAGAAAATGTTCAATATACAGGCTAAGAAAATGCTAAAACACATTTTTGGGGCCCAAAAAGTCGATTTGTGCATGCATCTTCGGTACCCGTTTATATCCCAAATTTAGCCTAAAAACACCGAAAATTCGAGTTTTTTGGGTCCCAGAAATGATTTGTACATGTCTACACTGTGCTAGAAAATTTCAATAAACACGCCAAAAAAAATGCTAAAACACGTTTTTAGAGCCAAAAAATTCGATTTGTGCATGCCTTTTTGGTACCCGTTTATATCACAAATTTAGCCTAAAAACATCGAAAATTCGAGTTTGTTGGGTTTCAGAAGAGATTTGTACATGCCTACAATGTGCTAGACAATTTTCAATTTACAGGCCAAAAAATGCTAAAACACGTTTTTAGGACCCAAAAAGTCGATTTGTGCATGCATCTTCGGTACCCGTTTATATCCCAAATTTAGCCTAAAAATACCGAAAATTCGAGTTTGCTGGGTTTCAGAAGAGATCTGTACATGCCTACACTGTGCTAGTAAATTTTCAATTTACAGACCAAAAAATGCTAAAGCACGTTTTTTGGGCCCAAAAAGTCGATTGGTGCATGTATTTTCGGAACCCGTTTATATCCCAAATTTAGCCTAAAAACACCGAAAATTCGAGTTTTTAGGGCCTCAGAAGAGATCTGTACATGTCTACACTGTGCTAGAAAATTTTCAATTTACAGGCCAAATAAATGCTAAAACATGTTTTTAGGGCCCAAAAAGTCGATTTCTGGATGCATCTTCGGTACCCTTTTGTATCCCAAATTTAGCCTAAAAACACCTAAAATTCGAGTTTTTTGGGTCTCAGAAATGATTTGTATATGTCTACACTGTGCTAGAAAATTTCAATAAACACGTCAAATAAAATGCTAAAACACGTTTTTAGAGCCCAAAAAGACGATTTGTGAATGCCTTTTTGGTACCCGTTTATATCTCAAATTTAGCCTAAAAACATCGAAAATTCGAGTTTGTTGGGTTTCAGAAGAGATCTGTACATGCCTACAATGTGCTAGACAATTTTCAATTTCCAGGCCAAAAAAATGCTAAAACACGTTTTTAGGACCCAAAAAGTCGATTTGTGCATGCATCTTCGGTACCCGTTTATATCCTAAATTTAGCCTAAAAACACCGAAAATTCGAGTTTGTTGGGTTTCAGAAGAGATCTGTACATGCCTACAATGTGCTAGACAATTTTCAATTTACAGGCCAAAAAATGCTAAAACACGTTTTTAGGGTCCAAAAAGTCGATTTGTGCATGCATCTTCGGTACCCGTTTGTATCCCAAATTTAGCCTAAAAACACCGAAAATTTGAGTTTTGGGGTCCCAGAAGCGATCTGTACATGTCTACACTGTGCTAGAAAATTTTCAATGTACAGGCCAAAAAAATGCTAAAACACGTTTTTAGGGCCCACAAATTCGATTTGTGCATGCATCTTCGGTACCAGTTTATATCCCTAATGTAGCCTAAAAACACCGAAAATTCGAGTTTTTTGGGCCTCAGAAGAGATCTTGTACATGTCTACACTGTGCTAGAAAATTTTCAATTTACAGGCCAAATATATGCTAAAACATGTTTTTTGGGAACAAAAAGTCGATTTGTGCATGCATCTTCGGTACCCGTTTGTATCCCAAATTTAGCCTAAAGACACCTAAAATTCGAGTTTTTTTGGTCTCAGAAGAGATCTGTACATGCCAACACTGTGCTAGAAAATTTTCAATTTACATACCAAAGAAATGCTAAAACACATTTTTTGGGCCCAAAAACTCGATTTGTGCATGCATCTTCGGTACCCGTTTATATCCCAAATTTAGCCTAAAAACATCGAAAATTCGAGTTTGTTGGGTTTCAGAAGAGATCTGTACATGCCTACAATGTGCTAGACAATTTTCAATTTCCAGGCCAAAAAAATGCTAAAACACGTTTTTAGGACCCAAAAAGTCGATTTGTGCATGCATCTTCGGTACCCATTTATATCCCAAATTTAGCTTAAAAACACTGAAAATTTGAGTTTTATGGGTCCCAGAAGCGATCTCTACATGTCTACACTGTGCTAGAAAATTTTCAATTTACAGGCCAAAAAATGCTAAAACACGTTTTTAGGGCCCAAAAAGTCGATTTGTGCATGCATCTTCGGTACCCGTTTGTATCCCAAATTTAGCCTAAAAACACCGAAAATTCGAGTTTTGGGGTCTCAGAAGAGATCTGTACATGTCTACACTGTGCTAGAAAATTTTCAATTTACAGGCCAAATAAATGCTAAACCATGTTTTTTGGGAACAAAAAGTCGATTTGTGCATGCATCTTCGGTACCCGTTTGTATCCCAAATTTAGCCTAAAAACACCTAAAATTCGAGTTTTTTGGGTCTCAGAAGAGATCTGTACATGCCAATACTGTGCTAGAAAATTTTCAATTTACATACCCAAAAAATGCTAAAACACATTTTTTGGGCCCAAAAAGTCGTTTTGTGCATGCATCTTCGGTACCCGTTTATATCCCAAATTTAGCCTAAAAACACGGAAAATTCGAGTTTTTTGGATCCCAGAAATGATTTGTACATGTCTACACTGTGCTAGAAAATTTCAATAAACACGCCAAAAAAAATGCTAAAACACGTTTTTAGAGCCCAAAAAGTCGATTTGTGCATGTATCTTCGGTACCCGTTTGTATCCCAAATTTAGCCTAAAAACATCGAAAATTCGAGTTTGTTGGGTTTCAGAAGAGATCTGTACATGCCTACAATGTGCTAGACAATTTTCAATTTCCAGGCCAAAAAAATGCTAAAACACGTTTTTAGGACCCAAAAAGTCGATTTGTGCATGCATCTTCAGTACCCGTTTATATCCTAAATTTAGACTAAAAAAAACGAAAATTCGAGTTTTTTGGGTCCCAGAAGCGATCTGTACATGTCTACACTGTGCTAGAAAATTTTCTATGTACAGGCCAAAAAAATGCTAAAACACGTTTTTAGGGCCCACAAATTCGATTTGTGCATGCATCTTCGGTACCAGTTTATATCCCAAATGTAGCCTAAAAACACCGAAAATTCGAGTTTTTTGGGCCACAGAAGAGATCTTGTACATGTCTACACTGTGCTAGAAAATTTTCAATTTACAGGCCAAATAAATGCTAAAACATGTTTTTAGGGAACAAAAAGTCGATTTGTGCATGCATCTTCGGTACCCGTTTGTATCCCAAATTTAGCCTAAAAACACCTAAAATTCGAGTTTTTTTTGGTCTCAGAAGAGATCTGTACATGCCAACACTGTGCTAGAAAATTTTCAATTTACATACCAAAAAAATGCTAAAACACATTTTTTGGGCCCAAAAAGTCGATTTGTGCATGCATCTTCGGTACCCGTTTATATCCCAAATTTACCCCAAAAACACCGAAGATTCGAGTTTTTTGGGTCCCAGAAATGATTTGTACATGTCTAAACTGTGCTAGAAAAAATCAATAAACACGCCAAAAAAAATGCTAAAACACGTTTTTAAAGCCCAAAAAGTCGATTTGTGAATGCCTTTTTGGTACCCGTTTATATCCCAAATTTAGCCTAAAAACATCGAAAATTCGAGTTTGTTGGGTTTCAGAAGAGATCTGTACATGCCTACAATGTGCTAGACAATTTTCAATTTACAGGCCAAAAAAATGCTAAAAACACGTTTTTAGGACCCAAAAAGTCGATTTGTGCATGCATCTTCGGTTCCCGTTTATATCCCAAATTTAGCCTAAAAACACAGAAAAATTGAGTTTTATGGGTCCCAGAAGCGATCTGTACATGTCTACACTGTGCTAGAAAATTTTCAATGTACAGGCCAAAAAAATGCTAAAACACGTTTTTTGGGCCCACAAATTCGATTTGTGCATGCATCTTCGGTACCAGTTTATATCCCAAATTTAGCCTAAAAACACCGAAAATTCGAGTTTTTTGGGTCCCAGAAGCGATTTGTACATGTCTACACTGTGCTAGAAAATTTCAATAAACACGCCAAAAAAAATGCTAAAACACGTTTTTAGAGCCCAAAAAGTCGATTTGTGAATGCCTTTTTGGTACCTGTTTATATCCCAAATTTAGCCTAAAAACATCGAAAATTAGAGGTTATTGGGTTTCAGAAGAGATCTGTACATGCCTACAATGTGCTAGACAATTTTCAATTTACAGGCCAAAAAAATGCTAAAAACACGTTTTTAGGACCCAAAAAGTCGATTTGTGCATCCATCTTCGGTACACGTTTATATCCCAAATTTAGCCTAAAAACACCGAAAATTTGAGTTTTATGGGTCCCAGAAGAGATTTGTACATGTCTACACTGTGCTAGAAAATTTTCTATTTACAGACCAAAAAATGCTAAAACACGTTTTTAGGGCCCACAAATTCGATTTGTGCATGCATCTTCGGTATCAGTTTATATCCCTAATGTAGCCTAAAAACACCGAAAATTCGAGTTTTTTGGGTCCCAAAAGCGATTTGTACATGTCTAGACTTTGCTAGAAAATGTTCAATATACAGGCCAAATAAATGCTAAAACACGTTTTTAGGGCCCAAAAAGTCGATTTGTGCATGCATCTTCGGTACCCGTTTATATCACAAAATTTAGCCTAAAAATACCGAAAATTCGAGTTTGCTGGGTCTCAGAAGAGATCTGTACATGCCTACACTGTGCTAGAAAATTTTCAATTTACCGACCAAAAAATGCTAAAGCACGTTTTTTGGGCCCAAAAAGTCGATTTGTGCATGTATTTTCGGAACCCGTTTATATTCAAAATTTAGCCTAATAACACCGAAAATTCGAGTCTTTTGGGTCCCATAAAGTATCTGTACATGTCTACACTGTGCTAGAAAATTTTCAATATAGAGGTAAAAAAAATGCTAAAACACATTTTTAGGGCCCAATAAGTCGATTTATGCATGTATATTCGGTACCCGTTTATATCCCAAATTTAGCCTAAAAATACCGAAAATTCGAGTTTGTTGGGTTCCAGAAGAGATCTGTACATGCCTACAATGTGCTAGACAATTTTCAATTTACAGGCCAAAAAAAATGCTAAAACACGTTTTTAGGACCCCTAAAGTCGATTTGTGCATTTATCTTCGGTACCCGTTTATATCCCAAATTTAGCCTAAAAAAAACGAAAATTTGAGTTTTATGGGTCCCAGAAATGATTTGTACATGTGTACACTGTGCAAGAAAATTTTCAATTTACAAGCCAAAAAATGCTAAAACACGTTTTTAGGGCCCAAAAAGTCGATTTGTGCATGCGTCTTCGGTACCCGTTTGTATCCCAAATTTAGCCTAAAAACACCGACAATTCGAGTTTGCTTGGTCTGAGAAGAGATCTGTACATGTCTAAACTTTTCTAGAAAATGTTCAATATACAGGCTAAAAAAATGCTAAAACACGTTTTTTGGGCCCAAAAAGTCTATCTGTGCATGCATCTTCGGTACCCGTTTATATCCCAAATGTAGCCTAAAAACACCGAAAATTCGAGTTTTTTGGGTCCCAGAAGCGATTTGTACATGTCTACACTGTGCTAGAAAATTTCAATAAACACGCCAAAAAAAATGCTAAAACACGTTTTTAGAGCCCAAAAAGTCGATTTGTGAATGCCTTTTTGGTACCTGTTTATATCCCAAATTTAGCCTAAAAACATCGAAAATTAGAGGTTATTGGGTTTCAGAAGAGATCTGTACATGCCTACAATGTGCTAGACAATTTTCAATTTACAGGCCAAAAAAATGCTAAAAACACGTTTTTAGGACCCAAAAAGTCGATTTGTGCATCCATCTTCGGTACACGTTTATATCCCAAATTTAGCCTAAAAACACCGAAAATTTGAGTTTTATGGGTCCCAGAAGAGATTTGTACATGTCTACACTGTGCTAGAAAATTTTCTATTTACAGACCAAAAAATGCTAAAACACGTTTTTAGGGCCCACAAATTCGATTTGTGCATGCATCTTCGGTATCAGTTTATATCCCTAATGTAGCCTAAAAACACCGAAAATTCGAGTTTTTTGGGTCCCAAAAGCGATTTGTACATGTCTACACTTTGCTAGAAAATGTTCAATATACAGGCTAAGAAAATGCTAAAACACATTTTTGGGGCCCAAAAAGTCGATTTGTGCATGCATCTTCGGTACCCGTTTATATCCCAAATTTAGCCTAAAAACACCGAAAATTCGAGTTTTTTGGGTCCCAGAAATGATTTGTACATGTCTACACTGTGCTAGAAAATTTCAATAAACACGCCAAAAAAAATGCTAAAACACGTTTTTAGAGCCCAAAAATTCGATTTGTGCATGCCTTTTTGGTACCCGTTTATATCACAAATTTAGCCTAAAAACATCGAAAATTCGAGTTTGTTGGGTTTCAGAAGAGATTTGTACATGCCTACAATGTGCTAGACAATTTTCAATTTACAGGCCAAAAAAATGCTAAAACACGTTTTTAGGACCCAAAAAGTCGATTTGTGCATGCATCTTCGGTACCCGTTTATATCCCAAATTTAGCCTAAAAATACCGAAAATTCGAGTTTGCTGGGTTTCAGAAGAGATCTGTACATGCCTACACTGTGCTAGTAAATTTTCAATTTACAGACCAAAAAATGCTAAAGCACGTTTTTTGGGCCCAAAAAGTCGATTGGTGCATGTATTTTCGGAACCCGTTTATATCCCAAATTTAGCCTAAAAACACCGAAAATTCGAGTTTTTAGGGCCTCAGAAGAGATCTGTACATGTCTACACTGTGCTAGAAAATTTTCAATTTACAGGCCAAATAAATGCTAAAACATGTTTTTAGGGCCCAAAAAGTCGATTTCTGGATGCATCTTCGGTACCCTTTTGTATCCCAAATTTAGCCTAAAAACACCTAAAATTCGAGTTTTTTGGGTCTCAGAAATGATTTGTATATGTCTACACTGTGCTAGAAAATTTCAATAAACACGTCAAAAAAAATGCTAAAACACGTTTTTAGAGCCCAAAAAGACGATTTGTGAATGCCTTTTTGGTACCCGTTTATATCTCAAATTTAGCCTAAAAACATCGAAAATTCGAGTTTGTTGGGTTTCAGAAGAGATCTGTACATGCCTACAATGTGCTAGACAATTTTCAATTTCCAGGCCAAAAAAATGCTAAAACACGTTTTTAGGACCCAAAAAGTCGATTTGTGCATGCATCTTCGGTACCCGTTTATATCCTAAATTTAGCCTAAAAACACCGAAAATTCGAGTTTGTTGGGTTTCAGAAGAGATCTGTACATGCCTACAATGTGCTAGACAATTTTCAATTTACAGGCCAAATAATGCTAAAACACGTTTTTAGGGTCCAAAAAGTCGATTTGTGCATGCATCTTCGGTACCCGTTTGTATCCCAAATTTAGCCTAAAAACACCGAAAATTTGAGTTTTGGGGTCCCAGAAGCGATCTGTACATGTCTACACTGTGCTAGAAAATTTTCAATGTACAGGCCAAAAAAATGCTAAAACACGTTTTTAGGGCCCACAAATTCGATTTGTGCATGCATCTTCGGTACCAGTTTATATCCCTAATGTAGCCTAAAAACACCGAAAATTCGAGTTTTTTGGGCCTCAGAAGAGATCTTGTACATGTCTACACTGTGCTAGAAAATTTTCAATTTACAGGCCAAATATATGCTAAAACATGTTTTTTTGGAACAAAAAGTCGATTTGTGCATGCATCTTCGGTACCCGTTTGTATCCCAAATTTAGCCTAAAGACACCTAAAATTCGAGTTTTTTTGGTCTCAGAAGAGATCTGTACATGCCAACACTGTGCTAGAAAATTTTCAATTTACATACCAAAGAAATGCTAAAACACATTTTTTGGGCCCAAAAACTCGATTTGTGCATGCATCTTCGGTACCCGTTTATATCCCAAATTTAGCCTAAAAACATCGAAAATTCGAGTTTGTTGGGTTTCAGAAGAGATCTGTACATGCCTACAATGTGCTAGACAATTTTCAATTTCCAGGCCAAAAAAATGCTAAAACACGTTTTTAGGACCCAAAAAGTCGATTTGTGCATGCATCTTCAGTAACCGTTTATATCCTAAATTTAGCCTAAAAACACCGAAAATTCGAGTTTGTTGGGTTTCAGAAGAGATGTGTACATGCCTACAATGTGCTAGAGAATTTTCAATTTACAGGCCAAAAAAATGCTAAAACACGTTTTTAGGACCCAAAAAGTCGATTTGTGCATGCATCTTCGGTACCCATTTATATCCCAAATTTAGCTTAAAAACACTGAAAATTTGAGTTTTATGGGTCCCAGAAGCGATCTCTACATGTCTACACTGTGCTAGAAAATTTTCAATTTACAGGCCAAAAAATGCTAAAACACGTTTTTAGGGCCCAAAAAGTCGATTTGTGCATGCATCTTCGGTACCCGTTTGTATCCCAAATTTAGCCTAAAAACACCGAAAATTCGAGTTTTGGGGTCTCAGAAGAGATCTGTACATGTCTACACTGTGCTAGAAAATTTTCAATTTACAGGCCAAATAAATGCTAAACCATGTTTTTTGGGAACAAAAAGTCGATTTGTGCATGCATCTTCGGTACCCGTTTGTATCCCAAATTTAGCCTAAAAACACCTAAAATTCGAGTTTTTTGGGTCTCAGAAGAGATCTGTACATGCCAATACTGTGCTAGAAAATTTTCAATTTACATACCCAAAAAATGCTAAAACACATTTTTTGGGCCCAAAAAGTCGATTTGTGCATGCATCTTCGGTACCCGTTTATATCCCAAATTTAGCCTAAAAACACGGAAAATTCGAGTTTTTTGGATCCCAGAAATGATTTGTACATGTCTACACTGTGCTAGAAAATTTCAATAAACACGCCAAAAAAAATGCTAAAACACGTTTTTAGAGCCCAAAAAGTCGATTTGTGCATGCATCTTCGGTACCCGTTTGTATCCCAAATTTAGCCTAAAAACACCTAAAATTCGAATTTTTTGGGTCTCAGAAGAGATCTGTACATGCCAACACTGTGCTAGAAAATTTTCAATTTACATACCAAAAAAATGCTAAAACACATTTTTTGGGCCCAAAAAGTCGATTTGTGCATGCATCTTCGGTACCCGTTTATATCCCAAATTTAGCCTAAAAACATCGAAAATTCGAGTTTGTTGGGTTTCAGAAGAGATCTGTACATGCCTACAATGTGCTAGACAATTTTCAATTTCCAGGCCAAAAAAATGCTAAAACACGTTTTTAGGACCCAAAAAGTCGATTTGTGCATGCATCTTCGGTACCCGTTTGTATCCCAAATTTAGCCTAAAAACACCTAAAATTCGAGTTTTTTTTGGTCTCAGAAGAGATCTGTACATGCCAACACTGTGCTAGAAAATTTTCAATTTACATACCAAAAAAATGCTAAAACACATTTTTTGGGCCCAAAAAGTCGATTTGTGCATGCATCTTCGGTACCCGTTTATATCCCAAATTTACCCCAAAAACACCGAAGATTCGAGTTTTTTGGGTCCCAGAAATGATTTGTACATGTCTAAACTGTGCTAGAAAAAATCAATAAACACGCCAAAAAAAATGCTAAAACACGTTTTTAAAGCCCAAAAAGTCGATTTGTGAATGCCTTTTTGGTACCCGTTTATATCCCAAATTTAGCCTAAAAACATCGAAAATTCGAGTTTGTTGGGTTTCAGAAGAGATCTGTACATGCCTACAATGTGCTAGACAATTTTCAATTTACAGGCCAAAAAAATGCTAAAAACACGTTTTTAGGACCCAAAAAGTCGATTTGTGCATGCATCTTCGGTTCCCGTTTATATCCCAAATTTAGCCTAAAAACACAGAAAAATTGAGTTTTATGGGTCCCAGAAGCGATCTGTACATGTCTACACTGTGCTAGAAAATTTTCAATGTACAGGCCAAAAAAATGCTAAAACACGTTTTTTGGGCCCACAAATTCGATTTGTGCATGCATCTTCGGTACCAGTTTATATCCCAAATTTAGCCTAAAAACACCGAAAATTCGAGTTTTTTGGGTCCCAGAAGCGATTTGAACATGTCTACACTTTGCTAGAAAATGTTCAATATACAGGCTAAAAAAATGCTAAAACACGTTTTTAGAGCCCAAAAAGTCGATTTGTGCATGCCTTTTTGGTACCCGTTTATATCCCAAATTTAGCCTAAAAACATCGAAAATACGAGTTTGTTGGGTTTCAGAAGAGATCTGTACATGCCTACAATGTGCTAGACAATTTTCAATTTACAGGCCAAAAAAATGCTAAATCACGTTTTTAGGACCCAAAAAGTCGATTTGTGCATGCATCTTCGGTACTCGTTTATATCCCAAATTTTGCCTAAAAACACCGAAAATTTGAGTTTTATGGGTCCCAGAAGCGATTTGTACATGTCTACACTGTGCTAGAAAATTTTCAATTTACAGGCCAAAAAATGCTAAAACACGTTTTTAGGACCCAAAAAGTCGATTTGTGCATGCATCTTCGGTACCCGTTTGTATCCCAAATTTAGCCTAAAAACACCGAAAATTCGAGTTTTTGGGTCTCAGAAGAGATCTGTACATGGCTACACTGTACCAGAAAATTTTCAATATACAGGCCAAATAAATGCTAAAACACGTTTTTAGGGCCCAAAAAGGCGATTTGTGCATGTATTTTCGGAACCCGTTTATATTCAAAATTTAGCTTAAAAACACCGAAAATTCGAGTTTTTTGGGTCCCATACAGTATCTGTACATGTCTACACTGTGCTAGAAAATTTTCAATATAAAGGTAAAAACAATGCTAAAACACGTTTTTAGGGACAAAAAAGTCGATTTATGCATGTATACTCGGTACCCGTTTATAACCCAAATTTAGCCTAAAAACACCGAAAATTCGAGTTTGTTGGGTTGCAGAAGAGATCTGTACATGCCTACAATGTGCTAGACAATTTTCAATTTACAAGCCAAAAAAAGGCTAAAACATGTTTTTAGGGCCCAAAAAGTCGATTTGTGCATGCATCTTCGGTACCCTTATGTATCCCAAATTTAGCCTAAAAACACCTAAAATTCGAGTTTATTGGGTCTCAGAAGAGATCTGTACATGCCAACACTGTGCTAGAAAATTTTCAATTTACATGCCAAAAAATCCTAAAACACGTTTTTTGGGCCCAAAAAGTCGATTTGTGCATGTATCTTCGGTACCCGTTTATATCCCAAATTTAGCCTAATAACATCGAAAATTCGAGTTTTTTGGGTCCCAGAAGCGATCTGTACATGTCTACACTGTGCTAGAAAATTTTCAATGTACAGGCCAAAAAAATGCTAAAACACGTTTTTAGGGCCCACAAATTCGATTTGTGCATGCATCTTCGGTACCAGTTTATATCCCAAATGTAGCCTAAAAACACCGAAAATTCGAGTTTTTTGGGCCTCAGAAGAGATCTTGTACATGTCTACACTGTGCTAGAAAATTTTCAATTTACAGGCCAAATAAATGCTAAAACATATTTTTAGGGAACAAAAAGTCGATTTGTGCATGCATTTTCGGTACCCGTTTGTATCCCAAATTTAGCCTAAAAACACCTAAAATTCGAGTTTTTTGGGTCTCAGAAGAGATCTGTACATGCCAACACTGTGCTAGAAAATTTTCAATTTACATGCCAAAAAAATGCTAAAACACATTTTTTGGGCCCAAAAAGTCGATTTGTGCATGCATCTTCGGTACCCGTTTATATCCCAAATTTAGCCTAAAAACACCGAAAATTCGAGTTTTTTGGGTCCCAGAAATGATTTGTACATGTCTACACTGTGCTAGAAAATTTCAATAAACACGCCAAAAAAAATGATGAAACACGTTTTTAGAGCCCAAAAAGTCGATTTGTGAATGCCTTTTTGGTACCCGTTTATATCCTAAATTTAGCCAAAAAACATCGAAAATTCGAGTTTGTTGGGTTTCAGAAGAGATCTGTACATACCTACAATGTGCTAGACAATTTTCAATTTACAGGCCAAAAAAATGCTAAAAACACGTTTTTAGGACCCCAAAAGTCGATTTGTGCATGCATCTTCGGTACCCGTTTGTATCCCAAATTTAGCCTAAAAAAAACGAAAATTTGAGTTTTATGGGTCCCAGAAATGATTTGTACATGTCTACACTGTGCTAGAAAATTTCAATAAACACGCCAAAAAAAATGCTAAAACACGTTTTTAGAGCCCAAAAAGTCGATTTGTGAATGCCTTTTTGGTACCCGTTTATATCCCAAATTTAGCCTAAAAACATCGAAAATTCGAAATTGTTGGGTTTCATAAGAGATCTGTACATGCCTACAATGTGCTAGACAATTTTCAATTTACAGGCCAAAAAAATGCTAAAACACGTTTTTAGGACCCAAAAAGTCCATTTGTGCATGCATCTTCGGTACCCGTTTATATCCCAAATTTAGCCTAATAACATCGAAAATTTGAGTTTTATGGGTTCCAGAAGCGATCTGTACATGTCTACACTGTGCTAGAAAATTTTCAATGTACAGGCCAAAAAAATGCTAAAACACATTTTTAGGACCCAAAAAGTCGATTTGTGCATGCATCTTCGGTACCCGTTTATATCCCAAATTTAGCCTAATAACATCGAAAATTCGAGTTTTTTGGGTTCCAGAAGCGATCTGTACATGTCTACACTGTGCTAGAAAATTTTCAATGTACAGGCCAAAAAAATGCTAAAACACGTTTTTTGGGCCCACAAATTCGATTTGTGCATGCATCTTCGGTACCAGTTTATATCCCAAATTTAGCCTAAAAACACCGAAAATTCGAGTTTTTTGGGTCCCAGAAGCGATTTGAACATGTCTACACTTTGCTAGAAAATGTTCAATATACAGGCTAAAAAAATGCTAAAACACGTTTTTAGAGCCCAAAAAGTCGATTTGTGCATGCCTTTTTGGTACCCGTTTATATCCCAAATTTAGCCTAAAAACATCGAAAATACGAGTTTGTTGGGTTTCAGAAGAGATCTGTACATGCCTACAATGTGCTAGACAATTTTCAATTTACAGGCCAAAAAAATGCTAAAACACGTTTTTAGGACCCAAAAAGTCGATTTGTGCATGCATCTTCGGTACCCGTTTATATCCCAAATTTTGCCTAAAAACACCGAAAATTTGAGTTTTATGGGTCCCAGAAGCGATTTGTACATGTCTACACTGTGCTAGAAAATTTTCAATTTACAGGCCAAAAAATGCTAAAACACGTTTTTAGGACCCAAAAAGTCGATTTGTGCATGCATCTTCGGTACCCGTTTGTATCCCAAATTTAGCCTAAAAACACCGAAAATTCGAGTTTTTGGGTCTCAGAAGAGATCTGTACATGGCTACACTGTACCAGAAAATTTTCAATATACAGGCCAAATAAATGCTAAAACACGTTTTTAGGGCCCAAAAAGGCGATTTGTGCATGTATTTTCGGAACCCGTTTATATTCAAAATTTAGCTTAAAAACACCGAAAATTCGAGTTTTTTGGGTCCCATACAGTATCTGTACATGTCTACACTGTGCTAGAAAATTTTCAATATAAAGGTAAAAACAATGCTAAAACACGTTTTTAGGGACAAAAAAGTCGATTTATGCATGTATATTCGGTACCCGTTTATAACCCAAATTTAGCCTAAAAACACCGAAAATTCGAGTTTGTTGGGTTGCAGAAGAGATCTGTACATGCCTACAATGTGCTAGACAATTTTCAATTTATAAGCCAAAAAAAAAAGGCTAAAACACGTTTTTAGGACCCAAGAAGTCCATTTCTGCATGCATCTTCGGTACCCGTTTATATCCCAAAGTTAGCCTAAAAACACCGAAAATTCGAGTTTTGGGGTCTCAGAAGAGATCTGTACATGCCTACACTGTACCAGAAAATTTTCAATATACAGGCCAAATAAATGCTAAAACACGTTTTTAGGGCCCAAAAAGTCGATTTGTGCATGCATCTTCGGTACCCGTTTATATCACAAAATTTAGCCTAAAAATACCGAAAATTCGAGTTTGCTGGGTCTCAGAAGAGATCTGTACATCACTACACTGTGCTAGAAAATTTTCAATTTACCGACCAAAAAATGCTAAAGCACGTTTTTTGGGCCCAAAAAGTCGATTTGTGCATGTATTTTCGGAACCCGTTTATATTCAAAATTAAGCCTAATAACACCGAAAATTCGAGTTTTTTGGGTCCCATAAAGTATCTGTACATGTCTACACTGTGCTAGAAAATTTTGAATATAGAGGTAAAAAAAATGCTAAAACACATTTTTAGGGCCCAAAAAGTCGATTTATGCATGTATATTCGGTACCCGTTTATATCCCAAATTTAGCCTAAAAATAACGAAAATTCGAGTTTGTTGGGTTCCAGAAGAGATCTGTACATGCCTACAATGTGCTAGACAATTTTCAATTTACAGGCCAAAAAAAATTCTAAAACACGTTTTTAGGACCCCTAAAGTCGATTTGTGCATTTATCTTCGGTACCCGTTTATATCCCAAATTTAGCCTAAAAAAAACGAAGATTTGAGTTTTATGGGTCCCAGAAATGATTTGTACATGTCTACACTTTGCTAGAAAATGTTCAATAAACACGCCATAAAAAATGCTAAAACACGTTTTTAGAGCCCAAAAAGTCGATTTGTGCATGCCTTTTTGGTACCCGTTTATATCCCAAATTTAGCCTAAAACCATCGAAAATTCCAGTTTTTTGGGTCCCCGAAGCGATCTGTACATGTCTACACTGTGCTAGAAAATTTTCAATATACAGGCCAAAAAAATGCTAAAACACGTTTTTAGGGCCCAAAAAGTCGTTTTGTGCATGCATCTTCGGTACCCGATTATATCCCAAATTTAGCCTAAAAACACCGAAAATTCGCGTTTTTCGGGTCCAAGAAGGTACATGTCTACAATGTGCTAGAAAATTTTCAATTTACAGACCAAAAAATGCTAAAACACGTTTTTTGGGCCCAAAAAGTCGATTTGTGCATGTATTTTCGGAACCCGTTTATATCCCAAATTTAGCCTAAAAACACCGAAAATACGAGTTTTTTGGGCCTCAGAAGAGATCTGTACATGCCTACACTGTGCTAGAAAATTTTCAATTTACAGACCAAAAATGCTACAACACGTTTTTTGGGCCCAAAAAGTCGATTTGTGCATGTATTTTCGGAACCCGTTTATATCCCAAATTTAGCCTAAAAACACCGAAAATTCGAATTATTTGGGTCCCATTAGGTATCTGTGCATGTCTACACTGTGCTAGAACATTTTCAATATAGAGGTAAAAAAAATGCTACAACACGTTTTTAGGGCCCAAAAAGTCGATTTATGCATGTATCTTCGGTACCCGTTTATATCCCAAATTTAGCCTAAAAAAAACGAAAATTTGAGTTTTATGAGTCCCAGAAATGATTTGTACATGTCTACACTGTGCTAGAAAATTTTCAATTTACAGGCCAAAAAATGCTAAAACACGTTTTTAGGGCCCAAAAAGTCGATTTGTGCATGCGTCTTCGGTACCCGTTTGTATCCCAAATTTAGCCTAAAAACACCGAAAATTCGAGTTTTTGGGTCTCAGAAGAGATCTGTACATGCCTACACTGTACCAGAAAATTTTCAATATACAGGCCAAATAAATGCTAAAACACGTTTTTAGGGCCCAAAAAGTCGATTTGTGCATGCATCTTCGGTACTCGTTTATATCCCAAATTTAGCCTAAAAACACCGACAATTCGAGTTTGCTTGGTCTCAGAAGAGATCTGTACATGTCTAAACTTTCTAGAAAATGTTCAATATACAGGCTAAAAAAATGCTAAAACACGTTTTTTGGGCCCAAAAAGTCTATCTGTGCATGCATCTTCGGTACCCGTTTATATCCCAAATGTAGCCTAAAAACACCGAAAATTCGAGTTTTTTGGGTCCCAGAAGCGATTTGAACATGTCTACACTTTGCTAGAAAATGTTCAATATACAGGCTAAAAAAATGCTAAAACACGTTTTTAGAGCCCAAAAAGTCGATTTGTGCATGCCTTTTTGGTACCCGTTTATATCCCAAATTTAGCCTAAAAACATCGAAAATACGAGTTTGTTGGGTTTCAGAAGAGATCTGTACATGCCTACAATGTGCTAGACAATTTTCAATTTACAGGCCAAAAAAATGCTAAAACACGTTTTTAGGACCCAAAAAGTCGATTTGTGCATGCATCTTCGGTACCCGTTTATATCCCAAATTTTGCCTAAAAACACCGAAAATTTGAGTTTTATGGGTCTCAGAAGCGATTTGTACATGTCTACACTGTGCTAGAAAATTTTCAATTTACAGGCCAAAAAATGCTAAAACACGTTTTTAGGACCCAAAAAGTCGATTTGTGCATGCATCTTCGGTACCCGTTTGTATCCCAAATTTAGCCTAAAAACACCGAAAATTCGAGTTTTTGGGTCTCAGAAGAGATCTGTACATGGCTACACTGTACCAGAAAATTTTCAATATACAGGCCAAATAAATGCTAAAACACGTTTTTAGGGCCCAAAAAGGCGATTTGTGCATGTATTTTCGGAACCCGTTTATATTCAAAATTTAGCTTAAAAACACCGAAAATTCGAGTTTTTTGGGTCCCATACAGTATCTGTACATGTCTACACTGTGCTAGAAAATTTTCAATATAAAGGTAAAAACAATGCTAAAACACGTTTTTAGGGACAAAAAAGTCGATTTATGCATGTATATTCGGTACCCGTTTATAACCCAAATTTAGCCTAAAAACACTGAAAATTCGAGTTTGTTGGGTTGCAGAAGAGATCTGTACATGCCTACAATGTGCTAGACAATTTTCAATTTACAAGCCAAAAAAAAAGGCTAAAACACGTTTTTAGGACCCAAGAAGTCCATTTCTGCATGCATCTTCGGTAGCCGTTTATATCCCAAAGTTAGCCTAAAAACACCGAAAATTCGAGTTTTGGGGTCTCAGAAGAGATCTGTACATGCCTACACTGTACCAGAAAATTTTCAATATACAGGCCAAATAAATGCTAAAACACGTTTTTAGGGTCCAAAAAGTCGATTTGTGCATGCATCTTCGGTACCCGTTTATATCACAAAATTTAGCCTAAAAATACCGAACATTCGAGTTTGCTGGGTCTCAGAAGAGATCTGTACATGCCTACACTGTGCTAGAAAATTTTCAATTTACCGACCAAAAAATGCTAAAGCACGTTTTTTGGGCCCAAAAAGTCGATTTGTGCATGTATTTTCGGAACCCGTTTATATTCAAAATTTAGCCTAATAACACCGAAAATTCGAGTTTTTTGGGTCCCATAAAGTATCTGTACATGTCTACACTGTGCTAGAAAATTTTCAATATAGAGGTAAAAAAAATGCTAAAACACATTTTTAGGGCCCAAAAAGTCGATTTATGCATGTATATTCGGTACCCGTTTATATCCCAAATTTAGCCTAAAAATACCGAAAATTCGAGTTTGTTGGGTTCCAGAAGAGATCTGTACATGCCTACAATGTGCTAGACAATTTTCAATTTACAGGCCAAAAAAAATGCTAAAACACGTTTTTAGGACCCCTAAAGTCGATTTGTGCATTTATCTTCGGTACCCGTTTATATCCCAAATTTAGCCTAAAAAAAACGAAAATTTGAGTTTTATGGGTCCCAGAAATGATTTGTACATGTGTACACTGTGCAAGAAAATTTTCAATTTACAAGCCAAAAAATGCTAAAACACGTTTTTAGGGCCCAAAAAGTCGATTTGTGCATGCGTCTTCGGTACCCGTTTGTATCCCAAATTTAGCCTAAAAACACCGACAATTCGAGTTTGCTTGGTCTGAGAAGAGATCTGTACATGTCTAAACTTTTCTAGAAAATGTTCAATATACAGGCTAAAAAAATGCTAAAACACGTTTTTGGGGACCAAAAAGTCTATCTGTGCATGCATCTTCGGTACCCGTTTATATCCCAAATGTAGCCTAAAAACACCGAAAATTCGAGTTTTTTGGGTCCCAGAAGCGATTTGTACATGTCTACACTTTGCTAGAAAATGTTCAATAAACACGCCATAAAAAATGCTAAAACACGTTTTTAGAGCCCAAAAAGTCGATTTGTGCATGCCTTTTTGGTACCCGTTTATATCCCAAATTTAGCCTAAAAACATCGAAAATTCCAGTTTTTTGGGTCCCCGAAGCGATCTGTACATGTCTACACTGTGCTAGAAAATTTTCAATATACAGGCCAAAAAAATGCTAAAACACGTTTTTAGGGCCCAAAAAGTCGTTTTGTGCATGCATCTTCGGTACCCGATTATATCCCAAATTTAGCCTAAAAACACCGAAAATTCGCGTTTTTTGGGCCTCAGAAAAGATCTGTACATGCCTACACTGTGTTAGAAAATTTTCAATTTACAGACCAAAAATGCTACAACACGTTTTTTGGGCCCAAAAAGTCGATTTGTGCATGTATTTTCGGAACCCGTTTATATCCCAAATTTAGCCTAAAAACACCGAAAATTCGAATTATTTGGGTCCCATTAGGTATCTGTGCATGTCTACACTGTGTTAGAAAATTTTCAATATACAGACCAAAAAATGCTACAACACGTTTTTAGGGCCCAAAAAGTCGATTTATGCATGTATATTCAGTACCCGTTTATATCCCAAATTTAGCCTAAAAACACTGAAAATTCGAGTTTTTTGGGTCTCAGAAGAGATCTGTACATGCCTACACTGTGCTAGAAAATTTTCAATTTACATGACAAAAAAATCCTAAAACACGTTTTTTGGGCCCAAAAAGTCGATTTGTGCATGTATCTTCGGTACCCGTTTATATCCCAAATTTAGCCTAAAAAAAACGAAAATTTGAGTTTTATGAGTCCCAGAAATGATTTGTACATGTCTACACTGTGCTAAAAAAAATTCAATTTACAGGCCCAAAAATGCTAAAACACGTTTTTAGGGCCCAAAAAGTCGATTTGTGCATGCGTCTTCGGTACCCGTTTGTATCCCAAATTTAGCCTAAAAACACCGAAAATTCGAGTTTTTGGGTCTCAGAAGAGATCTGTACATGCCTACACTGTACCAGAAAATTTTCAATATACAGGCCAAATAAATGCTAAAACACGTTTTTAGGGCCCAAAAAGTCGATTTGTGCATGCATCTTCGGTACTCGTTTATATCCCAAATTTAGCCTAAAAACACCGACAATTCGAGTTTGCTTGGTCTCAGAAGAGATCTATCTGTACATGTCTAAACTTTCTAGAAAATGTTCAATATACAGGCTAAGAAAATGCTAAAACACGTTTTTTGGGCCCAAAAAGTCTATCTGTGCATGCATCTTCGGTACCCGTTTATATCCCAAATGTAGCCTAAAAACACCGAAAATTCGAGTTTTTTGGGTCCCAGAAGCGATTTGTACATGTCTACACTTTGCTAGAAAATGTTCAATAAACACGCCATAAAAAATGCTAAAACACGTTTTTAGAGCCCAAAAAGTCGATTTGTGCATGCCTTTTTGGTACCCGTTTATATCCCAAATTTAGCCTAAAAACATCGAAAATTCCAGTTTTTTGGGTCCCCGAAGCGATCTGTACATGTCTACACTGTGCTAGAAAATTTTCAATATACAGGCCAAAAAAATGCTAAAACACGTTTTTAGGGCCCAAAAAGTCGCTTTGTGCATGTATTTTCGGAACCCGTTTATATCCCAAATTTAGCCTAAGAACACCGAAAATTCGCGTTTTTCGGGTCCAAGAACGTACATGTCTACAATGTGCTAGAAAATTTTCAATTTACAGACCAAAAAATGCTAAAACACGTTTTTTGGGCCCAAAAAGTCGGTTTGTGCGTGTATTTTCGGAACCCGTTTATATCCCAAATTTAGCCTAAGAACACCGAAAATTCGAGTTTTTTGGGTCCCATTAGGTATCTGTGCATGTCTACACTGTGCTAGAACATTTTCAAATTAGAGGTCAAAAAAATGCTACAACACGTTTTTAGGGCCCAAAAAGTCGATTTATGCATGTATATTCAGTACCCGTTTATATCCCAAATTTAGCCTAAAAACACTGAAAATTCGAGTTTTTTGGGTCTCAGAAGAGATCTGTACATGCCTACACTGTGCTAGAAAATTTTCAATTTACATGCCAAAAAAATCCTAAAACACGTTTTTTGGGCCCAAAAAGTCGATTTGTGCATGTATCTTCGGTACCCGTTTATATCCCAAATTTAGCCTAATAACATCGAAAATTCGAGTTTTTTGGGTCCCAGAAGCGATCTGTACATGTCTACACTGTGCTAGAAAAAATCAATATACAGGCCAAAAAAATGCTAAAACACGTTTTTAGGGCCCACAAATTCGATTTGTGTATGCATCTACAGAACCAGTTAATATCCCAAATTTAGCCTAAAAACACCTAAAATTCGAGTTTTTTGGGTCTCAGAAGCGATCTGTACATGTCTACACTGTGCTAGAAAATTTTCAATTTACAGGCCAAAAAATGCTAAAACACGTTTTTAGGGCCCAAAAAGTCGATTTGTGCATGCGTCTTCGGTACCCGTTTGTATCCCAAATTTAGCCTAAAAACACCGAAAATTCGAGTTTTTGGGTCTCAGAAGAGATCTGTACATGCCTACACTGTACCAGAAAATTTTCAATATACAGGCCAAATAAATGCTAAAACACGTTTTTAGGGCCAAAAAAGTCGATTTGTGCATGCATCTTCGGTACTCGTTTATATCCCAAATTTAGCCTAAAAACACCGACAATTCGAGTTTGCTTGGTCTCAGAAGAGATCTGTACATGTCTAAACTTTCTAGAAAATGTTCAATATACAGGCTAAGAAAATGCTAAAACACGTTTTTTGGGCCCAAAAAGTCTATCTGTGCATGCATCTTCGGTACCCGTATATATCCCAAATGTAGCCTAAAAACACCGAAAATTCGAGTTTTTTGGGTCCCAGAAGCGATTTGTACATGTCTAAACTTTTCTAGAAAATGTTCAATATACAGGCTAAAAAAATGCTAAAACACGTTTTTTGGGCCCAAAAAGTCGATCTGTGCATGCATCTTCGGTACCCGTTTATATCCCAAATTTAGCCTAAAAACACCGAAAATTCGAGTTTTTTGGGTCCCAGAAATGATTTGTACATGTCTACACTTTGCTAGAAAATTTCAATATAAACGCCAAAAAAAATGCTAAAACACATTTTTAGAGCCCAAAAAGTCGATTTGTGCATGCCTTTTTGGTACCCGTTTATATCCCAAATTTAGCCTAATAACATCGAAAATTCGAGTTTTTTGGGTCCCAGAAGCGATCTGTACATGTCTACACTGTGCTAGAAAAAATCAATATACAGGCCAAAAAAATGCTAAAACACGTTTTTAGGGCCCACAAATTCGATTTGTGTATGCATCTACAGTACCAGTTAATATCCCAAATTTAGCCTAAAAACACCGAAAATTCGAGTTTTTTGGGTCCCAGAAGCGATTTGTACATGTCTAAACTTTTCTAGAAAATGTTCAATATACAGGCTAAAAAAATGCTAAAACACGTTTTTTGGGCCCAAAAAGTCGATCTGTGCATGCATCTTCGGTACCCGTTTATATCCCAAATTTAGCCTAAAAACACCGAAAATTCGAGTTTTTTGGGTCCCAGAAATGATTTGTACATGTCTACACTTTGCTAGAAAATTTCAATATAAACGCCAAAAAAAATGCTAAAACACATTTTTAGAGCCCAAAAAGTCGATTTGTGCATGCCTTTTTGGTACCCGTTTATATCCCAAATTTAGCCTAAAAACATCGAAAATTCGAGTTTTTTGGGTCCCCGAAGCGATCTGTACATGTCTACACTGTGCTAGAAAATTTTCAATATACAGGCCAAATAAATGCTAAAACACGTTTTTAGGGCCCAAAAAGTCGATTTGTGCATGCATCTTCGGTACCCGTTTATATCCCAAATTTAGCCTAAAAACACCGAAAATTCGAGTTTGCTGGGTCTCAGAAGATATCTGTACATGCCTACACTGTGCTAGTAAATTTGCAATTTACAGACCAAAAAATGCTAAAGCACGTTTTTTGGGCCCAACAAGTCGATTTGTGCATGTATTTTCGGAACCCGTTTATATCCCAAATTTAGCCTAAAACACCGAAAATTCGAGTTTTTAGGGCCTCAGAGGAGATCTGTACATGTCTACACTGTGCTAGAAAATTTTCAATTTACAGGCCAAATAAATGCTAAAACATGTTTTTAGGGCCCAAAAAGTCGATTTGTGCATGCATCTTCGGTACCCGTATGTATCCCAAATTTAGCCTAAAAACACCTAAAATTCGAGTTTTTTGGGTCTCAGAAGAGATCTGTACATGCCAACACTGTGCTAGAAAATTTTCAATTTACATGACAAAAAAATCCTAAAACACGTTTTTTGGGCCCAAAAAGTCGATTTGTGCATGTATCTTCGGTACCCGTTTATATCCCAAATTTAGCCTAATAATATCGAAAATTCGAGTTTTTTGGGTCCCAGAAGCGATCTGTACATGTCTACACTGTGCTAGAAAATTTCCAATGTACAGGCCAAAAAAATGCTAAAACACGTTTTAAGGGCCCACAAATTCGATTTGTGCATGCATCTTCGGTACCAGTTTATTTCCCAAATGTAGCCTAAAAACACCGAAAATTCGAGTTTTTTGGGCCACAGAAGAGATCTTGTACATGTCTACACTGTGCTAGAAAATATTCAATTTACAGGCCAAATAAATGCTAAAACATGTTTTTAGGGAACAAAAAGTCGATTTGTGCATGCATCTTCGGTACCCGTTTTTATCCCAAATTTAGCCTAAAAACACCTAAAATTCGAGTTTTTTGGGTCTCAGAAGAGATCTGTACATGCCAACACTGTGCTAGAAAATTTTTCAATTTACATATCAAAAAAATGCTGAAACACATTTTTTGGGCCCAAAAAGTCGATTTGTGCATGCATCTTCGGTACCCGTTTATATCCCAAATTTAGCCTAAAAACATCGAAAATTCGAGTTTGTTGGGTTTCAGAAGAGATCTGTACATGCCTACAATGTGCTAGACAATTTTCAATTTCCAGGCCAAAAAAATGCTAAAACACGTTTTTAGGACCCAAAAAGTCGATTTGTGCATGCATCTTCAGTACCCGTTTATATCCTAAATTTAGCCTAAAAACACCGAAAATTCGAGTTTTTTGGGTCCCAGAAGCGATCTGTACATGTCTACACTGTGCTAGAAAATTTTCTATGTACAGGCCAAAAAAATGCTAAAACACGTTTTTAGGGCCCACAAATTCGATTTGTGCATGCATCTTCGGTATCAGTTTATATCCCAAATGTAGCCTAAAAACACCGAAAATTCGAGTTTTTTGGGCCTCAGAAGAGATCTTGTACATGTCTACACTGTGCTAGAAAATTTTCAATTTACAGGCCAAATAAATGCTAAAACATGTTTTTAGGGAACAAAAAGTCGATATGTGCATGCATCTTCGGTACCCGTTTGTATCCCAAATTTAGTCTAAAAACACCGAAGATTCGAGTTTTTTGGGTCCCAGAAATGATTTGTACATGTCTACACTGTGCTAGAAAAAATCAATAAACACGCCAAAAAAAATTATAAAACACGTTTTTAGAGCCCAAAAAGTCGATTTGTGCATGCATCTTCGGTACCCGTTTATATCCCAAATTTAGCCTAATAACACCGAAAATTTGAGTTTTATGGGTCCCAGAAGCGATTTGTACATGTCTACACTATGCTAGAAAATTTTCAATTTACAGGCCAAAAAATGCTAAAACACGTTTTTATGGCCCAAAAAGTCGATTTGTGCATGCATCTTCGGTACCCGATTATATCCCAAATTTAGCCTAAAAACACCGAAAATTCGAGTTTTTTGGGTCCCAGAAATGATTTGTACATGTCTACACTTTGCTAGAAAATTTCAATATAAACGCCAAAAAAAATGCTAAAACACATTTTTAGAGCCCAAAAAGTCGATTTGTGCATGCATCTTCGGTACCCGTTTGTATCCCAAATTTAGTCTAAAAACACCGAAGATTCGAGTTTTTTGGGTCCCAGAAATGATTTGTACATGTCTACACTGTGCTAGAAAAATTCAATAAACACGCCAAAAAAAATTCTAAAACACGTTTTTAGAGCCCAAAAAGTCGATTTGTGCATGCATCTTCGGTACCCGTTTATATCCCAAATTTAGCCTAAAAACACCGAAAATTTGAGTTTTATGGGTCCCAGAAGTGATTTGTACATGTCTACACTATGCTAGAAAATTTTCAATTTACAGGCCAAAAAATGCTAAAACACGTTTTTAGGGCCCAAAAAGTCGATTTGTGCATGCATCTTTGGTACCCGATTATATCACAAATTTAGCCTAAAAACACCGAAAATTCGAGTTTTTGGGTCTCAGAAGAGATCTGTACATGCCTACACTGTACCAGAAAATTTTCAATATACAGACCAAATAAATGCTAAAACACGTTTTTATGGCCCAAAAAGTCGATTTGTGCATGCATCTTCGGTACCCGATTATATCCCAAATTTAGCCTAAAAACACCGAAAATTCGAGTTTGCTGGGTCTCAGAAGAGATCTTGTACATGTCTACACTGTGCTAGAAAATTTTCAATATACAGGCCAAATAAATGCTAAAACACGTTTTTATGGCCCAAAAAGTCGATTTGTGCATGCATCTTCGGTACCCGATTATATCCCAAATTTAGCCTAAAAACACCGAAAATTCGAGTTTTTTGGGTCCCACAAATGATTTGTACATGTCTACACTTTGCTAGAAAATTTCAATATAAACGCCAAAAAAAATGCTAAAACACATTTTTAGAGCCCAAAAAGTCGATTTGTGCATGCCTTTTTGGTACCCGTTTATATCCCAAATTTAGCCTAAAAACATCGAAAATTCGAGTTTTTTGGGTCCCCGAAGCGATCTGTACATGTCTACACTGTGCTAGAAAATTTTCAATATACAGGCCAAATAAATGCTAAAACACATTTTTAGGGCCCAAAAAGTCGATTTGTGCATGCATCTTCGGTACCCGTATGTATCCCAAATTTAGCCTAAAAACACCTAATATTCGAGTTTTTTGGGTCTCAGAAGAGATCTGTACATGCCAACACTGTGCTAGGAAATTTTCAATATACATGCCAAAAAAATCCTAAAACACGTTTTTTGGGCCCAAAAAGTCGATTTGTGCATGTATCTTTGGTACCCGATTATATCACAAATTTAGCCTAAAAACACCGAAAATTCGAGTTTTTGGGTCTCAGAAGAGATCTGTACATGCCTACACTGTACCAGAAAATTTTCAATATACAGACCAAATAAATGCTAAAACACGTTTTTATGGCCCAAAAAGTCGATTTGTGCATGCATCTTCGGTACCCGATTATATCCCAAATTTAGCCTAAAAACACCGAAAATTCGAGTTTGCTGGGTCTCAGAAGAGATCTTGTACATGTCTACACTGTGCTAGAAAATTTTCAATATACAGGCCAAATAAATGCTAAAACACGTTTTTATGGCCCAAAAAGTCGATTTGTGCATGCATCTTCGGTACCCGATTATATCCCAAATTTAGCCTAAAAACACCGAAAATTCGAGTTTTTTGGGTCCCACAAATGATTTGTACATGTCTACACTTTGCTAGAAAATTTCAATATAAACGCCAAAAAAAATGCTAAAACACATTTTTAGAGCCCAAAAAGTCGATTTGTGCATGCCTTTTTGGTACCCGTTTATATCCCAAATTTAGCCTAAAAACATCGAAAATTCGAGTTTTTTGGGTCCCCGAAGCGATCTGTACATGTCTACACTGTGCTAGAAAATTTTCAATATACAGGCCAAATAAATGCTAAAACACATTTTTAGGGCCCAAAAAGTCGATTTGTGCATGCATCTTCGGTACCCGTATGTATCCCAAATTTAGCCTAAAAACACCTAATATTCGAGTTTTTTGGGTCTCAGAAGAGATCTGTACATGCCAACACTGTGCTAGGAAATTTTCAATATACATGCCAAAAAAATCCTAAAACACGTTTTTTGGGCCCAAAAAGTCGATTTGTGCATGTATCTTCGGTACCCGTTTATATCCCAAATTTAGCCTAATAACATCGAAAATTCGAGTTTTTTGGGTCCCAGAAGCGATCTGTTCATGTCTAAACTGTGCTAGAAAATTTCCAATGTACAGGCCAAAAAAATGCTAAAACACGTTTTTAGGGCACACAAATTCGATTTGTGCATGCATCTTCGGTACCAGTTTATTTCCCAAATGTAGCCTAAAAACACCGAAAATTCGAGTTTTTTGGGCCACAGAATAGATCTTGTACATGTCTACACTGTGCTAGAAAATTTTCAATTTACAGGCCAAATAAATGCTAAAACATGTTTTTAGGGAACAAAAAGTCGATTTGTGCATGCATCTTCGGTACCCGTTTGTATCCCAAATTTAGCCTAAAAACACCTAAAATTCGAGTTTTTTGGGTCTCAGAAGAGATCTGTACATGCCAACACTGTGCTAGAAAATTTTCAATTTACATACCATAAAATGTAAAACACATTTTTTGGGCCCAAAAAGTTGATTTGTGCATGCATCTTCGGTACCCGTTTATATCCCAAATTTAGCCTAAAAACACCGAAGATTCGAGTTTTTTGAGTCCCAGAAATGGTTTGTACATGTCTACACTGTGCTAGAAAATTTCAATAAACACGCCAAAAAAAATTCTAAAACACGTTTTTAGAGCCCAAAAAGTCGATTTGTGCATGCATCTTCGGTACCCGTTTATATCCCATATTTAGCCTAAAAACACCGAAAATTTGAGTTTTTTGGGTCCCAGAAGCGATTTGTACATTTCTACACTGTGCTAGAAAATTTTCAATTTACAGGCCAAAAAGTGCTAAAACACGTTTTTAGGGCCCAAAAAGTCGATTTGTGCATGCATCTTCGGTACCCGATTATATCCCAAATTTAGCCTAAAAACACCGAAAATTCGAGTTTTTGGGTCTCAGAAGAGATCTGTACATGCCTACACTGTACCAGAAAATTTTCAATATACAGACCAAATAAATGCTAAAACACGTTTTTATGGCCCAAAAAGTCGATTTGTGCATGCATCTTCGGTACCCGATTATATCCCAAATTTAGCCTAAAAACACCGAAAATTCGAGTTTGCTGGGTCTCAGAAGAGATCTTGTACATGTCTACACTGTGCTAGAAAATTTTCAATATACAGGCCAAATAAATGCTAAAACACGTTTTTATGGCCCAAAAAGTCGATTTGTGCATGCATCTTCGGTACCCGATTATATCCCAAATTTAGCCTAAGAACACCGAAAATTCGAGTTTTTTGGGTCCCAGAAATGATTTGTACACGTCTACACTTTGCTAGAAAATTTCAATATAAACGCCAAAAAAAATGCTAAAACACATTTTTAGAGCCCAAAAAGTCGATTTGTGCATGCCTTTTTGGTACCCGTTTATATCCCAAATTTAGCTAGAAAATTTTCAATATACAGGCCAAATAAATGCTAAAACACATTTTTAGGGCCCAAAAAGTCGATTTGTGCATGCATCTTCGGTACCCGTTTATATCCCAAATTTAGCCTAAAAACACCGAAAATTCGAGTTTGCTGGGTCTCAGAAGATATCTGTACATGCCTACACTGTGCTAGTAAATTTGCAATTTACAGACCAAAAAATGCTAAAGCACGTTTTTTGGGCCCAAAAAGTCGATTTGTGCATGTATTTTCGGAACCCGTTTATATCCCAAATTTAGCCTAAAACACCGAAAATTCGAGTTTTTAGGGCCTCAGAGGAGATCTGTACATGTCTACACTGTGCTAGAAAATTTTCAATTTACAGGCCAAATAAATGCTAAAACATGTTTTTAGGGCCCAAAAAGTCGATTTGTGCATGCATCTTCGGTACCCGTATGTATCCCAAATTTAGCCTAAAAACACCTAAAATTCGAGTTTTTTGGGTCTCAGAAGAGATCTGTACATGCCAACACTGTGCTAGAAAATTTTCAATTTACATGCCAAAAAAATGCTAAAACACGTTTTTAGGGCCCACAAATTCGATTTGTGCATGCATCTTCGGTACCAGTTTATTTCCCAAATGTAGCCTAAAAACACCGAAAATTCGAGTTTTTTGGGCCACAGAAGAGATCTTGTACATGTCTACACTGTGCTAGAAAATTTTCAATTTACAGGCCAAATAAATGCTAAAACATGTTTTTAGGGAACAAAAAGTCGATTTGTGCATGCATCTTCGGTACCCGTTTGTATCCCAAATTTAGCCTAAAAACACCTAAAATTCGAGTTTTTTGGGTCTCAGAAGAGATCTGTACATGCCAACACTGTGCTTGAAAATTTTCAATTTACATGCCAAAAAAATCCTAAAACACGTTTTTTGGGCCCAAAAAGTCGATTTGTGCATGTATCTTCGGTACCCGTTTATGTCCCAAATTTAGCCTAATATCATCGAAAATTCGAGTTTTTTGGGTCCCAGAAGCGATCTGTACATGTCTACACTGTGCTAGAAAATTTCCAATGTACAGGCCAAAAAAATGCTAAAACACGTTTTTAGGGCCCACAAATTCGATTTGTGCATGCATCTTCGGTACCAGTTTATTTCCCAAATGTAGCCTAAAAACACCGAAAATTCGAGTTTTTTGGGCCACAGAAGAGATCTTGTACATGTCTACACTGTGCTAGAAAATTTTCAATTTACAGGCCAAATAAATGCTAAAACATGTTTTTAGGGAACAAAAAGTCGATTTGTGCATGCATCTTCGGTACCCGTTTGTATCCCAAATTTAGCCTAAAAACACCTAAAATTCGAGTTTTTTGGGTCTCAGAAGAGATCTGTACATGCCAACACTGTGCTAGAAAATTTTCAATTTACATACCAAAAAAATGCTAAAACACATTTTTTGGGCCCAAAAAGTCGATTTGTGCATGCATCTTCGGTACCCGTTTATATCCCAAATTTAGCCTAAAAACATCGAAAATTCGAGTTTTTTGGGCCACAGAAGAGATCTTGTACATGTCTACACTGTGCTAGAAAATTTTCAATTTACAGGCCAAATAAATGCTAAAACATGTTTTTAGGGAACAAAAAGTCGATTTGTGCATGCATCTTCGGTACCCGTTTGTATCCCAAATTTAGCCTAAAAACACCTAAAATTCGAGTTGTTTGGGTCTCAGAAGAGATCTGTACATGTCTACACTGTGCTAGAAAATTTTCTATGTACAGGCCAAAAAAATGATAAAACACGTTTTTAGGGCCCACAAATTCGATTTGTGCATGCATCTTCGGTACCAGTTTATATCCCAAATGTAGCCTAAAAACACCGAAAATTCGAGTTTTTTGGGCCTCAGAAGAGATCTTGTACATGTCTTCACTGTGCTAGAAAATTTTCAATTTACAGGCCAAATAAATGCTAAAACATGTTTTTAGGGAACAAAAAGTCGATTTGTGCATGCATCTTCGGTACCCGTTTGTATCCCAAATTTAGCCTAAAAACACCTAAAATTCGAGTTTTTTGGGTCTCAGAAGAGATCTGTACATGCCAACACTGTGCTAGAAAATTTTCAATTTACATGCCAAAAAAATCCTAAAACACGTTTTTTGGGCCCAAAAAGTCGATTTGTGCATGTATCTTCGGTACCCGTTTATGTCCCAAATTTAGCCTAATAACATCGAAAATTCGAGTTTTTTGGGTCCCAGAAGCGATCTGTACATGTCTACACTGTGCTAGAAAATTTCCAATGTACAGGCCAAAAAAATGCTAAAACACGTTTTTAGGGCCCACAAATTCGATTTGTGCATGCATCTTCGGTACCAGTTTATTTCCCAAATGTAGCCTAAAAACACCGAAAATTCGAGTTTTTTGGGCCACAGAAGAGATTTTGTACATGTCTACACTGTGCTAGAAAATTTTCAATTTACAGGCCAAATAAATGCTAAAACATGTTTTTAGGGAACAAAAAGTCGATTTGTGCATGCATCTTCGGTACCCGTTTGTATCCCAAATTTAGCCTAAAAACACCTAAAATTCGAGTTTTTTGGGTCTCAGAAGAGATCTGTACATGCCAACACTGTGCTAGAAAATTTTCAATTTACATACCAAAAAAATGCTAAAACACATTTTTTGGGCCCAAAAAGTCGATTTGTGCATGCATCTTCGGTACCCGTTTATATCCCAAATTTAGCCTAAAAACATCGAAAATTCGAGTTTGTTGGGTTTCAGAAGAGATCTGTACATGCCTACAATGTGCTAGACAATTTTCAATTTCCAGGCCAAAAAAATGCTAAAACACGTTTTTAGGACCCAAAAAGTCGATTTGTGCATGCATCTTCAGTACCCGTTTATATCCTAAATTTAGCCTAAAAACACCGAAAATTCGAGTTTTTTGGGTCCCAGAAGCGATCTGTACATGTCTACACTGTGCTAGAAAATTTTCTATGTACAGGCCAAAAAAATGATAAAACACGTTTTTAGGGCCCACAAATTCGATTTGTGCATGCATCTTCGGTACCAGTTTATATCCCAAATGTAGCCTAAAAACACCGAAAATTCGAGTTTTTTGGGCCTCAGAAGAGATCTTGTACATGTCTTCACTGTGCTAGAAAATTTTCAATTTACAGGCCAAATAAATGCTAAAACATGTTTTTAGGGAACAAAAAGTCGATTTGTGCATGCATCTTCGGTACCCGTTTGTATCCCAAATTTAGCCTAAAAACACCTAAAATTCGATTTTTTTGTGTCTCAGAAGAGATCTGTACATGCTAACACTGTGCTAGAAAATTTTCAATTTACATACCAAAAAAATGCTAAAACACATTTTTTGGGCCCAAAAAGTCGATTTGTGCATGCATCTTCGGTACCCGTTTATATCCCAAATTTAGCCTAAAAACAACCGAAGATTCGAGTTTTTCGGGTCCCAGAAATGATTTGTACATGTCTACACTGTGCTAGAAAAATTCAATAAACACGCCAAAAAAAATTCTAAAACACGTTTTTAGAGCCCAAAAAGTCGATTTGTGAATGCCTCTTTGGTACCCGTTTATATCCCAAATTTAGCCTAAAAACATCGAAAATTCGAGTTTGTTGGGTTTCAGAAGAGATCTGTACATGCCTACAATGTGCTAGAGAATTTTCAATTTACAGGCCAAAAAAATGCTAAAACACGTTTCTAGGACCCAAAAAGTCCATTTGTGCATGCATCTTCGGTACCCGTTTATATCCCAAATTTAGCCTAAAAACACCGAAAATATGAGTTTTATGGGTCCCAGAAGCGATTTGTACATGTATACACTGTGCTAGAAAATTTTCAATTTACAGGCCAAAAAAATGCTAAAACACATTTTTAGGACCCAAAAAGTCGATTTGTGCATGTATCTTCGGGACCCGTTTGTATCCCAAATTTAGCCTAAAAACACCGAAAATTCGAGTTTTGGGGTCTCAGAAGAGATCTGTACATGTCTACACTGTGCTAGAAAATTTTCAATTTACATGCCAAAAAAATGCTAAAACACATTTTTTGGGCCCAAAAAGTCGATTTGTGCATGCATCTTCGGTACCCGTTTATATCCCAAATTTAGCCTAAAAACACCGAAAATTCGAGTTTTTTGGGTCCCAGAAATGATTTGTACATGTCTACACTGTGCTAGAAAATTTCAATAAACACGCCAAAAAAAATCATAAAACACGTTTTTAGAGCCCAAAAAGTCGATTTGTGAATGCCTTTTTGGTACCCGTTTATATCCCAAATTTAGCCAAATAACATCGAAAATTCGAGTTTGTTGGGTTTCAGAAGAGATCTGTACATACCTACAATGTGCTAGAAAATTTTCAATTTACATGCCAAAAAAATGCTAAAAACACGATTTTAGGACCCAAAAAGTCGATTTGTGCATGCATCTTCGGTACCCGTTTGTATCCCAAATTTAGCCTAAAAACACCTAAAATTCGAGTTTTTTGGGTCTCAGAAGAGATCTGTACATGCCAACACTGTGCTAGAAAATTTTCAATTTACATACCATAAAATGTAAAACACATTTTTTGGGCCCAAAAAGTTGATTTGTGCATGCATCTTCGGTACCCGTTTATATCCCAAATTTAGCCTAAAAACACCGAAGATTCGAGTTTTTTGAGTCCCAGAAATGGTTTGTACATGTCTACACTGTGCTAGAAAAATTCAATAAACACGCCAAAAAAAATTCTAAAACACGTTTTTAGAGCCCAAAAAGTCGATTTGTGCATGCATCTTCGGTACCCGTTTATATCCCATATTTAGCCTAAAAACACCGAAAATTTGAGTTTTATGGGTCCCAGAAGCGATTTGTACATTTCTACACTGTGCTAGAAAATTTTCAATTTACAGGCCAAAAAGTGCTAAAACACGTTTTTAGGGCCCAAAAAGTCGATTTGTGCATGCATCTTCGGTACCCGATTATATCCCAAATTTAGCCTAAAAACACCGAAAATTCGAGTTTTTGGGTCTCAGAAGAGATCTGTACATGCCTACACTGTACCAGAAAATTTTCAATATACAGACCAAATAAATGCTAAAACACGTTTTTATGGCCCAAAAAGTCGATTTGTGCATGCATCTTCGGTACCCGATTATATCCCAAATTTAGCCTAAAAACACCGAAAATTCGAGTTTGCTGGGTCTCAGAAGAGATCTTGTACATGTCTACACTGTGCTAGAAAATTTTCAATATACAGGCCAAATAAATGCTAAAACACGTTTTTATGGCCCAAAAAGTCGATTTGTGCATGCATCTTCGGTACCCGATTATATCCCAAATTTAGCCTAAGAACACCGAAAATTCGAGTTTTTTGGGTCCCAGAAATGATTTGTACATGTCTACACTTTGCTAGAAAATTTCAATATAAACGCCAAAAAAAATGCTAAAACACATTTTTAGAGCCCAAAAAGTCGATTTGTGCATGCCTTTTTGGTACCCGTTTATATCCCAAATTTAGCTAGAAAATTTTCAATATACAGGCCAAATGAATGCTAAAACACATTTTTAGGGCCCAAAAAGTCGATTTGTGCATGCATCTTCGGTACCCGTTTATATCCCAAATTTAGCCTAAAAACACCGAAAATTCGAGTTTGCTGGGTCTCAGAAGATATCTGTACATGCCTACACTGTGCTAGTAAATTTGCAATTTACAGACCAAAAAATGCTAAAGCACGTTTTTTGGGCCCAAAAAGTCGATTTGTGCATGTATTTTCGGAACCCGTTTATATCCCAAATTTAGCCTAAAACACCGAAAATTCGAGTTTTTAGGGCCTCAGAGGAGATCTGTACATGTCTACACTGTGCTAGAAAATTTTCAATTTACAGGCCAAATAAATGCTAAAACATGTTTTTAGGGCCCAAAAAGTCGATTTGTGCATGCATCTTCGGTACCCGTATGTATCCCAAATTTAGCCTAAAAACACCTAAAATTCGAGTTTTTTGGGTCTCAGAAGAGATCTGTACATGCCAACACTGTGCTAGAAAATTTTCAATTTACATGCCAAAAAAATCCTAAAACACGTTTTTGGGGCCCAAAAAGTCGATTTGTGCATGTATCTTCGGTACCCGTTTATATCCCAAATTTAGCCTAATAACATCGAAAATTCGAGTTTTTTGGGTCCCAGAAGCGATCTGTACATGTCTACACTGTGCTAGAAAATTTCCAATGTACAGGCCAAAAAAATGCTAAAACACGTTTTTAGGGCCCACAAATTCGATTTGTGCATGCATCTTCGGTACCAGTTTATTTCCCAAATGTAGCCTAAAAACACCGAAAATTCGAGTTTTTTGGGCCACAGAAGAGATCTTGTACATGTCTACACTGTGCTAGAAAATTTTCAATTTACAGGCCAAATAAATGCTAAAACATGTTTTTAGGGAACAAAAAGTCGATTTGTGCATGCATCTTCGGTACCCGTTTGTATCCCAAATTTAGCCTAAAAACACCTAAAATTCGAGTTTTTTGGGTCTCAGAAGAAATCTGTACATGTCTACACTGTGCTAGAAAATTTTCTATGTACAGGCCAAAAAAATGATAAAACACGTTTTTAGGGCCCACAAATTCGATTTGTGCATGCATCTTCGGTACCAGTTTATATCCCAAATGTAGCCTAAAAACACCGAAAATTCGAGTTTTTTGGGCCTCAGAAGAGATCTTGTACATGTCTTCACTGTGCTAGAAAATTTTCAATTTACAGGCCAAATAAATGCTAAAACATGTTTTTAGGGAACAAAAAGTCGATTTGTGCATGCATCTTCGGTACCCGTTTGTATCCCAAATTTAGCCTAAAAACACCTAAAATTCGAGTTTTTTGGGTCTCAGAAGAGATCTGTACATGCCAACACTGTGCTTGAAAATTTTCAATTTACATGCCAAAAAAATCCTAAAACACGTTTTTTGGGCCCAAAAAGTCGATTTGTGCATGTATCTTCGGTACCCGTTTATGTCCCAAATTTAGCCTAATATCATCGAAAATTCGAGTTTTTTGGGTCCCAGAAGCGATCTGTACATGTCTACACTGTGCTAGAAAATTTCCAATGTACAGGCCAAAAAAATGCTAAAACACGTTTTTAGGGCCCACAAATTCGATTTGTGCATGCATCTTCGGTACCAGTTTATTTCCCAAATGTAGCCTAAAAACACCGAAAATTCGAGTTTTTTGGGCCACAGAAGAGATCTTGTACATGTCTACACTGTGCTAGAAAATTTTCAATTTACAGGCCAAATAAATGCTAAAACATGTTTTTAGGGAACAAAAAGTCGATTTGTGCATGCATCTTCGGTACCCGTTTGTATCCCAAATTTAGCCTAAAAACACCAAAAATTCGAGTTTGTTGGGTTTCAGAAGAGATCTGTACATGCCTACAATGTGCTAGAGAATTTTCAATTTACAGGCCAAAAAAATGCTAAAACACGTTTCTAGGACCCAAAAAGTCCATTTGTGCATGCATCTTCGGTACCCGTTTATATCCCAAATTTAGCCTAAAAACACCGAAAATTTGAGTTTTATGGGTCCCAGAAGCGATTTGTACATGTATACACTGTGCTAGAAAATTTTCAATTTACAGGCCAAAAAAATGCTAAAACACATTTTTAGGACCCAAAAAGTCGATTTGTGCATGTATCTTCGGGACCCGTTTGTATCCCAAATTTAGCCTAAAAACACCGAAAATTCGAGTTTTGGGGTCTCAGAAGAGATCTGTACATGTCTACACTGTGCTAGAAAATTTTCAATTTACATGCCAAAAAAATGCTAAAACACATTTTTTGGGCCCAAAAAGTCGATTTGTGCATGCATCTTCGGTACCCGTTTATATCCCAAATTTAGCCTAAAAACACCGAAAATTCGAGTTTTTTGGGTCCCAGAAATGATTTGTACATGTCTACACTGTGCTAGAAAATTTCAATAAACACGCCAAAAAAAATCATAAAACACGTTTTTAGAGCCCAAAAAGTCGATTTGTGAATGCCTTTTTGGTACCCGTTTATATCCCAAATTTAGCCAAATAACATCGAAAATTCAAGTTTGTTGGGTTTCAGAAGAGATCTGTACATACCTACAATGTGCTAGAAAATTTTCAATTTACATGCCAAAAAAATGCTAAAAACACGATTTTAGGACCCAAAAAGTCGATTTGTGCATGCATCTTCGGTACCCGTTTATATCCCAAATTTAGCCTAAAACACCGAAAATTTGAGTTTTATGGGTCCCAGAAGCGATTTGTACATGTCTACACTGTGCTAGAAAATTTTCAATTTACAGACCAAAAAATGCTAAAGCACGTTTTTTGGGCCCAAAAAGTCGATTTGTGCATGTATTTTCGGAACCCGTTTATATCCCAAATTTAGCCTAAAAACACCGAAAATTCGAGTTTTTTGGGTCCCAGAAGCGATTTGTACATGTCTACACTGTGCTAGAAAATTTTCAATTTACAGGCCAAAAAATGCTAAAGCACGTTTTTTGGGCCCAAAAAGTCGATTTGTGCATGTATTTTCGGAACCCGTTTATATTCAAAATTTAGCCTAAAAACACCGAAAATTCGATTTTTTTGGGTCCCATAGAGTATCTGTACTTAACTACACTGTGCTAGAAAATTTTCAATTTACAGACCAAAAAATGCTAAAGCACGTTTTTTGGGCCCAAAAAGTCGATTTATGCATGTATATTCGGTACCCGTTTATAACCCAAATTTAGCCTAAAAACACCGAAAATTCGAGTTTGTTGGGTTGCAGAAGAGATCTGTACATGCCTTCAATGTGCTAGACAATTTTCAATTTACAAGCCAAAAAAAGGCTAAAACACGTTTTTAGGACCCAAGAAGTCCATTTGTGCCTGCATCTTCGGTACCCGTTTATATCCCAAAGTTAGCCTAATAACATCGAAAATTCGAGTTTTTTGGGTTCCAGAAGCGATCTGTACATGTCTACACTGTGTTAGAAAATTTTCAATGTACAGGCCAAAAAAATGCTAAAACACGTTTTTTGGGCCCACAAATTCGATTTGTGCATGCATCTTCGGTACCAGTTTATATCCCAAATTTAGCCTAAAAACACCGAAAATTCGAGTTTTTTGGGTCCCAGAAGCGATTTGTACATGTCTACACTGTGCTAGAAAATTTCCAATGTACAGGCCAAAAAAATGCTAAAACATGTTTTTAGGGAACAAAAAGTCGATTTGTGCATGCATCTTCGGTACCCGTTTGTATCCCATATTTAGCCTAAAAACACCTAAACTTCGAGTTTTTTGGGTCTCAGAAGAGATCTGTACATGCCAACACTGTGCTAGAAAATTTTCAATTTACATACCAAAAAAATGCTAAAACACATTTTTTGGGCCAAAAAAGTCGATTTGTGCATGCATCTTCGGTACCCGTTTATATCCCAAATTTAGCCTAAAAACATCGAAAATTCGAGTTTTTTGGGCCACAGAAGAGATCTTGTACATGTCTACACTGTGCAAGAAAATTTTCAATTTACAGGCCAAATAAATGCTAAAACATGTTTTTAGGGAACAAAAAGTCGATTTGTGCATGCATCTTCGGTACCCGTTTGTATCCCAAATTTAGCCTAAAAACACCTAAAATTCGAGTTTTTTGGGTCTCAGAAGAGATCTGTACATGTCTACACTGTGCTAGAAAATTTTCTATGTACAGGCCAAAAAAATGATAAAACACGTTTTTAGGGCCCACAAATTCGATTTGTGCATGCATCTTCGGTACCAGTTTATATCCCAAATGTAGCCTAAAAACACCGAAAATTCGAGTTTTTTGGGCCTCAGAAGAGATCTTGAACATGTCTTCACTGTGCTAGAAAATTTTCAATTTACAGGCCAAATAAATGCTAAAACATGTTTTTAGGGAACAAAAAGTCGATTTGTGCATGCATCTTCGGTACCCGTTTGTATCCCAAATTTAGCCTAAAAACACCTAAAATTCGAGTTTTTTGGGTCTCAGAAGAGATCTGTACATGCCAACACTGTGCTAGAAAATTTTCAATTTACATGCCAAAAAAATCCTAAAACACGTTTTTTGGGCCCAAAAAGTCGATTTGTGCATGTATCTTCGGTACCCGTTTATGTCCCAAATTTAGCCTAATAACATCGAAAATTCGAGTTTTTTGGGTCCCAGAAGCGATCTGTACATGTCTACACTGTGCTAGAAAATTTCCAATGTACAGGCCAAAAAAATGCTAAAACACGTTTTTAGGGCCCACAAATTCGATTTGTGCATGCATCTTCGGTACCAGTTTATTTCCCAAATGTAGCCTAAAAACACCGAAAATTCGAGTTTTTTGGGCCACAGAAGAGATCTTGTACATGTCTACACTGTGCTAGAAAATTTTCAATTTACAGGCCAAATAAATGCTAAAACATGTTTTTAGGGAACAAAAAGTCGATTTGTGCATGCATCTTCGGTACCCGTTTGTATCCCAAATTTAGCCTAAAAACACCTAAAATTCGAGTTTTTTGGGTCTCAGAAGAGATCTGTACATGCCAACACTGTGCTAGAAAATTTTCAATTTACATACCAAAAAAATGCTAAAACACATTTTTTGGGCCCAAAAAGTCGATTTGTGCATGCATCTTCGGTACCCGTTTATATCCCAAATTTAGCCTAAAAACATCGAAAATTCGAGTTTGTTGGGTTTCAGAAGAGATCTGTACATGCCTACAATGTGCTAGACAATTTTCAATTTCCAGGCCAAAAAAATGCTAAAACATGTTTTTAGGGAACAAAAAGTCGATTTGTGCATGCATCTTCAGTACCCGTTTATATCCTAAATTTAGCCTAAAAACACCGAAAATTCGAGTTTTTTGGGTCCCAGAAGCGATCTGTACATGTCTACACTGTGCTAGAAAATTTTCTATGTACAGGCCAAAAAAATGATAAAACACGTTTTTAGGGCCCACAAATTCGATTTGTGCATGCATCTTCGGTACCAGTTTATATCCCAAATGTAGCCTAAAAACACCGAAAATTCGAGTTTTTTGGGCCTCAGAAGAGATCTTGTACATGTCTTCACTGTGCTAGAAAATTTTCAATTTACAGGCCAAATAAATGCTAAAACATGTTTTTAGGGAACAAAAAGTCGATTTGTGCATGCATCTTCGGTACCCGTTTGTATCCCAAATTTAGCCTAAAAACACCTAAAATTCGATTTTTTTGTGTCTCAGAAGAGATCTGTACATGCTAACACTGTGCTAGAAAATTTTCAATTTACATACCAAAAAAATGCTAAAACACATTTTTTGGGCCCAAAAAGTCGATTTGTGCATGCATCTTCGGTACCCGTTTATATCCCAAATTTAGCCTAAAAACAACCGAAGATTCGAGTTTTTCGGGTCCCAGAAATGATTTGTACATGTCTACACTGTGCTAGAAAAATTCAATAAACACGCCAAAAAAAATTCTAAAACACGTTTTTAGAGCCCAAAAAGTCGATTTGTGAATGCCTCTTTGGTACCCGTTTATATCCCAAATTTAGCCTAAAAACATCGAAAATTCGAGTTTGTTGGGTTTCAGAAGAGATCTGTACATGCCTACAATGTGCTAGAGAATTTTCAATTTACAGGCCAAAAAAATGCTAAAACACGTTTCTAGGACCCAAAAAGTCCATTTGTGCATGCATCTTCGGTACCCGTTTATATCCCAAATTTAGCCTAAAAACACCGAAAATTTGAGTTTTATGGGTCCCAGAAGCGATTTGTACATGTATACACTGTGCTAGAAAATTTTCAATTTACAGGCCAAAAAAATGCTAAAACACATTTTTAGGACCCAAAAAGTCGATTTGTGCATGTATCTTCGGGACCCGTTTGTATCCCAAATTTAGCCTAAAAACACCGAAAATTCGAGTTTTGGGGTCTCAGAAGAGATCTGTACATGTCTACACTGTGCTAGAAAATTTTCAATTTACATGCCAAAAAAATGCTAAAACACATTTTTTGGGCCCAAAAAGTCGATTTGTGCATGCATCTTCGGTACCCGTTTATATCCCAAATTTAGCCTAAAAACACCGAAAATTCGAGTTTTTTGGGTCCCAGAAATGATTTGTACATGTCTACACTGTGCTAGAAAATTTCAATAAACACGCCAAAAAAAATCATAAAACACGTTTTTAGAGCCCAAAAAGTCGATTTGTGAATGCCTTTTTGGTACCCGTTTATATCCCAAATTTAGCCAAATAACATCGAAAATTCGAGTTTGTTGGGTTTCAGAAGAGATCTGTACATACCTACAATGTGCTAGAAAATTTTCAATTTACATGCCAAAAAAATGCTAAAAACACGATTTTAGGACCCAAAAAGTCGATTTGTGCATGCATCTTCGGTACCCGTTTATATCCCAAATTTAGCCTAAAACACCGAAAATTTGAGTTTTATGGGTCCCAGAAGCGATTTGTACATGTCTACACTGTGCTAGAAAATTTTCAATTTACAGACCAAAAAATGCTAAAGCACGTTTTTTGGGCCCAAAAAGTCGATTTGTGCATGTATTTTCGGAACCCGTTTATATCCCAAATTTAGCCTAAAAACACCGAAAATTCGAGTTTTTTGGGTCCCAGAAGGTATCTGTACCTGTCTACACTGTGCTAGAAAATTTTCAATTTACAGGCTAAAAAAATGATAAAACACGTTTTTAGGGGCCAAAAAGTCGATTTATGCATGCATATTCGGTACCCGTTTATATCCCAAATTTAGCCTATAAACACCGAAAATTCGAGTTTTTTGGGTCCCAGAAGCGATTTGTACATGTCTACACTGTGCTAGAAAATTTTCAATTTACAGGCCAAAAAATGCTAAAGCACGTTTTTTGGGCCCAAAAAGTCGATTTGTGCATGTATTTTCGGAACCCGTTTATATTCAAAATTTAGCCTAAAAACACCGAAAATTCGATTTTTTTGGGTCCCATAGAGTATCTGTACTTGACTACACTGTGCTAGAAAATTTTCAATTTACAGATCAAAAAATGCTAAAGCACGTTTTTTGGGCCCAAAAAGTCGATTTATGCATGTATATTCGGTACCCGTTTATAACCCAAATTTAGCCTAAAAACACCGAAAATTCGAGTTTGTTGGGTTGCAGAAGAGATCTGTACATGCCTTCAATGTGCTAGACAATTTTCAATTTACAAGCCAAAAAAAGGCTAAAACACGTTTTTAGGACCCAAGAAGTCCATTTGTGCCTGCATCTTCGGTACCCGTTTATATCCCAAAGTTAGCCTAATAACATCGAAAATTCGAGTTTTTTGGGTTCCAGAAGCGATCTGTACATGTCTACACTGTGTTAGAAAATTTTCAATGTACAGGCCAAAAAAATGCTAAAACACGTTTTTTGGGCCCACAAATTCGATTTGTGCATGCATCTTCGGTACCAGTTTATATCCCAAATTTAGCCTAAAAACACCGAAAATTTGAGTTTTTTTGGTCCCAGAAGCGATTTGTACATGTCTACACTTTGCTAGAAAATGTTCAATATACAGGCTAAAAAAATGCTAAAACATATTTTTGGGACCCAAAAAGTCGATTTGTGCATGCATCTTCGGTACCCGTTTATATTCCAAATTTAGCCTATAAACACCGAAAATTCGAGTTTTTTGGGTCCCAGAAATGATTTGTAAATGTCTACACTGTGCTAGAAAATTTCATTAAGCACGCCAAAAAAAATGCTAAAACACGTTTTTAGAGCCCAAAAAGTCGATTTGTGCATGCCTTTTTGGTACCCGTTTATATCCCAAATTTAGCCTAAAAACATCGAAAATTCGAGTTTGTTGGGTTTCAGAAGAGATCTGTACATGCCTACAATGTGCTAGACAATTTTCAATTTACAGGCCAAAAAAATGCTAAAACACGTTTTTAGGACCCAAAAAGTCGATTTGTGCATGCATCTTTGGTACCCGTTTAAATCCCAAATTTAGCCTAAAAACACCGAAAATTCGAGTTTTTGGGTCTCAGAAGAGATCTGCACATGCCTACACTGTACCAGAAAATTTTCAATATACAGGCCAAATAAATGCTAAAACACGTTTTTAGGGCCCAAAAAGTCGATTTGTGCATGTATTTTCGGAACCCGTTTATATTCAAATTTAGCCTAAAAACACCGAAAATTCGAGTTTTTTGGGTCCCATACAGTATCTGTACATGTCTACACTGTGCTAGAAAATTTTCAATATAAAGGTAAAAACAATGCTAAAACACGTTTTTAGGGACCAAAAAGTCGATTTATGCATGTATATTCGGTACCCGTTTATAACCCAAATTTAGCCTAAAAACACCGAAAATTCGAGTTTGTTGGGTTCCAGAAGAGATCTGTACATGCCTACAATGTGCTAGACAATTTTCAATTTACAGGCCCAAAAAAATGCTAAAACACGTTTTTAGGACCCCTAAAGTCGATTTGTGCATTTATCTTCGGTACCCGTTTATATCCCAAATTTAGCCTAAAAAAAACGAAAATTTGAGTTTTATGGGTCCCAGAAATGATTTGTACATGTCTACACTGTGCAAGAAAATTTTCAATTTACAAGCCAAAAAATGCTAAAACACGTTTTTAGGGCCCAAAAAGTCGATTTGTGCATGCGTCTTCGGTACCCGTTTGTATCCCAAATTTAGCCTAAAAACACCGAAAATTCGAGTTTGCTTGGTCTCAGAAGAGATCTGTACATGTCTAAACTTTTCTAGAAAATGTTCAATATACAGGCTAAAAAAATGCTAAAACACGTTTTTTGGGCCCAAAAAGTCTATATGTGCATGCATCTTCGGTACCCGTTTATATCCCAAATGTAGCCTAAAAACACCGAAAATTCGAGTTTTTTGGGTCCCAGAAGCGATTTGTACATGTCTACACTTTGCTAGAAAAAGTTCAATAAACACGACATAAAAAATGTTAAAACACGTTTTTAGAGCCCAAAAAGTCGATTTGTGCATGCCTTTTTGGTACCCGTTTATATCCCAAATTTAGCCTAAAAACATCGAAAATTCCTGTTGTTTGGGTCCCCGAAGCGATCTCTACATGTCTACACCGTGCTAGAAAATTTTCAATATACAGGCCAAAAAAATGCTAAAACACGTTTTTAGGGCCCAAAAAGTCGATTTGTGCATGCATCTTCGGTACCCGTTTATATCCCAAATTTAGCCTAAAAACACCGACAATTCGAGTTTGCTTGGTCTCAGAAGAGATCTGTACATGTCTAAACTTTTCTTAAAAATGTTCAATATACAGGCTAAAAAAATGCTAAAACACGTTTTTTGGGCCCAAAAAGTCTATCTGTGCATGCATCTTCGGTACCCGTTTATATCCCAAATGTAGCCTAAAAACACCGAAAATTCGAGTTTTTTGGGTCCCAGAAGCGATTTGTACATGTCTACACTTTGCTAGAAAATGTTCAATAAACATGCCATAAAAAATGCTAAAACACGTTTTTAGAGCCCAAAAAGTCGATTTGTGCATGCCTTTTTGGTACCCGTTTATATCCCAAATTTAGCCTAAAAACATCGAAAATTCGAGTTTTTTGGGTCCAAGAAGCAATCTGTACATGTCTACACTGTGCTAGAAAATTTTCAATATAGAGGCCAAAAAAATGCTAAAACACGTTTTTAGGGCCCAAAAAGTCGATTTATGCATGCATCTTCGGTACCCGTTTATATCCCAAATTTAGCCTAAAAACTGCGAAAATTCGAGTTTTTTGGGTCCCAGAAGAGATTTGTACATGTCTACACTTTGCAAGAAAATGTTCAATTTACATGCCAAAAAAATACTAAAACACGTGTTTTGGGCCCAAAAAGTCGATTTGTGCATGCATCTTCGTTACCCGTTTATATCCCAAATTTAGCCAAAAACACTGAAAATTCGAGTTTTTTTTGTCTCAGAAGAGATCTGTACATGCCTACACTGTGCTAGAAAATTTTCAATTTACATGCCAAAAAAATGCTAAAACACGTTTTTTGGGACCAAAAAGTCGATTTGTGCATGTATCTTCGGTACCCGTTTATATCCCAAATTTAGCCTAAAAACACCGAAAATTCGAGTTTTTTGGGTCCCAGAAATGATTTGTACATATCTACACTGTGCTAGAAAATTTCAATATACACGCCAAAAAAAATGCTAAAACACGTTTTTAAAGCCCAAAAAGTCGATTTGTGCATGCCTTTTTGGTACCCGTTCATATCCCAAATTTAGCCTAAAAACATCGAAAATTCGAGTTTTTTGGGTCCCAGAAGCGATCTGTACATGTCTACACTGTGCTAGAAAATTTTCAATATAGAGGCCAAAAAAATGCTAAAACACGTTTTTAGGGCCCAAAAAGTCGATTTATGCATGCATCTTCGGTACCCGTTTATATCCAAAATTTAGCCTAAAAACAGCGAAAAGTCGAGTTTTTTGGGTCCCAGAAGCGATTTGTACATGTCTCCACTGTGCTAGAAAATTTCAATATACACGCCAAAAAAAATGCTAAAACACGTTTTAAAGCCCAAAAAATCGATTTGTGCATGCCTTTTTGGTACCCGTTTATATCCCAAATTTAGCCTAAAACCACCAAAAATTCGCGTTTTTCGGGTCCAAGAAGGTATCTGTACATGTCTACAATGTGCTAGAAAATTTTCAATTTACAGACCAAAAAATGCTAAAACACTTTTTTTGGGCCCAAAAAGTCGATTTGTAAATGTATTTTCGGAACCCGTTTACATCCCAAATTTAGCCTAAAAACTCCGAAAATTCGAGTTTTTTGGGCCTCAGAAGAGATCTGTACATGCCTACACTGTGCTGGAAAATTTTCAATTTACAGACCAAAAATGCTACAACACGTTTTTTGGGCCCAAAAAGTCGATTTGTGCATGTATCTTCGGTACCCGTTTATATCCCAAAATTAGCCTAATAACATCGAAAATTCGAGTTTTTTGGGTATCAGAAGCGATCTGTACATGTCTACACTGTGCTAGAAAATTTTCAATATACAGGCCAAAAAAATGCTAAAACACGTTTTTAGGGCCCACAAATTCGATTTGTGTATGCATCTACGGTACCAGTTTATATCCCAAATTTAGCCTAAAAACACCGAAAATTCAAGTTTTTTGGGTCCCAGAAGCGATTTGTACATGTCTACACTTTGCTAGAAAATGTTCAATATACAGGCTAAAAAAATGCTAAAACACGTTTTTTGGGCCCAAAAAGTCGATTTGTGCATGCATCTTCGGTACCCGTTTATATCCCAAATTTAGCCTAAAAACATCGAAAATTCGAGTTTTTTAGGTCCCATTAGGTATCTGTACATGTCTACACTGTGCCAGAAAATTTTCAATATACAGGCCAAAAAAATGCTAAAACACGTTTTTAGGGCCCAAAAAGTCGATTTATGCATGCATCTTCGGTACCCGTTTATATCCAAAATTTAGCCTAAAAACAGCGAAAATTCGAATTTTATGGGTCCCAGAAGCGATCTGTACATGTCTACACTGTGCTAGAAAATTTTCAATTTACAGACCAAAAAATGCTAAAACACGTTTTTTGGGCCCAAAAAGTCGATTTGTGCATGTATTTTCGGAACCCGTTTATATCTCAAATTTAGCCTAAAAACACCGAAAATTCGATTTTTTGGGTACCATTAGGTATCTGTACATGTCTACACTGTGCTAGAAAAATTTCAATATAAAGGTCAAAAAAATGCTAAAACACATTTTTAGGGCCCAAAAAGTCGATTTATGCATGTATATTCGGTACCCGTTTGTATCCCAAATTTAGCCTAAAAACACCGAAAATTCGAGTTTTGGGGTCTCAGAAGAGATCTGTACATGTCTACACTGTGCTAGAAAATTTTCAATTTACAGGCCAAATAAATGCTAAAACATGTTTTTAGGGCCCAAAAAGTCGATTTGTGCATGCATCTTCGGTACCCGTTTATATCCAAAATATAGCCTAAAAACAGCGAAAATTCGAATTTTATGGGTCCCAGAAGCGATCTGTATATGTGTACACTGTGCTAGAAAAATTTCTATTTACAGGCCAAAAAAATGCTAAAACACGTTTTTTGGGCCCAAAAAGTCGATTTGTGCATGTATTCTCGGAACCCATTTATATCCCAAATTTAGCCTAAAAACACCGAAAATTCGAGTTTTTTGGGCCTCAGAAGAGATCTGTACATGCCTACACTGTGCTAGAAAATTTTCAATGTACAGACCATAAATGCTACAACACGTTTTTTGGGCCCAAAAAGTCGATTGTGCATGTATCTTCGGTACCCGTTTATATCCCAAATTTAGCCTAATAACATCGAAAATTCGAGTTTTGGGGTCCCAGAAGCGATTTGTACATGTCTACACTGTGCTAGAAAATTTTCAATAAACAGGCCAAAAAAATGCTAAAACACGTTTTTAGGGCCCAAAAAGTCAATTTGTGCATGTATTCTCGGAACCCGTTTATATCCCAAATTTAGCCTAAAAACACGGAAAATTCAAGTTTTTTGGGCCTCAGAAGAGATCTGTACATGCCTACACTGTGCTAGAAAATTTTCAATTTACAGACCAAAAATGCTACAACACGTTTTTTGGGCCCAAAAAGTCGATTTGTGCATGTATCTTCGGTACCCGTTTATATCCCAAATTTAGCCTAATAACATCGAAAATTCGAGTTTTTTGGGTCCCTGAAGCGATCTGTACATGTCTACACTGTGCTAGAAAATGTTCAATATACAGGCCAAAAAAATGCTAAAACACGTTTTTAGGGCCCAAAAAGTCGATTTGTGTATGCATTTTCGGTACCCGTTTGTATCCCAAATTTAGCCTAAAAACACCGAAAATTCGAGTTTTGGGGTCTCAGAAGAGATCTGTACATGTCTACACTGTGCTAGAAAATTTTCAATTTACAAGCCAAATAAATGCTAAAACATGTTTTTCGGGCCCAAAAAGTCGATTTGTGCATGCATTTTCGGTACCCGTTTATATCCAAAATATAGCCTAAAAACAGCGAAAATTCGAATTTTATGGGTCCCAGAAGCGATCTGTATATGTCTACACTGTGCTAGAAAAAAACTTATTTACAGGCCAAAAAAATGCTAAAACACGTTTTTTGGGCCCAAAAAGTCGATTTGTGCATGTATTCTCGGAACCCGTTTATATCCCAAATTTAGCCTAAAAACACCGAAAATTCGAGTTTTTTGGGCCTCAGAAGAGATCTGTACATGCCTACACTGTGCTAGAAAATTTTCAATTTCCAGACCAAAAATGCTACAACATGTTTTTTTGGCCCAAAAAGTCGATTTGTGTATGCATCTACGGTACCAGTTTATATCCCAAATTTAGTCTAAAAACACCGAAGATTCGAGTTTTTTGGCTCCCAGAAGCGATTTGTACATGTCTACACTGTGCTAGAAAATTTTCAATAAACAGGCCAAAAAAATGCTAAAACACGTTTTTAGGACCCACAAATTCGATTTGTGTATGCATCTACGGTATCAGTTTATATCCCAAATTTAGCCTAAAAACACCGAAAATTCGAGTTTTTTGGGTCCCAGAAGCGATTTGTACATGTCTACACTGTGCTAGAAATTTTTCAATAAACAGGCCAAAAAAATGCTAAAACACGTTTTTAGGGCCCAAAAAGTCGATTTGTGCATACATCTTCGGTACCCGTTTATATCCAAAATTTAGCCTAAAAACACCGAAAATTCGAATTTTATGGGTCCCAGAAGAGATCTGTTCATGTCTACACTGTGCTAGAAAAGTTTCAATAAAAAGGCCAAAAAAATGCTAAAACACGTTTTTAGGGCCCAAAAAGTCGATTTGTGCATGCATCTTCGGTACCCGTTTGTATCCCAAATTTAGCCTGAAAACACTGAAAATTTGAGTTTTTTTGGCCTCAGAAGAGATCTGTACATGCCTACACTGTGCTAAAAAAAAATCAATTTACAGACCAAAAATGCTACAACACGTTTTTTGGGCGCAAAAAGTCGATTTGTGCATGTATTTTCGGAACCCGTTTATATCCCAAATTTTGCCTAAAAACACCGAAAATTCGAATTTTTGGGTCCCATTAGGTATATGTGCATGTCTACACTGTGCTAGAAAATTTTCAATTTACAGACCAAAAAATGCTAAAACACGTTTATTTGGCCCAAAAAGTCGATTTGTGCATGTATTTTCGGAACCCGTTTATATCTCAAATTTAGCCTAAAAACACCGAAAATTTGAGTTTTTTGGGCCTCAGAAGATATCTGTACATGCCTACACTGTGCTAAAAAAAAATCAATTTACAGACCAAAAATGTTACAACACGTTTTTTGGGTGCAAAAAGTCGATTTGTGCAAGTATTTTCGGAACCCGTTTATATCCCAAATTTTGCCTAAAAACACCGAAAATTCGAATTTTTGGGTCCCATTAGGTATCTGTACATGTCTACACTGTGCTAGAAAATTTTCAATATAGAGGTCAAAAAAATGCTAAAACACATTTTTAGGGCCCAAAAAGTCGATTTATGCATGTATATTTGGTACCCGTTTATATCCCAAATTTAGCCTAAAAACACCGAAAATTCGAGTTTTTTGGGTCCCAGAAATGATTTGTACATGTCTACACTGTGCTAGAAAATTTCAATATACACGCCAAAAAAAATGCTAAAACACGTTTTTAAAGCCCAAAAAGTCGATTTGTGCATGCCTTTTTGGTACCCGTTTATATCCCAAATTTAGCCCAAAAACATCGAACATTCGAGTTTTTTGGGTCCCAGAAGCGATCTGTACATGTCTACACTGTGCTAGAAAATTTTCAATATACAGGCCAAAAAAATGCTAAAATACGTTTTTAGGGCCCAAAAAGTCAATTTATGCATGCATCTTCGGTACCCGTTTATATCCAAAATTTAGCCTAAAAACAACGAAAATTCGAATTTTATGGGTCCCAGAAGCGATCTGTACATGTCTACACTGTGCTAGAAAATTTTCTATTTACAGGCCAAAAAAATGCTAAAACACGTTTTGAGGGCCCAAAAAGTCGATTTGTGCATGCATCTTCGGTACCCGATTAAATCCCAAATTTAGAAGAAAAAAAAATAAAATTCGCGTTTTTCGGGTCCAAGAAGGTATCTGTACATGTCTACACTGTGCTAGAAAATTTTCAATTTACAGACTAAAAAATGCTAAAACACGTTTTTTTTGGCCCAAAAAGTCGATTTGTGCATGTATTTTCGGAACCCGTTTATATCCCAAATTTAGCGTAAAAACACCGAAAATTTGAGTTTTTTGGGCCTCAAAAGAGATCTGTACATGCCTACACTGAGCTAAAAAAAAATCAATTTACAGACCAAAAATGCTACAACACGTTTTTTGGGCGCAAAAAGTCGATTTGTGCATGTATTTTCGGAACCCGTTTATATCCCAAATTTTGCCTAAAAACACCGAAAATTCGAATTTTTGGGTCCCATTAGGTATCTGTGCATGTCTACACTGTGCTAGAAAATTTTCAATTTACAGACCAAAAAATGCTAAAACACGTTTATTTGGCCCAAAAAGTCGATTTGTGCATGTATTTTCGGAACCCGTTTATATCTCAAATTTAGCCTAAAAACACCGAAAATTTGAGTTTTTTGGGCCTCAGAAGAGATTTGTATATGCCTACACTGTGCTAAAAAAAATTCAATTTACAGACCAAAAATGCTACTACACGTTTTTTGGGTGCAAAAAGTCGATTTGTGCATGTATTTTCGGAACCCGTTTATATCCCAAATTTTGCCTAAAAACACCGAAAATTCGAATTTTTGGGTCCCATTAGGTATCTGTACATGTATACACTGTGCTAGAAAATTTTCAATATAGAGGTTAAAAAAATGCTAAAACACATTTTTAGGGCCCAAAAAGTCGATTTATGCATATATATTCGGTACCCGTTTATATCCCAAATTTAGCCTAAAAACACTGAAAATTCGAGTTTTTTGGGTCCCAGAAGGTATCTGTACATGTCTACACTGTGCTAGAAAATTTTCAATAAACAGGCCAAAAAAATGCTAAAACACGTTTTTAGGGCCCAAAAAGTCGATTTGTGCATGCATCTTCGGTACCCGTTTGTATCCCAAATTTAGCCTAAAAACACCGAAAATTCGAGTTTTGGGGTCTCAGAAGAGATCTGTACATGTCTACACTGTGCTAGAAAATTTTCAATTTACAGGCCAAATAAATGCTAAAACATGTTTTTAGGGCCCAAAAAGTCGATTTGTGCATGCATCTTCGGTACCCGTTCATATCCAAAATATAGCCTAAAAACAGCGAAAATTCGAATTTTATGGGTCCCAGAAGCGATCTGTATATGTGTACACTGTGCTAGAAAAATTTCTATTTACAGGCCAAAAAAATGCTAAAACACGTTTTTTGGGCCCAAAAAGTCGATTTGTGCATGTATTCTCGGAACCCGTTTATATCCCAAATTGTGCCTAAAAACACCGAAAATTCGAATTTTTGGGTACCATTAGGTATCTGTACATGTCTACACTGTGCTAGAAAAATTTCAATATAAAGGTCAAAAAAATGCTACAACACATTTTTAGGGCCCAAAAAGTCGATTTATGCATGTATATTCGGTACCCGTTTGTATCCCAAATTTAGCCTAAAAACACCGAAAATTCGAGTTTTGGGGTCTCAGAAGAGATCTGTACATGTCTACACTGTGCTAGAAAATTTTCAATTTACAGGCCAAATAAATGCTAAAACATGTTTTTACGGCCCAAAAAGTCGATTTGTGCATGCATCTTCGGTACCCGTTTATATCCAAAATATAGCCTAAAAACAGCGAAAATTCGAATTTTATGGGTCCCAGAAGCGATCTGTATATGTGTACACTGTGCTAGAAAAAATTCTATTTACGGGCCCAAAAAATGCTAAAACACGTTTTTTGGGCCCAAAAAGTCGATTTGTGCATGTATTCTCGGAACCCATTTATATCCCAAATTTAGCCTAATAACAGCGAAAATTCGAGTTTTGGGGTCCCAAACGCGATTTGTACATGTCTACACTGTGCTAGAAAATTTTCAATAAACAGGCCAAAAAAATGCTAAAACACATTTTTAGGGCCCAAAAAGTCAATTTGTGCATGCATCTTCGGTACCCGTTTGTATCCCAAATTTAGCCTAAAAACACCGAAAATTCGAGTTTTGGGGTCTCAGAAGAGATCTGTACATGTCTACACTGTGCTAGAAAATTTTCAATTTACACACCAAATAAATGCTAAAACACGTTTTTTGGGCCCAAAAAGTCGATTTGTGCATGTATTCTCGGAACCCGTTTATATCCCAAATTTAGCCTAAAAACACGGAAAATTCAAGTTTTTTGGGCCTCAGAAGAGATCTGTACATGCCTACACTGTGCTAGAAAATTTTCAATTTACAGACCAAAAATGCTACAACACGTTTTTTGGGCCCAAAAAGTCGATTTGTGCATGTATCTTCGGTACCCGTTTATATCCCAAATTTAGCCTAATAACATCGAAAATTCGAGTTTTTTGGGTCCCTGAAGCGATCTGTACATGTCTACACTGTGCTAGAAAATGTTCAATATACAGGCCAAAAAAATGCTAAAACACGTTTTTAGGGCCCAAAAAGTCGATTTGTGTATGCATTTTCGGTATCCGTTTATATCCCAAATTTAGCGTAAAAACACCGAAAATTTGAGTTTTTTGGGCCTCAAAAGAGATCTGTACATGCCTACACTGAGCTAAAAAAAAATCAATTTAAGACCAAAAATGCTACAACACGTTTTTGGGGCGCAAAAAGTCGATTTGTGCATGTATTTTCGGAACCCGTTTATATCCCAAATTTTGCCAAAAAACACCGAAAATTCGAATTTTGGGTCCCATTAGGTATCTGTGCATGTCTACACTGTGCTAGAAAATTTTCAATTTACAGACCAAAAAATGCTAAAACACGTTTATTTGGCCCAAAAAGTCGATTTGTGCATGTATTTTCGGAACCCGTTTATATCTCAAATTTAGCCTAAAAACACCGAAAATTTGAGTTTTTTGGGCCTCAGAAGAGATTTGTATATGCCTACACTGTGCTAAAAAAAATCAATTTACAGACCAAAAATGCTACTACACGTTTTTTGGGTGCAAAAAGTCGATTTGTGCATGTATTTTCGGAACCCGTTTATATCCCAAATTTTGCCTAAAAACACCGAAAATTCGAATTTTTGGGTCCCATTAGGTATCTGTACATGTATACACTGTGCTAGAAAATTTTCAATATAGAGGTCAAAAAAATGCTAAAACACATTTTTAGGGCCCAAAAAGTCGATTTATGCATGTATATTCGGTACCCGTTTATATCCCAAATTTAGCCTAAAAACACTGAAAATTCGAGTTTTTTGGGTCCCAGAAGGTATCTGTACATGTCTACACTGTGCTAGAAAATTTTCAATAAACAGGCCAAAAAAATGCTAAAATACGTTTTTAGGGCCCAAAAAGTCGATTTGTGCATGCATCTTCGGTACCCGTTTGTATCCCAAATTTAGCCTAAAAACACCGAAAATTCGAGTTTTGGGGTCTCAGAAGAGATCTGTACATGTCTACACTGTGCTAGAAAATTTTCAATTTACAGGCCAAATAAATGCTAAAACATGTTTTTAGGGCCCAAAAAGTCGATTTGTGCATGCATCTTCGGTACCCGTTTATATCCAAAATATAGCCTAGAAACAGCGAAAATTCGAATTTTATGGGTCCCAGAAGCGATCTGTATATGTGTACACTGTGCTAGAAAAATTTCTATTTACACGCCAAAAAAATGCTAAAACACGTTTTTTTAGGGCCCAAAAATTCGATTTGTGCATGTATTCTCGGAACCCATTTATATCCCAAATATAGCCTAAAAACACCGAAAATTCGAGTTTTTTGGGCCTCAGAAGAGATCTGTACATGCCTACACTGTGCTAGAAAATTTTCAATGTTCAGACCATAAATGCTACAACACGTTTTTTGGGCCCAAAAAGTCGATTTGTGCATGTATCTTCGGTACCCGTTTATATCCTAAATTTAGCCTAATAACATCGAAAATTCGAGTTTTTTGGGTCCCTGAAGCGATCTGTACATGTCTACACTGTGCTAGAAAATTTTCAATAAACAGGCCAAAAAAATGCTAAAACACGTTTTTAGGGCCCAAAAAGTCAATTTGTGCATGCATCTTCGGTACCCGTTTGTATCCCAAATTTAGCCTAAAAACACCGAAAATTCGAGTTTTGGGGTCTTAGAAGAGATCTGTACATGTCTACACTGTGCTAGAAAATTTTCAATTTACACACCAAATAAATGCTAAAACACGTTTTTTGGGCCCAAAAAGTCGATTTGTGCATGTATTCTCGGAACCCGTTTATATCCCAAATTTAGCCTAAAAACACGGAAACTTCAAGTTTTTTGGGCCTCAGAAGAGATCTGTACATGCCTACACTGTGCTAGAAAATTTTCAATTTACAGACCAAAAATGCTACAACACGTTTTTTGGGCCCAAAAAGTCGATTTGTGCATGTATCTTCGGTACCCGTTTATATCCCAAATTTAGCCTAATAACATCGAAAATTCGAGTTTTTTGGGTCCCTGAAGCGATCTGTACATGTCTACACTGTGCTAGAAAATGTTCAATATACAGGCCAAAAAAATGCTAAAACACGTTTTTAGGGCCCAAAAAGTCGATTTGTGTATGCATTTTCGGTACCCGTTTATATCCCAAATTTAGCGTAAAAACACCGAAAATTTGAGTTTTTTGGGCCTCAAAAGAGATCTGTACATGCCTACACTGAGCTAAAAAAAAATCAATTTACAGACCAAAAATGCTACAACACGTTTTTGGGGCGCAAAAAGTCGATTTGTGCATGTATTTTCGGAACCCGTTTATATCCCAAATTTTGCCAAAAAACACCGAAAATTCGAATTTTTGGGTCCCATTAGGTATCTGTGCATGTCTACACTGTGCTAGAAAATTTTCAATTTACAGACCAAAAAATGCTAAAACACGTTTATTTGGCCCAAAAAGTCGATTTGTGCATGTATTTTCGGAACCCGTTTATATCTCAAATTTAGCCTAAAAACACCGAAAATTTGAGTTTTTTGGGCCTCAGAAGAGATTTGTATATGCCTACACTGTGCTAAAAAAAATCAATTTACAGACCAAAAATGCTACTACACGTTTTTTGGGTGCAAAAAGTCGATTTGTGCATGTATTTTCGGAACCCGTTTATATCCCAAATTTTGCCTAAAAACACCGAAAATTCGAATTTTTGGGTCCCATTAGGTATCTGTACATGTATACACTGTGCTAGAAAATTTTCAATATAGAGGTCAAAAAAATGCTAAAACACATTTTTAGGGCCCAAAAAGTCGATTTATGCATGTATATTCGGTACCCGTTTATATCCCAAATTTAGCCTAAAAACACTGAAAATTCGAGTTTTTTGGGTCCCAGAAGGTATCTGTACATGTCTACACTGTGCTAGAAAATTTTCAATAAACAGGCCAAAAAAATGCTAAAACACGTTTTTAGGGCCCAAAAAGTCGATTTGTGCATGCATCTTCGGTACCCGTTTGTATCCCAAATTTAGCCTAAAAACACCGAAAATTCGAGTTTTGGGGTCTCAGAAGAGATCTGTACATGTCTACACTGTGCTAGAAAATTTTCAATTTACAGGCCAAATAAATGCTAAAACATGTTTTTAGGGCCCAAAAAGTCGATTTGTGCATGCATCTTCGGTACCCGTTTATATCCAAAATATAGCCTAGAAACAGCGAAAATTCGAATTTTATGGGTCCCAGAAGCGATCTGTATATGTGTACACTGTGCTAGAAAAATTTCTATTTACACGCCAAAAAAATGCTAAAACACGTTTTTTTAGGGCCCAAAAATTCGATTTGTGCATGTATTCTCGGAACCCATTTATATCCCAAATTTAGCCTAAAAACACCGAAAATTCGAGTTTTTTGGGCCTCAGAAGAGATCTGTACATGCCTACACTGTGCTAGAAAATTTTCAATGTTCAGACCATAAATGCTACAACACGTTTTTTGGGCCCAAAAAGTCGATTTGTGCATGTATCTTCGGTACCCGTTTATATCCCAAATTTAGCCTAATAACATCGAAAATTCGAGTTTTTTGGGTCCCTGAAGCGATCTGTACATGTCTACACTGTGCTAGAAAATTTTCAATAAACAGGCCAAAAAAATGCTAAAACACGTTTTTAGGGCCCAAAAAGTCAATTTGTGCATGCATCTTCGGTACCCGTTTGTATCCCAAATTTAGCCTAAAAACACCGAAAATTCGAGTTTTGGGGTCTTAGAAGAGATCTGTACATGTCTACACTGTGCTAGAAAATTTTCAATTTACACACCAAATAAATGCTAAAACACGTTTTTTGGGCCCAAAAAGTCGATTTGTGCATGCATCTTCGGTACCCGTTTATATCCAAAATATAGCCTAAAAACAGCGAAAATTCGAATTTTATGGGTCCCAGAAGCGATCTGTATATGTCTACACTGTGCTAGAAAATTTTTTATTTACAGGCCAAAAAAATGCTAAAACACGTTTTTTGGGCCCAAAAAGTCGATTTGTGCATGTATTCTCGGAACCCGTTTATATCCCAAATTTAGCCTAAAAACACCGAAAATTCGAGTTTTTTGGGCCTCAGAAGAGATCTTACATGCCTACACTGTGCTAGAAAATTTTCAATTTACAGACCAAAAATGCTACAACACGTTTTTTTGGCCCAAAAAGTCGATTTGTGTATGCATCTACGGTACCAGTTTATATCCCAAATTTAGTCTAAAAACACCGAAGATTCGAGTTTTTTGGGTCCCAAAAGCGATTTGTACATGTCTACACTGTGCTAGAAAATTTTCAATAAACAGGCCAAAAAAATGCTAAAACACGTTTTTAGGACCCACAAATTCGATTTGTGTATGCATCTACGGTATCAGTTTATATCCCAAATTTAGCCTAAAAACACCGAAAATTCGAGTTTTTTGGGTCCCAGAAGCGATTTGTACATGTCTACACTGTGCTAGAAAATTTTCAATAAACAGGCCAAAAAAATGCTAAAACACGTTTTTAGGGCCCAAAAAGTCGATTTGTGCATACATCTTCGGTACCCGTTTATATCCAAAATTTAGCCTAAAAACACCGAAAATTCGAATTTTATGGGTCCCAGAAGAGATCTGTACATGTCTACACTGTGCTAAGAAAGTTTCAATAAAAAGGCCAAAAAAATGCTAAAACACGTTTTTAGGGCCCAAAAAGTCGATTTGTGCATGCATCTTCGGTACCCGTTTGTATCCCAAATTTAGCCTAAAAACACCGAAAATTCGCGTTTTTCGGGTCCAAGAAGGTATCTGTACATGTCTACACTGTGCTAGAAAATTTTCAATTTATAGACCAAAAAATGCTAAAACACGTTTTTTTGGCCCAAAAAGTCGATTTGTGCATGTATTTTCGGAACCCGTTTATATCTCAAATTTAGCCTAAAAACACCGAAAATTTGAGTTTTTTGGGCCTCAGAAGAGATCTGTACATGCCTATACTGTGCTAAAAAAAATTCAATTTACAGACCAAAAATGCTACAACACGTTTTTTGGGCGCAAAAATTCGATTTGTGCATGTATTCTCGGAACCCGTTTATATCCCAAATTTTGCCTAAAAACACCAAAAATTCGAATTTTTGGGTCCCATTAGGTATCTGTACATGTCTACACTGTGCTAGAAATTTTTATATAAACAGGCCAAAAAAATGCTAAAACACGTTTTTAGGGCCCAAAAAGTCGATTTGTGCATGCATCTTCGGTACCCGTTTGTATCCCAAATTTAGCCTAAAAACACCGAAAATTAGCGTTTTTCGGGTCCAAGAAGGTATCTGTACATGTCTACACAGTGCTAGAAAATTTTCAATTTACAGACCAAAAATGCTAAAACACGTTTTTTTGGCCCAAAAAGTCGATTTGTGCATGTATTTTCGGAACCCGTTTATATCTCAAATTTAGCCTAAAAACACCGAAAATTTGAGTTTTTTGGGCCTCAGAAGAGATCTGTACATGCCTACACTGTGCTAAAAAAAAATCAATTTACAGACCAAAAATGCTACAACACGTTTTTTGGGCGCAAAAAGTCGATTTGTGCATGTATTTTCGGAACCCGTTTATATCCCAAATTTAGCCTAAAAACACCGAAAATTCGATTTTTTGGGTCACATTAGGTATCTGTGCATGTCTACACTGTGCTAGAAAATTTTCAATTTACAGACCAAAAAATGCTAAAACACGTTTATTTGGCCCAAAAAGTCGATTTGTGCATGTATTTTCGGAACCCGTTTATATCTCAAATTTAGCCTAAAAACACCGAAAATTTGAGTTTTTTGGGCCTCAGAAGAGATCTGTACATGCCTACACTGTGCTAAAAAAAATTCAATTTACAGACCAAAAATGCTACAACACGTTTTTTGGGTGCAAAAAGTCGATTTGTGCATGTATTTTCGGAACCCGTTTATATCCCAAATGTTGCCTAAAAACACCGAAAATTCGATTTTTTTTTCCCATTAGGTATCTGTACATGTCTACACTGTGCTAGAAAATTTTCAATATAGAGGTCAAAAAAATGCTAAAACACATTTTTAGGGCCCAAAAAGTCGATTTATGCATGTATATTCGGTACCCGTTTATATCCCAAATTTAGCCTAAAAACACCGAAAATTCGAGTTTTTTGGGTCCCAGAAATGATTTGTACATGTCTACACTGTGCTAGAAAATTTCAATATACACGCCAAAAAAAATGCTAAAACACGTTTTTAAAGCCCAAAAAGTCGATTTGTGCATGCCTTTTTGGTGCCCGTTTATATCCCAAATTTAGCCCAAAAACATCGAACATTCGAGTTTTTTGGGTCCCAGAAGCGATCTGTACATGTCTACACTGTGCTAGAAAATTTTCAATATACAGGCCAAAAAAATGCTAAAATACGTTTTTAGGGCCTAAAAAGTCAATTTATGCATGCATCTTCGGTACGCGTTTATATCCAAAATTTAGCCTAAAAACAACGAAAATTCGAATTTTATGGGTCCCAGAAGCGATCTGTACATGTCTACACTGTGCTAGAAAATTTTCTATTTACAGGCCAAAAAAATGCTAAAACACGTTTTGAGGGCCCAAAAAGTCGATTTGTGCATGCATCTTCGGTACCCGATTATATCCCAAATTTAGAAGAAAAAAAAACTAAAATTCGCGTTTTTCGGGTCCAAGAAGGTATCTGTACATGTCTACACTGTGCTAGAAAATTTTCAATTTACAGACTAAAAAATGCTAAAACACGTTTTTTTGGCCCAAAAAGTCGATTTGTGCATGTATTTTCGGAACCCGTTTATATCCCAAATTTAGCGTAAAAACACCGAAAATTTGAGTTTTTTGGGCCTCAAAAGAGATCTGTACATGCCTACACTGAGCTAAAAAAAAATCAATTTACAGACCAAAAATGCTACAACACGTTTTTTGGGCGCAAAAAGTCGATTTGTGCATGTATTTTCGGAACCCGTTTATATCCCAAATTTTGACTAAAAACACCGAAAATTCGAATTTTTGGGTCCCATTAGGTATCTGTGCATGTCTACACTGTGCTAGAAAATTTTCAATTTACAGGCCAAAAAATGCTAAAACACGTTTATTTGGCCCAAAAAGTCGATTTGTGCATGTATTTTCGGAACCCGTTTATATCTCAAATTTAGCCTAAAAACACCGAAAATTTTAGTTTTTTGGGCCTCAGAAGAGATTTGTATATGCCTACACTGTGCTAAAAAAAAATCAATTTACAGACCAAAAATGCTACTACACGTTTTTTGGGTGCAAAAAGTCGATTTGTGCATGTATTTTCGGAACCCGTTTATATCCCAAATTTTGCCTAAAAACACCGAAAATTCGAATTTTGTGGGTCCCATTAGGTATCTGTACATGTCTACACTGTGCAAGAAAATTTTCAATATAGAGGTAAAAAAAATGCTAAAACACATTTTTAGGACCTAAAAAGTCGATTTATGCATGTATATTCGGTACCCGTTTATATCCCAAATTTAGCCTAAAAACACTGAAAATTCGAGTTTTTTGGGTCCCAGAAGGTATCTGTACATGTCTACACTGTGCTAGAAAATTTTCAATAAACAGGCCAAAAAATGCTAAAACACGTTTTTAGGGCCCAAGAAGTCGATTTGTGCATGCATCTTCGGTACCCGTTTGTATCCCAAATTTAGCCTAAAAACACCGAAAATTCGAGTTTTGGGGTCTCAGAAGAGATCTGTACATGTCTACACTGTGCTAGAAAATTTTCAATTTACATGCCAAATAAATGCTAAAACATGTTTTTAGGGCCCAAAAAGTCGATTTTTGCATGCATCTTCGGTACCCGTTTGTATCCCAAATTTAGCCTAAAAATACCTAAAATTCGAGTTTTTGGGGTCTCAGAAGAGATCTGTACATGCCAACACTGTGCTAGAAAATTTTCAATTTACATGCCGAAAAAATCCTTATACACGTTTTTTGGGCCCAAAAAGTCGATTTGTACATGTATCTTCGGTACCCGTTTATATCCCAAATTTAGCCTAAAAACAACGAAAATTCGAATTTTATGGGTCCCAGAAGCAATCTGTACATGTCTACACTGTGCTAGAAAATTTTCTATTTACAGGCCAAAAAAATGCTAAAACACGTTTTGAGGGCCCAAAAAGTCGATTTGTGCATGCATCTTCGGTACCCGATTATATCCCAAATTTAGCACAAAAAAAACTAAAATTCGCGTTTTTCGGGTCCAAGAAGGTATCTGTACATGTCTACACTGTGCTAGAAAATTTTCAATTTACAGACTAAAAAATGCTAAAACACGTTTTTTTGGCCCAAAAAGTCGATTTGTGCATGTATTTTCGGAACCCGTTTATATCCCAAATTTAGCGTAAAAACACCGAAAATTTGAGTTTTTTGGGCCTCAGAAGAGATCTGTACATGCCTACACTGAGCTAAAAAAAAATCAATTTACAGACCAAAAATGCTACAACACGTTTTTTGGGCGCAAAAAGTCGATTTGTGCATGTATTTTCGGAACCCTTTTATATCCCAAATTTTGCCTAGAAACACCGAAAATTCGAATTTTGTGGGTCCCATTAGGTATCTGTACATGTCTACACTGTGCAAGAAAATTTTCAATATAGAGGTAAAACAAATGCTAAAACACATTTTTAGGACCCAAAAAGTCGATTTATGCATGTATATTCGGTACCCGTTTATATCCCAAATTTAGCCTAAAAACACTGAAAATTCGAGTTTTTTGGGTCCCAGAAGGTATCTGTACATGTCTACACTGTGCTAGAAAATTTTCAATAAACAGGCCAAAAAATGCTAAAACACGTTTTTAGGGCCCAAGAAGTCGATTTGTGCATGCATCTTCGGAACCCGTTTGTATCCCAAATTTAGCCTAAAAATACCTAAAATTCGAGTTTTTGGGGTCTCTGAAGAGATCTGTACATGCCAACACTGTGCTAGAAAATTTTCAATTTACATGCCAAAAAAATCCTAATACACGTTTTTTGGGCTCAAAAAGTCGATTTGTGCATGTATCTTCGGTACCCGTTTATATCCCAAATTTAGCCTAATAGAATAGAAAATTCGAGTTTTTTGGGTCCCAGAAATGATTTGTACATGTCTACACTGTGCTAAAAAAAATTCAATATACAGGCCAAAAAAATGCTAAAACACGTTTTTAGGGCCCACAAAATCGATTTGTGCATGCATCTTCGGTACCAGTTTATATCCCAAATGTAGCCTAAGAACACCGAAAATTCGAATTTTGTGGGTCCCATTAGGTATCTGTACATGTCTACACTGTGCAAGAAAATTTTCAATATAGAGGTAAAAAAAATGCTAAAACACATTTTTAGGACCCAAAAAGTCGACTTATGCATGTATATTCGGTACCCGTTTATATCCCAAATTTAGCCTAAAAACACCGAAAATTCGAGTTTTTTGGGTCTCAGAAGAGATCTGTACATGCCTACACTGTGCTGGAAAATTTTCAATTTACAGACCAAAAATGCTACAACACGTTTTTTGGGCCCAAAAAGTCGATTTGTGCATGTATCTTCGGTACCCGTTTATATCCCAAATTTAGCCTAATAACATCGAAAATTCGAGTTTTTTGGGTATCAGAAGCGATCTGTACATGTCTACACTGTGCTAGAAAATTTTCAATATACAGGCCAAAAAAATGCTAAAACACGTATTTAGGGCCCACAAATTCGATTTGTGTATGCATCTACGGTACCAGTTTATATCCCAAATTTAGCCTAAAAACACCGAAAATTCGAGTTTTTTGGGTCCCAGAAGCGATTTGTACATGTCTACACTTTGCTAGAAAATGTTCAATATACAGGCTAAAAAAATGCTAAAACACGTTTTTTGGGCCCAAAAAGTCGATTTGTGCATGCATCTTCGGTACCCGTTTATATCCCAAATTTAGCCTAAAAACATCGAAAATTCGAGTTTTTTGGGTCCCATTAGGTATCTGTACATGTCTACACTGTGCCAGAAAATTTTCAATATACAGGCCAAAAAAATGCTAAAACACGTTTTTAGGGCCCGAAAAGTCGATTTATGCATGCATCTTCGGTACCCGTTTATATCCAAAGTTTAGCCTAAAAACAGCGAAAATTCGAATTTTATGGGTCCCAGAAGCGATCTGTACATGTCTACACTGTGCTAGAAAATTTTCTATTTACAGGCCAAAAAAATGCTAAAACACGTTTTTAGGGCCCGAAAAGTCGATTTGTGCATGTATTTTCGGAACCCGTTTATATCTCAAATTTAGCCTAAAAACACCGAAAATTTGAGTTTTTTGGGCCTCAGAAGAGATCTGTACATGCCTACACTGTGCTAAAAAAAATCTATTTACAGACAAAAAAATGCTAAAACACGTATTTTTGGCCCAAAAAGTCGATTTGTGCATTTATTTTCGGAACCCGTTTATATCCCAAATTGTGCCTAAAAACACCGAAAATTCGAATTTTTGGGTACCATTAGGTATCTGTACATGTCTACACTGTGCTAGAAAAATTTCAATATAAAGGTCAAAAAAATGCTAAAACACATTTTTAGGGCCCAAAAAGTCGATTTATGCATGTATATTCGGTACCCGTTTGTATCCCAAATTTAGCCTAAAAACACCGAAAATTCGAGTTTTGGGGTCTCAGAAGAGATCTGTACATGTCTACACTGTGCTAGAAAATTTTCAATTTACAGGCCAAATAAATGCTAAAACATGTTTTAGGGCCCAAAAAGTCGATTTGTGCATGCATCTTCGGTACCCGTTTATATCCAAAATATAGCCTAAAAACAGCGAAAATTCGAATTTTATGGGTCCCAGAAGCGATCTGTATATGTGTACACTGTGCTAGAAAAATTTCTATTTACAGGCCATAAAAATGCTAAAACACGTTTTTTGGGCCCAAAAAGTCGATTTGTGTATGCATCTTCGGTACCCGTTTGTATCCCAAATTTAGCCTAAAAACACCGAAAATTCGAGTTTTGGGGTCCCAGAAGCGATCTGTATATGTCTACACTGTGCTAGAAAAAAAATTATTTACAGGCCAAAAAAATGCTAAAACACGTTTTTTGGGACCAAAAAGTCGATTTGTGCATGTATTCTCGGAACCCGTTTATATCCCAAATTTAGCCTAAAAACACCGAAAATTCGAGTTTTTTGGGCCTCAGAAGAGATCTGTACATGCCTACACTGTGCTAGAAAATTTTCAATTTACAGACCAAAAATGCTACAACACGTTTTTTTGGCCCAAAAAGTCGATTTGTGTATGCATCTACGGTACCAGTTTATATCCCAAATTTAGTCTAAAAACACCGAAGATTCGAGTTTTTTGGGTCCCAGAAGTGATTTGTACATGTCTACACTGTGCTGGAAAATTTTCAATAAACAGGCCAAAAAAATGCTAAAACACGTTTTTAGGACCCACAAATTCGATTTGTGCATGCATCTACGGTATCAGTTTATATCCCAAATTTAGCCTAAAAACACCGAAAATTCGAATTTTATGGGTCCCAGAAGAGATCTGTACATGTCTACACTGTGCTAGAAAAGTTTCAATAAAAAGGCCCAAAAAATGCTAAAACACGTTTTTAGGGCCCAAAAAGTCGATTTGTGCATGCATCTTCGGTACCCGTTTGTATCCCAAATTTAGCCTAAAAACACCGAAAATTCGCGTTTTTCGGGTCCAAGAAGGTATCTGTATATGTCTACACTGTGCTAGAAAATTTTCAATTTACAGACCAAAAAATGCTAAAACACGTTTTTTTGGCCCAAAAAGTCGATTTGTGCATGTATTTTCGGAACCCGTTTATATCTCAAATTTAGCCTAAAAACACCGAAAATTTGAGTTTTTTGGGCCTCAGAAGAGATCTGTACATGCCTATACTGTGCCAAAAAAAATTCAATTTACAGACCAAAAATGCTACAACACGTTTTTTGGGCGCAAAAAGTCGATTTGTGCATGTATTCTCGGAACCCGTTTATATCCCAAATTTTGCCTATAAACACCAAAAATTCGAATTTTTGGGTCCCATTAGGTATCTGTACATGTCTACACTGTGCTAGAAATTTTTATATAAACAGGCCAAAAAAATGCTAAAACACGTTTTTAGGGCCCAAAAAGTCGATTTGTGCATGCATCTTCGGTACCCGTTTGTATCCCAAATTTAGCCTAAAAACACCGAAAATTAGCGTTTTTCGGGTCCAAGAAGGTATCTGTACATGTCTACACAGTGCTAGAAAATTTTCAATTTACAGACCAAAAATGCTAAAACACGTTTTTTTGGCCCAAAAAGTCGATTTGTGCATGTATTTTCGGAACCCGTTTATATCTCAAATTTAGCCTAAAAACACCGAAAATTTGAGTTTTTTGGGCCTCAGAAGAGATCTGTACATGCCTACACTGTGCTAAAAAAAATTCAATTTACAGACCAAAAATGCTACAACACGTTTTTTGGGTGCAAAAAGTCGATTTGTGCATGTATTTTCGGAACCCGTTTATATCCCAAATTTTGCCTAAAAACACCGAAAATTCGAATTTTTGGGTCCCATTAGGTATCTGTACATGTCTACACTGTGCTAGAAAATTTTCAATATAGAGGTCAAAAAAATGCTAAAACACATTTTTAGGGCCCAAAAAGTCAATTTATGCATGTATATTCGGTACCCGTTTATATCCCAAATTTAGCCTAAAAACACCGAAAATTCGAGTTTTTTGATTCCCAGAAATGATTTGTACATGTCTACACTGTGCTAGAAAATTTCAATATACACGCCAAAAAAAATGCTAAAACACGTTTTTAAAGCCCAAAAAGTCGATTTGTGCATGCCTTTTTGGTACCCGTTTATATCCCAAATTTAGCCCAAAAACATCGAACATTTGAGTTTTTTGGGTCCCAGAAGCGATCTGTACATGTCTACACTGTGCTAGAAAATTTTCAATATACAGGCCAAAAAAATGCTAAAATACGTTTTTAGGGCCCAAAAAGTCAATTTATGCATGCATCTTCGGTACCCGTTTATATCCAAAATTTAGCCTAAAAACAACGAAAATTCGAATTTTATGGGTCCCAGAAGCGATCTGTACATGTCTACACTGTGCTAGAAAATTTTCTATTTACAGGCCAAAAAAATGCTAAAACACGTTTTGAGGGCCCAAAAAGTCGATTTGTGCATGCATCTTCGGTACCCGATTATATCCCAAATTTAGAAGAAAAAAAACTAAAATTCGCGTTTTTCGGGTCCAAGAAGGTATCTGTACATGTCTACACTGTGCTAGAAAATTTTCAATTTACAAACTAAAAAATGCTAAAACACGTTTTTTTGGCCCAAAAAGTCGATTTGTGCATGTATTTTCGGAACCCGTTTATATCCCAAATTTAGCGTAAAAACACCGAAAATTTGAGTTTTTTGGGCCTCAAAAGAGATCTCTACATGCCTACACTGAGCTAAAAAAAAATCAATTTACGGACCAAAAATACTACAACACGTTTTTTGGGCGCAAAAAGTCGATTTGTGCATGTATTTTCGGAACCCGTTTATATCCCAAATTTTGCCTAAAAACACCGAAAATTCGAATTTTTGGGTCCCATTAGGTATCTGTGCTAGAAAATTTTCAATTTACAGACCAAAAAATGCTAAAACACGTTTATTTGGCCCAAAAAGTCGATTTGTGCATGTATTTTCGGAACCCGTTTATATCTCAAATTTAGCCTAAAAACACCGAAAATTTGAGTTTTTTGGGCCTCAGAAGAGATTTGTATATGCCTACACTGTGCTAAAAAAAATCAATTTACTGACCAAAAATGCTACTACACGTTTTTTGGGTGCAAAAAGTCGATTTGTGCATGTATTTTCGGAACCCGTTTACATCCCAAATTTTGCCTAAAAACACCGAAAATTCGAATTTTTGGGTCCCATTAGGTATCTGTACATGTCTACACTGTGCTAGAAAATTTTCAATATAGAGGTCAAAAAAATGCTAAAACACATTTTTAGGGCCCAAAAAGTCGATTTATGCATGTATATTCGGTACCCGTTTATATCCCAAATTTAGCCTAAAAACACTGAAAATTCGAGTTTTTTGGGTCCCAGAAGGTATCTGTACATGTCTACACTGTGCTAGAAAATTTTCAATAAACAGGCCAAAAAAATGCTAAAACACGTTTTTAGGGCCCCAAAAGTCGATTTGTGCATGCATCTTCGGTACCCGTTTGTATCCCAAATTTAGCCTAAAAACACCGAAAATTCGAGTTTTGGGGTCTCAGAAGAGATCTGTACATGTCTACACTGTGCTAGAAAATTTTCAATATACACGCCAAAAAAAATGCTAAAACACGTTTTTAAAGCCCAAAAAGTCGATTTGTGCATGCCTTTTTGGTACCCGTTTATATCCCAAATTTAGCCTAAAAACATCGAACATTCGAGTTTTTTGGGTCCCAGAAGCGATCTGTACATGTCTACACTGTGCTAGAAAATTTTCAATATACAGGCCAAAAAAATGCTAAAATACGTTTTTAGGGCCCAAAAAGTCAATTTATGCATGCATCTTCGGTACCCGTTTATATCCAAAATTTAGCCTAAAAACAACGAAAATTCGAATTTTATGGGTCCCAGAAGCGATCTGTACATGTCTACACTGTGCTAGAAAATTTTCTATTCACAGGCCAAAAAAATGCTAAAACACGTTTTGAGGGCCCAAAAAGTCGATTTGTGCATGCATCTTCGGTACCCGTTTATATCCCAAATTTAGCCAAAAAAAAGCTAAAATTCGCGTTTTTCGGGTCCAAGAAGGTATCTGTACATGTCTACACTGTGCTAGAAAATTTTCAATTTACAGACTAAAAAATGCTAAAACACGTTTTTTTGGCCCAAAAAGTCGATTTGTGCATGTATTTTCGGAACCCGTTTATATCCCAAATTTAGCGTAAAAACACTGAAAATTTGAGTTTTTTTGGCCTCAGAAGAGATCTGTACATGCCTACACTGTGCTAAAAAAAAATCAATTTACAGAGCAAATATGCTACAACACGTTTTTTGGGCGCAAAAAGTCGATTTGTGCATGTATTTTCGGAACCCGTTTATATCCCAAATTTTGCCTAAAAACACCGAAAATTCGAATTTTGTGGGTCCCATTAGGTATCTGTACATGTCTACACTGTGCAAGAAAATTTTCAATATAGAGGTAAAAAAAATGCTAAAACACATTTTTAGGACCCAAAAAGTCGATTTATGCATGTATATTCGATACCCGTTTATATCCCAAATTTAGCCTAAAAACACTGAAAATTCGAGTTTTTTGGGTCCCAGAAGGTATCTGTACATGTCTACACTGTGCTAGAAAATTTTCAATAAACAGGCCAAAAAATGCTAAAACACGTTTTTAGGGCCCAAGAAGTCGATTTGTGCATGCATCTTCGGTACCCGTTTGTATCCCAAATTTAGCCTAAAAATACCTAAAATTCGAGTTTTTGGGGTCTCAGAAGAGATCTGTACATGCCAACACTGTGCTAGAAAATTTTCAATTTACAGGCCAAATAATTGCTAAAACATGTTTTTAGGGCCCAAAAAGTCGATTTTTGCATGCATCTTCGGTACCCGTTTGTATCCCAAATTTAGCCTAAAAATACCTAAAATTCGAGTTTTGGGGGTCTCAGAAGAGATCTGTACATGCCAACACACTGTGCTAGAAAATTTTCAATTTACATGCCAAAAAAATCCTAATACACGTTTTTTGGGCCCAAAAAGTCGATTTGTGCATGTATCTTCGGTACCCGTTTATATCCCAAATTTAGCCTAAAAACAACGAAAATTCGAATTTTATGGGTCCCAGAAGCGATCTGTACATGTCTACACTGTGCTAGAAAATTTTCTATTTAAAGGCCAAAAAAATGCTAAAACACGTTTTGAGGGCCCAAAAAGTCGATTTGTGCATGCATCTTCGGTACCCGATTATATCCCAAATTTAGCCAAAAAAAAGCTAAAATTCGCGTTTTTCGGGTCCAAGAAGGTATCTGTACATGTCTACACTGTGCAAGAAAATTTTCAATATAGAGGTAAAAAAAATGCTAAAACACATTTTTAGGACCCAAAAAGTCGATTTATGCATGTATATTCGGTACCCGTTTATATCCCAAATTTAGCCTAAAAACACTGAAAATTCGAGTTTTTTGGGTCCCAGAAGGTATCTGTACATGTCTACACTGTGCTAGAAAATTTTCAATAAACAGGCCAAAAAATGCTAAAACACGTTTTTAGGGCCCAAGAAGTCGATTTGTGCATGCATCTTCGGTACCCGTTTGTATCCCAAATTTAGCCTAAAAATACCTAAAATTCGAGTTTTTGGGGTCTCAGAAGAGATCTGTACATGCCAACACTGTGCTAGAAAATTTTCAATTTACAGGCCAAATAATTGCTAAAACATGTTTTTAGGGCCCAAAAAGTCGATTTTTGCATGCATCTTCGGTACCCGTTTGTATCCCAAATTTAGCCTAAAAATACCTAAAATTCGAGTTTTTGGGGTCTCAGAAGAGATCTGTACATGCCAACACACTGTGCTAGAAAATTTTCAATTTACATGCCAAAAAAATCCTAATACACGTTTTTTGGGCCCAAAAAGTCGATTTGTGCATGTATCTTCGGTACCCGTTTATATCCCAAATTTAGCCTAAAAACAACGAAAATTCGAATTTTATGGGTCCCAGAAGCGATCTGTACATGTCTACACTGTGCTAGAAAATTTTCTATTTAAAGGCCAAAAAAATGCTAAAACACGTTTTGAGGGCCCAAAAAGTCGATTTGTGCATGCATCTTCGGTACCCGATTATATCCCAAATTTAGCCAAAAAAAAGCTAAAATTCGCGTTTTTCGGGTCCAAGAAGGTATCTGTACATGTCTACACTGTGCTAGAAAATTTTCAATTTACAGACTAAAAAATGCTAAAACACATTTTTTTGGCCCAAAAAGTCGATTTGTGCATGTATTTTCGGAACCCGTTTATATCCCAAATTTTGCGTAAAAACACCGAAAATTTGAGTTTTTTGGGCCTCAGAAGAGATCTGTACATGCCTACACTGAGCTAAAAAAAAATCAATTTACAGACCAAAAATGCTACAACACGTTTTTTGGGCGCAAAAAGTCGATTTGTGCATGTATTTTCGGAACCCGTTTATATCCCAAATTTTGCCTAAAAACACCGAAAATTCGAATTTTGTGGGTCCCATTAGGTATCTGTACATGTCTACACTGTGCAAGAAAATTTTCAATATAGAGGTAAAAAAAATGCTAAAACACATTTTTAGGACCCAAAAAGTCGATTTATGCATGTATATTCGGTACCCGTTTATATCCCAAATTTAGCCTAAAAACACTGAAAATTCGAGTTTTTTGGGTCCCAGAAGGTATCTGTACATGTCTACACTGTGCTAGAAAATTTTCAATAAACAGGCCAAAAAATGCTAAAACACGTTTTTAGGGCCCAAGAAGTCGATTTGTGCATGCATCTTCGATACCCGTTTGTATCCCAAATTTAGCCTAAAAATACCTAAAATTCGAGTTTTTGGGGTCTCAGAAGAGATCTGTACATGCCAACACTGTGCTAGAAAATTTTCAATTTACATGCCAAAAAAATCCTAATACACGTTTTTTGGGCTCAAAAAGTCGATTTGTGCATGTATCTTCGGTACCCGTTTATATCCCAAATTTAGCCTAATAGAATCGAAAATTCGAGTTTTTTGGGTCCCAGAAATGATTTGTACATGTCTACACTGTGCTAAAAAAATTTCAATATACAGGCCAAAAAAATGCTAAAACACGTTTTTAGGGCCCACAAAATCGATTTGTGCATGCATCTTCGGTACCAGTTTATATCCCAAATTTTGCCTAAAAACACCGAAAATTCGAATTTTTGGGTCCCATTAGGTATCTGTACATGTCTACACTGTGCTAGAAAATTTTCAATATAGAGGTCAAAAAAATGCTAAAACACATTTTTAGGGCCCAAAAAGTCAATTTATGCATGTATATTCGGTACCCGTTTATATCCCAAATTTAGCCTAAAAACACCGAAAATTCGAGTTTTTTGATTCCCAGAAATGATTTGTACATGTCTACACTGTGCTAGAAAATTTCAATATACACGCCAAAAAAAATGCTAAAACACGTTTTTAAAGCCCAAAAAGTCGATTTGTGCATGCCTTTTTGGTACCCGTTTATATCCCAAATTTAGCCCAAAAACATCGAACATTTGAGTTTTTTGGGTCCCAGAAGCGATCTGTACATGTCTACACTGTGCTAGAAAATTTTCAATATACAGGCCAAAAAAATGCTAAAATACGTTTTTAGGGCCCAAAAAGTCAATTTATGCATGCATCTTCGGTACCCGTTTATATCCAAAATTTAGCCTAAAAACAACGAAAATTCGAATTTTATGGGTCCCAGAAGCGATCTGTACATGTCTACACTGTGCTAGAAAATTTTCTATTTACAGGCCAAAAAAATGCTAAAACACGTTTTGAGGGCCCAAAAAGTCGATTTGTGCATGCATCTTCGGTACCCGATTATATCCCAAATTTAGAAGAAAAAAAACTAAAATTCGCGTTTTTCGGGTCCAAGAAGGTATCTGTACATGTCTACACTGTGCTAGAAAATTTTCAATTTACAGACTAAAAAATGCTAAAACACGTTTTTTTGGCCCAAAAAGTCGATTTGTGCATGTATTTTCGGAACCCGTTTATATCCCAAATTTAGCGTAAAAACACCGAAAATTTGAGTTTTTGGGTCCCATTAGGTATCTGTACATGTCTACACTGTGCTAGAAAATTTTCAATATAGAGGTCAAAAAAATGCTAAAACACATTTTTAGGGCCCAAAAAGTCGATTTATGCATGTATATTCGGTACCCGTTTATATCCCAAATTTAGCCTAAAAACACTGAAAATTCGAGTTTTTTGGGTCCCAGAAGGTATCTGTACATGTCTACACTGTGCTAGAAAATTTTCAATAAACAGGCCAAAAAAATGCTAAAACACGTTTTTAGGGCCCAAAAAGTCGATTTGTGCATGCATCTTCGGTACCCGTTTGTATCCCAAATTTAGCCTAAAAACACCGAAAATTCGAGTTTTGGGGTCTCAGAAGAGATCTGTACATGTCTACACTGTGCTAGAAAATTTTCAATATACACGCCAAAAAAAATGCTAAAACACGTTTTTAAAGCCCAAAAAGTCAATTTATGCATGCATCTTCGGTACCCGTTTATATCCAAAATTTAGCCTAAAAACAACGAAAATTCGAATTTTATGGGTCCCAGAAGCGATCTGTACATGTCTACACTGTGCTAGAAAATTTTCTATTCACAGGCCAAAAAAATGCTAAAACACGTTTTGAGGGCCCAAAAAGTCGATTTGTGCATGCATCTTCGGTACCCGTTTATATCCCAAATTTAGCCAAAAAAAAGCTAAAATTCGCGTTTTTCGGGTCCAAGAAGGTATCTGTACATGTCTACACTGTGCTAGAAAATTTTCAATTTACAGACTAAAAAATGCTAAAACACGTTTTTTTGGCCCAAAAAGTCGATTTGTGCATGTATTTTCGGAACCCGTTTATATCCCAAATTTAGCGTAAAAACACTGAAAATTTGAGTTTTTTTGGCCTCAGAAGAGATCTGTACATGCCTACACTGTGCTAAAAAAAAATCAATTTACAGAGCAAATATGCTACAACACGTTTTTTGGGCGCAAAAAGTCGATTTGTGCATGTATTTTCGGAACCCGTTTATATCCCAAATTTTGCCTAAAAACACCGAATATTCGAATTTTGTGGGTCCCATTAGGTATCTGTACATGTCTACACTGTGCAAGAAAATTTTCAATATAGAGGTAAAAAAAATGCTAAAACACATTTTTAGGACCCAAAAAGTCGATTTATGCATGTATATTCGATACCCGTTTATATCCCAAATTTAGCCTAAAAACACTGAAAATTCGAGTTTTTTGGGTCCTAGAAGGTATCTGTACATGTCTACACTGTGCTAGAAAATTTTCAATAAACAGGCCAAAAAATGCTAAAACACGTTTTTAGGGCCCAAGAAGTCGATTTGTGCATGCATCTTCGGTACCCGTTTGTATCCCAAATTTAGCCTAAAAATACCTAAAATTCGAGTTTTTGGGGTCTCAGAAGAGATCTGTACATGCCAACACTGTGCTAGAAAATTTTCAATTTACAGGCCAAATAATTGCTAAAACATGTTTTTAGGGCCCAAAAAGTCGATTTTTGCATGCATCTTCGGTACCCGTTTGTATCCCAAATTTAGCCTAAAAATACCTAAAATTCGAGTTTTGGGGGTCTCAGAAGAGATCTGTACATGCCAACACACTGTGCTAGAAAATTTTCAATTTACATGCCAAAAAAATCCTAATACACGTTTTTTGGGCCCAAAAAGTCGATTTGTGCATGTATCTTCGGTACCCGTTTATATCCCAAATTTAGCCTAAAAACAACGAAAATTCGAATTTTATGGGTCCCAGAAGCGATCTGTACATGTCTACACTGTGCTAGAAAATTTTCTATTTAAAGGCCAAAAAAATGCTAAAACACGTTTTGAGGGCCCAAAAAGTCGATTTGTGCATGCATCTTCGGTACCCGATTATATCCCAAATTTAGCCAAAAAAAAAGCTAAAATTCGCGTTTTTCGGGTCCAAGAAGGTATCTGTACATGTCTACACTGTGCTAGAAAATTTTCAATTTACAGACTATAAAATGCTAAAACACGTTTTTTTGTCCCAAAAAGTCGATTTGTGCATGTATTTTCGGAACCCGTTTATATCCCAAATTTAGCGTAAAAACACCTAAAATTTGAGTTTTTTGGGCCTCAGAAGAGATCTGTACATGCCTACACTGAGCTAAAAAAAAATCAATTTACAGACCAAAAATGCTACAACACGTTTTTTGGGCGCAAAAAGTCGATTTGTGCATGTATTTTCGGAACCCGTTTATATCCCAAATTTTGCCTAAAAACACCGAAAATTCTAATTTTGTGGGTCCCATTAGGTATCTGTACATGTCTACACTGTGCAAGAAAATTTTCAATATAGAGGTAAAAAAAATGCTAAAACACATTTTTAGGACCCAAAAAGTCGATTTATGCATGTATATTCGGTACCCGTTTATATCCCAAATTTAGCCTAAAAACACTGAAAATTCGAGTTTTTTGGGTCCCAGAAGGTATCTGTACATGTCTACACTGTGCTAGAAAATTTTCAATAAACAGGCCAAAAAATGCTAAAACACGTTTTTAGGGCCCAAGAAGTCGATTTGTGCATGCATCTTCGGTACCCGTTTGTATCCCAAATTTAGCCTAAAAATACCTAAAATTCGAGTTTTTGGGGTCTCAGAAGAGATCTGTACATGCCAACACTGTGCTAGAAAATTTTCAATTTACAGGCCAAATAATTGCTAAAACATGTTTTTAGGGCCCAAAAAGTCGATTTTTGCATGCATCTTCGGTACCCGTTTGTATCCCAAATTTAGCCTAAAAATACCTAAAATTCGAGTTTTTGGGGTCTCAGAAGAGATCTGTACATGCCAACACACTGTGCTAGAAAATTTTCAATTTACATGCCAAAAAAATCCTAATACACGTTTTTTGGGCCCAAAAAGTCGATTTGTGCATGTATCTTCGGTACCCGTTTATATCCCAAATTTAGCCTAAAAACAACGAAAATTCGAATTTTATGGGTCCCAGAAGCGATCTGTACATGTCTACACTGTGCTAGAAAATTTTCTATTTAAAGGCCAAAAAAATGCTAAAACACGTTTTGAGGGCCCAAAAAGTCGATTTGTGCATGCATCTTCGGTACCCGATTATATCCCAAATTTAGCCAAAAAAAAGCTAAAATTCGCGTTTTTCGGGTCCAAGAAGGTATCTGTACATGTCTACACTGTGCTAGAAAATTTTCAATTTACAGACTAAAAAATGCTAAAACGCATTTTTTTGGCCCAAAAAGTCGATTTGTGCATGTATTTTCGGAACCCGTTTATATCCCAAATTTTGCGTAAAAACACCGAAAATTTGAGTTTTTTGGGCCTCAGAAGAGATCTGTACATGCCTACACTGAGCTAAAAAAAAATCAATTTACAGACCAAAAATGCTACAACACGTTTTTTGGGCGCAAAAAGTCGATTTGTGCATGTATTTTCGGAACCGGTTTATATCCCAAATTTTGCCTAAAAACACCGAAAATTCGAATTTTGTGGGTCCCATTAGGTATCTGTACATGTCTACACTGTGCAAGAAAATTTTCAATATAGAGGTAAAAAAAATGCTAAAACACATTTTTAGGACCCAAAAAGTCGATTTATGCATGTATATTCGATACCCGTTTATATCCCAAATTTAGCCTAAAAACACTGAAAATTCGAGTTTTTTGGGTCCTAGAAGGTATCTGTACATGTCTACACTGTGCTAGAAAATTTTCAATAAACAGGCCAAAAAATGCTAAAACACGTTTTTAGGGCCCAAGAAGTCGATTTGTGCATGCATCTTCGGTACCCGTTTGTATCCCAAATTTAGCCTAAAAATACCTAAAATTCGAGTTTTTGGGGTCTCAGAAGAGATCTGTACATGCCAACACTGTGCTAGAAAATTTTCAATTTACAGGCCAAATAATTGCTAAAACATGTTTTTAGGGCCCAAAAAGTCGATTTTTGCATGCATCTTCGGTACCCGTTTGTATCCCAAATTTAGCCTAAAAATACCTAAAATTCGAGTTTTGGGGGTCTCAGAAGAGATCTGTACATGCCAACACACTGTGCTAGAAAATTTTCAATTTACATGCCAAAAAAATCCTAATACACGTTTTTTGGGCCCAAAAAGTCGATTTGTGCATGTATCTTCGGTACCCGTTTATATCCCAAATTTAGCCTAAAAACAACGAAAATTCGAATTTTATGGGTCCCAGAAGCGATCTGTACATGTCTACACTGTGCTAGAAAATTTTCTATTTAAAGGCCAAAAAAATGCTAAAACACGTTTTGAGGGCCCAAAAAGTCGATTTGTGCATGCATCTTCGGTACCCGATTATATCCCAAATTTAGCCAAAAAAAAGCTAAAATTCGCGTTTTTCGGGTCCAAGAAGGTATCTGTACATGTCTACACTGTGCTAGAAAATTTTCAATTTACAGACTATAAAATGCTAAAACACGTTTTTTTGTCCCAAAAAGTCGATTTGTGCATGTATTTTCGGAACCCGTTTATATCCCAAATTTAGCGTAAAAACACCGAAAATTTGAGTTTTTTGGGCCTCAGAAGAGATCTGTACATGCCTACACTGAGCTAAAAAAAAATCAATTTACAGACCAAAAATGCTACAACACGTTTTTTGGGCGCAAAAAGTCGATTTGTGCATGTATTTTCGGAACCCGTTTATATCCCAAATTTTGCCTAAAAACACCGAAAATTCTAATTTTGTGGGTCCCATTAGGTATCTGTACATGTCTACACTGTGCAAGAAAATTTTCAATATAGAGGTAAAAAAAATGCTAAAACACATTTTTAGGACCCAAAAAGTCGATTTATGCATGTATATTCGGTACCCGTTTATATCCCAAATTTAGCCTAAAAACACTGAAAATTCGAGTTTTTTGGGTCCCAGAAGGTATCTGTACATGTCTACACTGTGCTAGAAAATTTTCAATAAACAGGCCAAAAAATGCTAAAACACGTTTTTAGGGCCCAAGAAGTCGATTTGTGCATGCATCTTCGGTACCCGTTTGTATCCCAAATTTAGCCTAAAAATACCTAAAATTCGAGTTTTTGGGGTCTCAGAAGAGATCTGTACATGCCAACACTGTGCTAGAAAATTTTCAATTTACAGGCCAAATAATTGCTAAAACATGTTTTTAGGGCCCAAAAAGTCGATTTTTGCATGCATCTTCGGTACCCGTTTGTATCCCAAATTTAGCCTAAAAATACCTAAAATTCGAGTTTTTGGGGTCTCAGAAGAGATCTGTACATGCCAACACACTGTGCTAGAAAATTTTCAATTTACATGCCAAAAAAATCCTAATACACGTTTTTTGGGCCCAAAAAGTCGATTTGTGCATGTATCTTCGGTACCCGTTTATATCCCAAATTTAGCCTAAAAACAACGAAAATTCGAATTTTATGGGTCCCAGAAGCGATCTGTACATGTCTACACTGTGCTAGAAAATTTTCTATTTAAAGGCCAAAAAAATGCTAAAACACGTTTTGAGGGCCCAAAAAGTCGATTTGTGCATGCATCTTCGGTACCCGATTATATCCCAAATTTAGCCAAAAAAAAGCTAAAATTCGCGTTTTTCGGGTCCAAGAAGGTATCTGTACATGTCTACACTGTGCTAGAAAATTTTCAATTTACAGACTAAAAAATGCTAAAACACATTTTTTTGGGCCAAAAAGTCGATTTGTGCATGTATTTTCGGAACCCGTTTATATCCCAAATTTTGCGTAAAAACACCGAAAATTTGAGTTTTTTGGGCCTCAGAAGAGATCTGTACATGCCTACACTGAGCTAAAAAAAAATCAATTTACAGACCAAAAATGCTACAACACGTTTTTTGGGCGCAAAAAGTCGATTTGTGCATGTATTTTCGGAACCCGTTTATATCCCAAATTTTGCCTAAAAACACCGAAAATTCGAGTTTTTTGGGTCCCAGAAGGTATCTGTACATGTCTACACTGTGCTAGAAAATTTTCAATAAACAGGCCAAAAAATGCTAAAACACGTTTTTAGGGCCCAAGAAGTCGATTTGTGCATGCATCTTCGATACCCGTTTGTATCCCAAATTTAGCCTAAAAATACCTAAAATTCGAGTTTTTGGGGTCTCAGAAGAGATCTGTACATGCCAACACTGTGCTAGAAAATTTTCAATTTACATGCCAAAAAAATCCTAATACACGTTTTTTGGGCTCAAAAAGTCGATTTGTGCATGTATCTTCGGTACCCGTTTATATCCCAAATTTAGCCTAATAGAATCGAAAATTCGAGTTTTTTGGGTCCCAGAAATGATTTGTACATGTCTACACTGTGCTAAAAAAATTTCAATATACAGGCCAAAAAAATGCTAAAACACGTTTTTAGGGCCCACAAAATCGATTTGTGCATGCATCTTCGGTACCAGTTTATATCCCAAATGTAGCCTAAGAACACCGAAAATTCGAATTTTGTGGGTCCCATTAGGTATCTGTACATGTCTACACTGTGCAAGAAAATTTTCAATATAGAGGTAAAAAAAAATGCTAAAACACATTTTTAGGACCCAAAAAGTCGACTTATGCATGTATATTCGGTACCCGTTTATATCCCAAATTTAGCCTAAAAACACCGAAAATTCGAGTTTTTCGGGTCCCAGAAGGTATCTGTACATGTCTACACTGTGCTAGAAAATTTTCAATAAACAGGCCAAAAAATGCTAAAACACGTTTTTAGGGCCCAAGAAGTCGATTTGTGCATGCATCTTCGGTACCCGTTTGTATCCCAAATTTAGACTAAAAACACCGAAAATTCGAGTTTTGGGGTCTCAGAAGAGATCTGTACATGTCTACACTGTGCTAGAAAATTTTCAATTTACAGGCCAAATAAATGCTAAAACATGTTTTTAGGGCCCAAAAAGTCGATTTGTACATGTATCTTCGGTACCCGTTTATATCCCAAATTTAGCCTAAAAACAACGAAAATTCGAATTTTATGGGTCCCAGAAGCGATCTGTACATGTCTACACTGTGCTAGAAAATTTTCTATTTACAGGCCAAAAAAATGCTAAAACACGTTTTGAGGGCCCAAAAACTCGATTTGTGCATGCATCTTCGGTACCCGATTATATCCCAAATTTAGCAAAAAAAGAGCTAAAATTCGCGTTTTTCGGGTCCAAGAAGGTATCTGTACATGTCTACACTGTGCTAGAAAATTTTCAATTTACAGACTAAAAAATGCTAAAACACGTTTTTTTTGCCCAAAAAGTCGATTTGTGCATGTATTTTCGGAACCCGTTTATATCCCAAATTTAGCGTAAAAACACCGAAAATTTGAGTTTTTTGGGCCTCAGAAGAGATCTGTACATGCCTACACTGAGCTAAAAAAAAATCAATTTACAGACCAAAAATGCTACGACACGTTTTTTGGGCGCAAAAAGTCGATTTGTGCATGTATTTTCGGAACCCATTTATATCCCAAATTTTGCCTAAAAACACCGAAAATTCGAATTTTGTGGGTCCCATTAGGTATCTGTACATGTCTACACTGTGCAAGAAAATTTTCAATATAGAGGTAAAAAAAATGCTAAAACACATTTTTAGGACCCAAAAAGTCGATTTATGCATGTATATTCGGTACCCGTTTATATCCCAAATTTAGCCTAAAAACACTGAAAATTCGAGTTTTTTTGGTCCCAGAAGGTATCTGCACATGTCTACACTGTGCTAGAAAATTTTCAATAAACAGGCCAAAAAATGCTAAAACACGTTTTTAGGGCCCAAGAAGTCGATTTGTGCATGCATCTTCGGTACCCGTTTGTATCCCAAATTTAGCCTAAAAACACCGAAAATTCGAGTTTTGGGGTCTCAGAAGAGATCTGTACATGTCTACACTGTGCTAGAAAATTTTCAATTTACAGGCCAAATAAATGCTAAAACATGTTTTTAGGGCCCAAAAAGTCGATTTTTGCATGCATCTTCGGTACCCGTTTGTATCCCAAATTTAGGCTAAAAATACCTAAAATTCGAGTTTTTGGGGTCTCAGAAGAGATCTGTACATGCCAACACTGTGCTAGAAAATTTTCAATTTACATGCCAAAAAAATCCTAATACACGTTTTTTGGGCCCAAAAAGTCGATTTGTGCATGCATCTTCGGTACCCGTTTGTATCCCAAATTTAGCCTAAAAACACCGAAAATTCGAGTTTTTTGGGTCCCAGAAATGATTTGTACATGTCTACACTGTGCTAGAAAATTTCAATATACACGCCAAAAAAATGCTAAAACACGTTTTTAAAGCCCAAAAAGTCGATTTGTGCATGCCTTTTTGGTACCCGTTTATATCCCAAATTTAGCCTAAAAACATCGAACATTCGAGTTTTATGAGTCCCAGAAGCGATCTGTACATGTCTACACTGTGCTAGAAAATTTTCTATTTACAGGCCAAAAAAATGCTAAAACACGTTTTGAGGGCCCAAAAAGTCGATTTGTGCATGCATCTTCGGTACCCGATTATATCCCAAATTTAGCCAAAAAAAAAAAAAAAATCGCGTTTTTCGGGTCCAAGAAGGTATCTGTACATGTCTACACTGTGCTAGAAAATTTTCAATTTACAGACTAAAAAATGCTAAAACACGTTTTTTTGGCCCAAAAAGTCGATTTGTGCATGTATTTTCGGAACCCGTTTATATCCCAAATTTAGCGTAAAAACACCGAAAATTTGAGTTATTTGGGCCTGAGAAGAGATTTGTACATGCCTACACTGAGCTAAAAAAAAATCAATTTATAGACCAAAAATGCTACAACACGTTTTTTGGGAGCAAAAAGTCGATTTGTGCATGTATTTTCGGAACCCGTTTATATCCCAAATTTAGCCTAAAAACACCGAAAATTCGAGTTTTGGGGTCTCAGAAGAGATCTGTACATGTCTTCACTGTGCTAGAAAATTTTCAATTTACAGGCCAAATAAATGCTAAAACATGTTTTTAGGGCCCAAAAAGTCGATTTGTGCATGCATCTGCGGTACCCGTTTGTATCCCAAATTTAGCCTAAAAATACCTAAAATTCAAGTTTTTGGGGTCTCAGAAGAGATCTGTACATGCCAACACTGTGCTAGAAAATTTTCAATTTACATGCCAAAAAAATCCTAATACACGTTTTTTGGGCCCAAAAAGTCGATTTGTGCATGTATCTTCGGTACCCGTTTATATCCCAAATTTAGCCTAATAGAATCGAAAATTCGAGTTTTTTGGGTCCCAGAAATGATTTGTACATGTCTACACTGTGCTAGAAAATTTTCAATATACAGGCCAAAAAAATGCTAAAACACGTTTTTAGGGCCCACAAAATCGATTTGTGCATGCATCTTCGGTACCAGTTTATATCCCAAATGTAGCCTAAGAACACTGAAAATTCGAGTTTTTTGGGTCCCAGAAGCGATTTGTGCATGTCTACACTTTGCTAGAAAATTTTCAATATACAGGCTAAAAAAATGCTAAAACACGTTTTTTGGGCCCCAAAAGTCGATTTGTGCATGCATCTTCGGTACCCGTTTATATCCCAAATTTAGCCTAAAAACTCCGAAAATTCGAGTTTTTTGGGTCCCAGAAATGATTTGTACATGTCTACACTGTGCTAGAAAATTTCAATAAACACGTCAAAAAAAATGCTAAAACACGTTTTTAGAGCCCCAAAAGTCGATTTGTGCATGCCTTTTTGGTACCCGTTTATATCCCAAATTTAGCCTAAAAACATCGAAAATTCGCGTTTTTCGGGTCCAAGAAGGTATCTGTACATGTCTACACTGTGCTAGAAAATTTTCAATTTACAGACCAAAAAATGCAAAAACACGTTTTTTGGGCCCAAAAAGTCGATTTGTGCATGTATTTTCGGAACCCGTTTATATCCCAAAATTTTGCCTAAAAACACCGAAATTCGAATTTTTTGGGTCCCATTAGGTATCTGTGCATGTCTACACTGTGCTAGAACATTTTCAATATAGAGGTAAAAAAAATGCTAAAACACGTTTTAGGGCCGAAAAAGTCGATTTATGCATGTATCTTCGGTACCCGTTTATATCCCAAATTTAGCCTAATAACATCGAAAATTCGAGTTTTTTGGGTCACAGAAGCGATCTGTACATGTCTACACTGTACTAGAAAATTTTCAATATACAGGCCAAAAAAATGCTAAAACACGTTTTTAGGCCCACAAATTCGATTTGTGTATGCATCTACGGTACCAGTTTATATCACAAATTTAGCCTAAAAACACCGAACATTCGAGTTTTTTGGGTCCCAGAAGCGATTTGTACATGTCTACACTGTGCTAGAAAATTTTCAATATACACGCCAAAAAAAATGCTAAAACACGTTATTAAAGCCCAAAAAGTCGATTTGTGCATGCCTTTTTGGTACCCGTTTATATCCCAAGTTTAGCCTAAAAACATCGAAAATTCGAGTTTTTTGGGTCCCAGAAGCGATCTGTACATGTCTACACTGTGCTAGAAAATTTTCAATATACAGGCCAAAAAAATGCTAAAACACGTTTTTAGGGCCCAAAAAGTAGATTTATGCATGCATCTTCGGTACCCGTTTATATCCAAAATTTAGCCTAAACACAGCGATAATTCGAATTTTATGGGTCCCAGAAGCGATCTGTACATGTCTACACTGTGCTAGAAAATTTTCAATTTACAGGCCAAATAAATGCTAAAACATGTTTTTAGGGCCCAAAAAGTCGATTTGTACATGTATCTTCGGTACCCGTTTATATCCCAAATTTAGCCTAAAAACAACGAAAATTCGAGTTTTTTGGGTCCCAGAAGCGATCTGTACATGTCTACACTGTGCTAGAAAATTTTCTATTTACAGGCCAAAAAAATGCTAAAACACGTTTTGAGGGCCCAAAAAGTCGATTTGTGCATGCATCTTCGGTACCCGATTATATCCCAAATTTAGCAAAAAAAAAGCTAAAATTCGCGTTTTTCGGGTCCAAGAAGGTATCTGTACATATCTACACTGTGCTAGAAAATTTTCAATTTACAGACTAAAAAATGCTAAAACACGTTTTTTTTGCCCAAAAAGTCGATTTGTGCATGTATTTTCGGAACCCGTTTATATCCCAAATTTAGCGTAAAAACACCGAAAATTTGAGTTTTTTGGGCCTCAGAAGAGATCTGTACATGCCTACACTGAGCTAAAAAAAAATCAATTTACAGACCAAAAATGCTACGACACGTTTTTTGGGCGCAAAAAGTCGATTTGTGCATGTATTTTCGGAACCCGTTTATATCCCAAATTTTGCCTAAAAACACCGAAAATTCGAATTTTGTGGGTCCCATTAGGTATCTGTACATGTCTACACTGTGCAAGAAAATTTTCAATATAGAGGTAAAAAAAATGCTAAAACACATTTTTAGGACCCAAAAAGTCGATTTATGCATGTATATTCGGTACCCGTTTATATCCCAAATTTAGCCTAAAAACACTGAAAATTCGAGTTTTTTGGGTCCCAGAAGGTATCTGTACATGTCTACACTGTGCTAGAAAATTTTCAATAAACAGGCCAAAAAATGCTAAAACACGTTTTTAGGGCCCAAGAAGTCGATTTGTGCATGCATCTTCGGTACTCGTTTGTATCCCAAATTTAGCCTAAAAACACCGAAAATTCGAGTTTTGGGGTCTCAGAAGAGATCTGTACATGTCTACACTGTGCTAGAAAATTTTCAATTTACAGGCCAAATAAATGCTAAAACATGTTTTTAGGGCCCAAAAAGTCGATTTTTGCATGCATCTTCGGTACCCGTTTGTATCCCAAATTTAGCCTAAAAATACCTAAAATTCGAGTTTTGGGGGTCTCAGAAGAGATCTGTACATGCCAACACTGTGCTAGAAAATTTTCAATTTACATGCCAAAAAAATCCTAATACACGTTTTTTGGGCCCAAAAAGTCGATTTGTGCATGTATCTTCGGTACCCGTTTATATCCCAAATTTAGCCTAATAGAATCGAAAATTCGAGTTTTTTGGGTCCCAGAAATGATTTGTACATGTCTACACTGTGCTAGAAAATTTTCAATATACAGGCCAAAAAAATGCTAAAACACGTTTTTAGGGCCCACAAAATCGATTTGTGCATCCATCTTCGGTACCAGTTTATATCCCAAATGTAGCCTAAGAACACCGAAAATTCGAGTTTTTAGGGTCCCAGAAGCGATTTGTGCATGTCTACACTTTGCTAGAAAATATTCAATATACAGGCTAAAAAAATGCTAAAACACATTTTTTGGGCCCCAAAAGTCGATTTGTGCATGCATCTTCGGTACCCGTTTGTATCCCAAATTTAGCCTAAAAACACCGAAAATTCGAGTTTTTTGGGTCCCAGAAATGATTTGTACATGTCTACACTGTGCTAGAAAATTTTCAATATACAGGCCAAAAAAATGCTAAAATACGTTTTTAGGGCCCAAAAAGTCAATTTGTGCATGCATCTTCGGTACCCGTTTATATCCAAAATTTAGCCTAAAAACAACGAAAATTCAAATTTTATGAGTCCCAGAAGCGATCTGTACATGTCTACACTGTGCTAGAAAAGTTTCTATTTACAGACCAAAAAAATGCTAAAACACGTTTTGAGGGCCCAAAAATTCGATTTGTGCATGCATCTTCGGTACCCGATTATATCCCAAATTTAGCCAAAAAAAAACTAAAATTCGCGTTTTTCGGGTCCAAGAAGGTATCTGTACATGTCTACACTGTGCTAGAAAATTTTCAATTTACAGACTAAAAAATGCTAAAACACGTTTTTTTGGCCCAAAAAGTCGATTTGTGCATGTATTTTCGGAACCCGTTTATATCCCAAATTTAGCGTAAAAACACCGAAAATTTGAGTTTTTTGGGCCTCAAAAGAGATCTGTACATGCCTACACTGAGCTAAAAAAAAATCAATTTACAGACCAAAAATGCTACAACACGTTTTTTGGGCGCAAAAAGTCGATTTGTGCATGTATTTTCGGAACCCGTTTATATCCCAAATTTTGCATAAAAACACCGAAAATTCGAATTTTTGGGTCCCATTAGGTATCTGTGCATCTCTACACTGTGCTAGAAAATTTTCAATTTACAGACCAAAAAATGCTAAAACACGTTTATTTGGCCCAAAAAGTCGATTTGTGCATGTATTTTCGGAACCCGTTTATATCTCAAATTTAGCCTAAAAACACCGAAAATTTGAGTTTTTTGGGCCTCAGAAGAGATTTGTATATGCCTACACTGTGCTAAAAAAAATTCAATTTACAGACCAAAAATGCTACTACACGTTTTTTGGGTGCAAAAAGTCGATTTGTGCATGTATTTTCGGAACCCGTTTATATCCCAAATTTTGCCTAAAAACACCGAAAATTCGAATTTTTGGGTCCCATTAGGTATCTGTACATGTCTACACTGTGCTAGAAAATTTTCAATATAGAGGTAAAAAAAATGCTAAAACACATTTTTAGGGCCCAAAAAGTCGATTTATGCATGTATATTCGGTACCCGTTTATATCCCAAATTTAGCCTAAAAACACTGAAAATTCGAGTTTTTTGGGTCCCCGAAGCGATCTGTACATGTCTACACTGTGCTAGAAAATTTTCATTTTACAGACCAAAAATGCTACAACACGTTTTTAGGGCCCAAAAAGTCGTTTTGTGCATGCATCTTCGGTACCCGATTATATCCCAAATTTAGCCTAAAAACACCGAAAATTCGCGTTTATCGGGTCCAAGAAGGTATCTGTACATGTCTACACTGTGCTAGAAAATTTTCAATTTACAGACTAAAAAATGCTAAAACACGTTTTTTTGGCCCAAAAAGTCGATTTGTGCATGTATTTTCGGAACCCGTTTATATCCCAAATTTAGCGTAAAAACACCGAAAATTTGAGTTTGAGAAGAGATCTGTACATGCCTACACTGAGCTAAAACAAAATCAATTTACAGACCAAAAATGCTACAACACGTTTTTTGGGCGCAAAAAGTCGATTTGTGCATGTATTTTCGGAACCCGTTTATATCCCAAATTTAGCCTAAAAACACCGAAAATTCGAGTTTTGGGGTCTCAGAAGATATCTGTACATGTCTACACTGTGCTAGAAAATTTTCAATTTACAGGCCAAATAAATGCTAAAACATGTTTTTAGGGCCCAAAAAGTCGATTTGTGCATGCATCTTCGGTACCCGTTTGTATACCAAATTTAGCCTAAAAATACCTAAAATTCAAGTTTTTGGGGTCTCAGAAGAGATCTGTACATGCCAACACTGTGCTAGAAAATTTTCAATTTACATGCCAAAAAAATCCTAATACACGTTTTTTGGGCCCAAAAACTCGATTTGTGCATGTATCTTCGGTACCCGTTTATATCCCAAATTTAGCCTAATATAATCGAAAATTCGAGTTTTTTGGGTCCCAGAAATGATTTGTACATGTCTACACTGTGCTAGAAAATTTTCAATATACAGGCCAAAAAAATGCTAAAACACGTTTTTAGGGCCCACAAATTCGATTTGTGCATGCATCTTCGGTACCAGTTTATATCCCAAATGTAGCCTAAGAACACTGAAAATTCGAGTTTTTTGGGTCCCAGAAGCGATTTGTGCATGTCTACACTTTGCTAGAAAATTTTCAATATACAGGCTAAAAAAATGCTAAAACACGTTTTTTGGGCCCCAAAAGTCGATTTGTGCATGCATCTTCGGTACCCGTTTATATCCCAAATTTAGCGTAAAAACACCGAAAATTTGAGTTTGAGAAGAGATCTGTACATGCCTACACTGAGCTAAAACAAAATCAATTTACAGACCAAAAATGCTACAACACGTTTTTTGGGCCTAAAAACTCGATTTGTGCATGTATCTTCGGTACCCGTTTATATCCCAAATTTAGCCTAATATAATCGAAAATTCGAGTTTTTTGGGTCCCAGAAATGATTTGTACATGTCTACACTGTGCTAGAAAATTTTCAATATACAGGCCAAAAAAATGCTAAAACACGTTTTTAGGGCCCACAAAATCGATTTGTGCATGCATCTTCGGTACCAGTTTATATCCCAAATGTAGCCTAAGAACACTGAAGATTCGAGTTTTTTGGGTCCCAGAAGCGATTTGTACATGTCTACACTGTGCTAGAAAATTTTCAATATACACGCCAAAAAAAATGCTAAAACACGTTATTAAAGCCCAAAAAGTCGATTTGTGCATGCCTTTTTGGTACCCGTTTATATCCCAAGTTTAGCCTAAAAACATCGAAAATTCGAGTTTTTTGGGTCCCAGAAGCGATCTGTACATGTCTACACTGTGCTAGAAAATTTTCAATATACAGGCCAAAAAAATGCTAAAACACGTTTTTAGGGCCCAAAAAGTAGATTTATGCATGCATCTTCGGTACCCGTTTATATCCAAAATTTAGCCTAAACACAGCGATAATTCGAATTTTATGGGTCCCAGAAGCGATCTGTACATGTCTACACTGTGCTAGAAAATTTTCTATTTACAGGAAAAAAAAATGCTAAAACAGGTTTTTAGGGCCCAAAAAGTCGATTTGTGCATACATCTTCGGTACCCGATTATATCCCAAATTTAATCTAAAAACACCGAAAATTCGCGTTTTTCGGGTCCAAGAAGGTATCTGTACATGTCTTCACTGTGCTAGAAAATTTTCAATTTACAGACCAAAAAATGCTAAAACACGTTTTTTTGGCCCAAAAAGTCGATTTGTTCATGTATTCTCGGAACCCGTTTATATCCCAAATTTAGCCTAAAAACACCGAAAATTTGAGTTTTTTGGGCATCAGAAGAGATCTGTACATGCCTACACTGTGCTAAAAAAAAATCAATTTACAGACCAAAATTGCTACAACACGTTTTTTGGGCCCAAAAAGTCGATTTGTGCATGTATTTTCAGAACCCGTTTATATCCCAAATTTTGCCTAAAAACACCGAAAATTCGAATTTTTTGGGTCCCACTAGGTATCTGTACATGTCTACACTGTGCTAGAAAATTTTCAATTTACAGGCCAAATAAATGCTAAAACACGTTTTTAGAGCCCAAAAAGTCGATTTGTGCATGCATCTTCGGTACCCGTTTGTATCCAAAATTTAGCCTAAAAACACCAAAAATTCGAGTTTTTGGGGTCCCAGAAGCGATCTGTACATGTCTACACTGTGCTAGAAAATTTTCAATATACAGGCCAAAAAAATGCTAAAACACGTTTTTAGGGCCAAAAAAGTCGATTTATGCATGCATCTTCGGTAACCGTTTATATCCAAACTTTAGCCTAAAAACACCGAAAATTCGAGTTTTTTGGGTCCCAGAAGCGATCTGTACATGTCTACACTGTGCTAGAAAATTTTCAATATCCAGGCCAAAAAAATGCTAAAGCACGTTTTTAGGGCCAAAAAAGTCGATTTGTGCATGCATCTTCGGTACCCGATTATATCCCAAATTTAACCTAAAAACACCGAAAATTCGAGTTTTTTGGGTCCCAGAAGCGATCTGTACATGTCTACACTGTGCTAGAAAATTTTCTATTTACAGGAAAAAAAAATGCTAAAACACATTATTAGGGCCAAAAAAGTCGATTTGTGCATGCATCTTCGGTACCCGATTATATCCCAAATTTAACCTAAAAACACCGAAAATTCGCGTTTTTCCGGTCCAAGAAGGTATCTGTACATGTCTACACTGTGCTAGAAAATTTTCAATTTACAGACCAAAAAATACTAAAACACGTTTTTTTGGCCCAAAAAGTCGATTTGTGCATGTATTCTCGGAACCCGTTTATATCCCAAATTTAGCCTAAAAACACCGAAAATTTGAGTTTTTTGGGCCTCAGAAGAGATCTGTACATGCCTACACTGTGCTAAAAAAAAAACAATTTACAGACCAAAATTGCTACAACACGTTTTTTGGGCCCAAAAAGTCGATTTGTGCATGTATTTTCAGAACCCGTTTATATCCCAAATTTTGCCTAAAAACACTGAAAATTCGAGTTTTATGGGTCCCAGAAGGTATCTGTACATGTCTACACTGTACTAGAAAATTTTCAATAAACAAGCCAAAAAAATGCTAAAACACGTTTTTAGGGCCCAAAAAAGTCGATTTGTGCATGCATCTTCGGTATCCGCTGGTATCCCAAATTTAGCCTAAAAACACCGAAAAATCGAGTTTTGGGGTCTCAGAAGAGATCTGTACATGTCTACACTGTGCTAGAAAAATTTCAATTTACAGGCCAAATAAATGCTAAAAAACGTTTTTAGAGCCCAAAAAGTCGATTTGTGCATGCATCTTCGGTACCCGTTTGTATCCAAAATTTAGCCTAAAAACACCGAAAATTCGAGTTTTTAGGGTCCCAGAAGCGATCTGTACATGTCTACACTGTGCTAGAAAATTTTCAATATACAGGCCAAAAAAATGCTAAAACACGTTTTTAGGGCCTAAAAAGTCGATTTATGCATGCATCTTCGGTACCCGTTTATATCCAAACTTTAGCCTAAAAAGACCGAAAATTCGAGTTTTATGGGTCCCAGAAGCGATCTGTACATGTCTACACTGTGCTAGAAAATTTTCTATTTACAGGCCAAAAACATGCTAAAACACGTTTTTAGGGCCCAAAAAGTCGTTTTGTGCATGCATCTTCGGTACCCGATTATATCCCAAATTTTGCCTAAAAACACCGGAAATTCTCGTTTTTCGGGTCCAACAAGGTGTCTGTACATGTCTACACTGTGCTAGAAAATTTTCAATATACAGGCCAAAAAAATGCTAAAACACGTTTTTAGGGCCCACAAATTCGATTTGTGCATGCATCTTCGGTACCAGTTTATATCCCAAATGTAGCCTAAGAACACCGAAAATTCGAGTTTTTTGGGTCCCAGAAGCGATTTGTACATGTCTACACTTTGCTAGAAAAAGTTCAATATACAGGCTAAAAAAATGTTGAAACACATTTTTTTGACCCAAAAAGTCAATTTGTGCATGTATTTTTGAAACCCGTTTATATCCCAAATTTAGCCTATAAACACCGAAAATTTGAGTTTTTTGGGCCTCAGAAGAGATCTGTACATGCCTACACTGTGCTAAAAAAAAAATCAATTTACAGACCAAAAATGCTACAACACGTTTTTTGGGCGCAAAAAGTCGATTTGTGCATGTATTTTCGGAACCCGTTTATATCCCAAATTTAGCCTAAAAACACCGAAAATTCGAGTTTTTTGGGTCCCAGAAATGATTTGTACATGTCTACACTGTGCTAGAAAATTTCAATAAACACGCCAAAAAAAATGCTAAAACACGTTTTTAGAGCACAAAAAGTCGATTTGTGCATGCCTTTTTGGTACCCGTTTATATCCCAAATTTAGCCTGATAACATCGATAATTCGAGTTTTTTGGGTCCAAGAAGCGATCTGTACATGTCTACACTGTGCTAGAAAATTTTCTATTTACAGGCCAAAAAAATGCTAAAACACGTTTTTAGGGCCCATATAGTCGTTTTGTGCATGCATCTTCGGTACCCGATTATATCCCAAATTTAGCCTAAAAACACCGAAAATTTGAGTTTTTTGGGCCTCAGAAGAGATCTGTACATGCCTACACTGTGCTAAAAAAAAAATCAATTTACAGACCAAAAATGCTACAACACGTTTTTTGGGCGCAAAAAGTCGATTTGTGCATGTATTTTCGGAACCCGTTTATATCCCAAATTTAGCCTAAAAACACCGAAAATTCGAGTTTTATGGGTCCCAGAAGCGATCTGTACATGTCTACACTGTGCTAGAAAATTTTCTATTTACAGGCCAAAAACATGCTAAAACACGTTTTTAGGGCCCAAAAAGTCGTTTTGTGCATGCATCTTCGGTACCCGATTATATCCCAAATTTTGCCTAAAAACACCGGAAATTCTCGTTTTTCGGGTCCAACAAGGTGTCTGTACATGTCTACACTGTGCTAGAAAATTTTCAATATACAGGCCAAAAAAATGCTAAAACACGTTTTTAGGGCCCACAAATTCGATTTGTGCATGCATCTTCGGTACCAGTTTATATCCCAAATGTAGCCTAAGAACACCGAAAATTCGAGTTTTTTGGGTCCCAGAAGCGATTTGTATATGTCTACACTTTGCTAGAAAAAGTTCAATATACAGGCTAAAAAAATGTTGAAACACATTTTTTTGACCCAAAAAGTCAATTTGTGCATGTATTTTTGGAACCCGTTTATATCCCAAATTTAGCCTAAAAACACCGAAAATTTGAATTTTTTGGGCCTCAGAAGAGATCTGTACATGCCTACACTGTGCTAAAAAAAAAATCAATTTACAGACCAAAAATGCTACAACACGTTTTTTGGGCGCAAAAAGTCGATTTGTGCATGTATTTTCGGAACCCGTTTATATCCCAAATTTAGCCTAAAAACACCGAAAATTCGAGTTTTTTGGGTCCCAGAAATGATTTGTACATGTCTACACTGTGCTAGAAAATTTCAATAAACACGCCAAAAAAAATGCTAAAACACGTTTTTAGAGCACAAAAAGTCGATTTGTGCATGCCTTTTTGGTACCCGTTTATATCCCAAATTTAGCCTGATAACATCGATAATTCGAGTTTTTTGGGTCCAAGAAGCGATCTGTACATGTCTACACTGTGCTAGAAAATTTTCTATTTACAGGCCAAAAAAATGCTAAAACACGTTTTTAGGGCCCATATAGTCGTTTTGTGCATGCATCTTCGGTACCCGTTTATATCCAAAATATAGCCTAAGAACACCGAAAATTCGATTTTTTTGGGTCCCATTAGGTATCTGTGCATGTCTACACTGTGCTAGAACATTTTCAATATAGAGGTAAAAAAAATGCTAAAACACGTTTTAGGGCCGAAAAAGTCGATTTATGCATGTATATTCGGTGTGCGTTTATATCCCAAATTTAGCCTAAAAACACTGAAAATTCGAGTTTTATGGGTCCCAGAAGCGATCTGTACATGTCTACACTGTGCTAGAAAATTTTCAATATACAGGCCAAAAAAAGGCTAAAACACGTTTTTAGGCCCACAAATTCGATTTGTGTATGCATCTACGGTACCAGTTTATATCCCAAATTTAGCCTAAAAACACCGAACATTCGAGTTTTTTGGGTCCCAGAAGCGATTTGTACATGTCTACACTTTGCTAGAAAATGTTCAATATACAGGCTAAAAAAATGCTAAAACACGTTTTTTGGGCCCAAAAAGTCGATTTGTGCATGCATCTTCGGTACCCGTTTGTATCCCAAATTTAGCCTAAAAACACCGAAAATTCGAGTTTTGGGGTCTCAGAAGAGATCTGTACATGTCTACACTGTGCTAGAAAATTTTCAATTTACAGGGCAAATAAATGCTAAAACATGTTTTTAGGGTACAAAAAGACGATTTGTGCATGCATCTTCGGTACCCGTTTGTTTCCCAAATTTAGCCTAAAAATACCTGAAATTCGAGTTTTTGGGGTCTCAGAAGAGATCTGTACATGCCAACACTGTACTAGAAAATTTTCAATTTACATGCCAAAAAAATCCTAAAACACGTTTTTTGGGCCCCAAAAGTCGATTTGTGCATGTATCTTCGGTACCCGTTTATATCCCAAATTTAGCCTAATAGCATCGAAAATTCGCGTTTTTTGGGTCCCAGAGATGATTTGTACATGTCTATACTGTGCTAGAAAATTTTCAATATACAGGCCAAAAAAAGGCTAAAACACGTTTTTAGGGCTCACAAATTCGATTTGTGCATGCATCTTCGGTACCAGTTTATATTCCAAATGTAGCCTAAGAACACCGAAAATTCGAGTTTTTTGGGTCCCAGAAGCGATTTGTACATGTCTACACTGTGCTAGAAAATTTCAATAAACACGTCAAAAAAAATGCTAAAACACGTTTTTAGAGCCCAAAAAGTCGATTTGTGCATGCCTTTTTGGTACCCGTTTATATCCCAAATTTAGCCTAAAAACATCGAAAATTCGAGTTTTTTGGGTCCCAGAAGCGATCTGTACATGTCTACACTGTGCTAGAAAATTTTCAATATACAGGCCAAAAAAATGCTAAAACACGTTTTTAGGGCCAAAAAAGTCGATTTATGCATGCATCTTCGGTACCCGTTTATATCCAAAATTTAGCCTAAAAACAGCGAAAATTCGAGTTTTATGGGTCCCAGAAGCGATCTGTACATGTCTACACTGTGCTAGAAAATTTTCTATTTACAGGCCAAAAAAATGCTAAAACACGTTTTTAGGGCCCAAAAAGTCGTTTTGTGCATGCATCTTAGGTACCCGATTATATCCCAAATTTAGCCTAAACACACCGAAAATTCGCGTTTTTCGGGTCCAAGAAGGTATCTGTACATGTCTACACTGTGCTAGAAAATTTTCAATTTACAGACCAAAAAATGCAAAAACACGTTTTTTGGGCCCAAAAAGTCGATTTGTGCATATATTTTCGGAACCCGTTTATATCCCAAATTTAGCATAAAAACACCGAAAATTCGAGTTTTTTGAGCCTCAGAAGAGATCTGTACATGCCTACACTGTGCTAGAAAATTTTCAATTTACAGACCAAAAATGCTACAACACGTTTTTTGGGCCCAAAAAGTCGATTTGTGCATGTATTTTCGGAACCCGTTTATATCCCAAAATTTTGCCTAAAAACACCGAAATTCGAATTTTTTGGGTCCCATTAGGTATCTGTGCATGTCTACACTGTGCTAGAACATTTTCAATATAGAGGTAAAAAAAATGCTAAAACACGTTTTAGGACCGAAAAAGTCGATTTATGCATGTATCTTCGGTACCCGTTTATATCCCAAATTTTGCCTAATAACATCGAAAATTCGAGTTTTTTGGGTCACAGAAGCGATCTGTACATGTCTACACTGTTCTAGAAAATTTTCAATATACAGGCCAAAAAAATGCTAAAACACGTTTTTAGGCCCACAAATTCGATTTGTGTATGCATCTACGGTACCAGTTTATATCACAAATTTAGCCTAAAAACACCGAACATTCGAGTTTTTTGGGTCCCAGAAGCGATTTGTACATGTCTACACGGTGCTAGAAAATTTTAATATACACGCCAAAAAAAAATGCTAAAACACGTTATTAAAGCCCAAAAAGTCGATTTGTGCATGCCTTTTTGTTACCCGTTTATATCCCAAATTTAGCCTAAAAACATCGAAAATTCGAGTTTTTTGGGTACCAGAAGCGATCTGTACATGTCTACACTGTGCTAGAAAATTTTCTATTTACAGGAAAAAAAATGCTAAAAAACGTTTTTAGGGCCCAAAAAGTCGATTTGTGCATATATTTTCGGAACCCGTTTATATCCCAAATTTAGCCTAAAAACACCGAAAATTCGAGTTTTTTGAGCCTCAGAAGAGATCTGTACATGCCTACACTGTGCTAGAAAATTTTCAATTTACAGACCAAAAATGCTACAACACGTTTTTTGGGCCCAAAAAGTCGATTTATGCATGTATATTCAGTACCCGTTTATATCCCAAATTTAGCCTAAAAACACTGAAAATTCGAGTTTTATGGGTACTATAAGGTATCTGTACATGTCTACACTGTGCTAGAAAATTTTCAATATAGAGGTCAAAAAAATGCTAAAACACATTTTTAGGGCCCAAAAAGTCGATTTATGCATGTATATTCAGTACCCGTTTATATCCCAAATTTAGCCTAAAAACACTGAAAATTCGAGTTTTATGGGTACTATAAGGTATCTGTACATGTCTACACTGTGCTAGAAAATTTTCAATAAACAGGCCAAAAAAATGCTAAAACACGTTTTTAGGGCCCAAAAAAGTCGATTTGTGCATGCATCTTCGGTATCCATTGGTATCCCAAATTTAGCCTAAAAACACCGAAAATTCGAGTTTTGGGGTCTCAGAAGAGATCTGTACATGTCTACACTGTGCTAGAAAATTTTCAATTTACAGGCCAAATAAATGCTAAAACACGTTTTTAGAGCCCAAAAAGTCGATTTGTGCATGCATCTTCGGTACCCGTTTGTATCCAAAATTTAGCCTAAAAACACCTAAAATTCGAGTTTTTGGGGTCCCAAAAGCGATCTGTACATGTCTACACTGTGCTAGAAAATTTTCAATATACAGGCCAAAAAAATGCTAAAACACGTTTTTAGGGCCCACAAATTCGATTTGTGCATGCATCTTCGGTACCAGTTTATATCCCAAATGTAGCCTAAGAACACCGAAAATTCGAGTTTTTTGGGTCCCAGAAGCGATCTGTACATGTCTACACTGTGCTAGAAAATTTTCTATTTACAGGAAAAAAAAATGCTAAAAAAACGTTTTTAGGGCCCAAAAAGTCGATTTGTGCATGCATCTTCGGTACCCGATTATATCCCAAATTTAACCTAAAAACACCGAAAATTCGCGTTTTTCGGGTCCAAGAAGGTATCTGTACATGTCTACACTGTGCTAGAAAATTTTCAATTTACAGACCAAAAAATGCTAAAACACGTTTTTTTTGGCCCAAAAAGTCGATTTGTGCATGTATTTTCGGAACCCGTTTATATCCCAAATTTAGCCTAAAAACACCGAAAATTTGAGTTTTTTGGGCCTCAGAAGAGATCTGTACATGCCTACACTGTGCTAAAAAAAAATCAATTTACAGACCAAAAATGCTACAACACGTTTTTTGGGCCCAAAAAGTCGATTTGTGCATTCATTTTCAGAACCCGTTTATATCCCAAATTTTGCCTAAAAACACCGAAAATTCGCGTTTTTCGGGTCCAAGAAGGTATCTGTACATGTCTACACTGTGCTAGAAAATTTTCAATATAGAGGTAAAAAAAATGCTAAAACACATTTTTAGGGCCCAAAAAGTCGATTTATGCATGTATATTCAGTACCCGTTTATATACCAAATTTAGCCTAAAAACACTGAGAATTCGAGTTTTATGGGTACTATAAGGTATCTGTACATGTCTACACTGTGCTAGAAAATTTTCAATAAACAGGCCCAAAAAATGCTAAAACACGTTTTTAGGGCCCAAAAAAGTCGATTTGTGCATGCATCTTCGGCGGTATCCATTGGTATCCCAATTTTAGCCTAAAAACACCGAAAATTCGAGTTTTGGGGTCTCAGAAGAGATCTGTACATGTCTACACTGTGCTAGAAAATTTTCAATTTACAGGCCAAATAAATGCTAAAACACGTTTTTAGAGCCCAAAAAGTCGATTTGTGCATGCATCTTCGGTACCCGTTTGTATCCAAAATTTAGCCTAAAAACACCTAAAATTCGAGTTTTTGGGGTCCCAAAAGCGATCTGTACATGTCTACACTGTGCTAGAAAATTTTCAATATACAGGCCAAAAAAATGCTAAAACACGTTTTTAGGGCCAAAAAAGTCGATTTATGCATGCATCTTCGGTACCCGTTTATATCCAAAATTTAGCCTAAAAACACCGAAAATTCGAGTTTTATGGGTCCCAGAAGCGATCTGTACATGTCTACACTGTGCTAGAAAATTTTCAATATACAGGCCAAAAAAATGCTAAAACACGTTTTTAGGGCCCACAAATTCGATTTGTGCATGCATCTTCGGTACCAGTTTATATCCCAAATGTAGCCTAAGAACACCGAAAATTCGAGTTTTTTGGGTCCCAGAAGCGATTTGTACATGTCTACACTTTGCTAGAAAATTTTCAATAAACAGGCCCAAAAAATGCTAAAACACGTTTTTAGGGCCCAAAAAAGTCGATTTGTGCATGCATCTTCGGCGGTATCCATTGGTATCCCAATTTTAGCCTAAAAACACCGAAAATTCGAGTTTTGGGGTCTCAGAAGAGATCTGTACATGTCTACACTGTGCTAGAAAATTTTCAATTTACAGGCCAAATAAATGCTAAAACACGTTTTTAGAGCCCAAAAAGTCGATTTGTGCATGCATCTTCGGTACCCGTTTGTATCCAAAATTTAGCCTAAAAACACCTAAAATTCGAGTTTTTGGGGTCCCAAAAGCGATCTGTACATGTCTACACTGTGCTAGAAAATTTTCAATATACAGGCCAAAAAAATGCTAAAACACGTTTTTAGGGCCAAAAAAGTCGATTTATGCATGCATCTTCGGTACCCGTTTATATCCAAAATTTAGCCTAAAAACACCGAAAATTCGAGTTTTATGGGTCCCAGAAGCGATCTGTACATGTCTACACTGTGCTAGAAAATTTTCAATATACAGGCCAAAAAAATGCTAAAACACGTTTTTAGGGCCCACAAATTCGATTTGTGCATGCATCTTCGGTACCAGTTTATATCCCAAATGTAGCCTAAGAACACCGAAAATTCGAGTTTTTTGGGTCCCAGAAGCGATTTGTACATGTCTACACTTTGCTAGAAAATTTTCAATATACAGGCTAAAAAAATGCTAAAACACATTTTTTTGGCCCAAAAAGTCGATTTGTGCATGTATTTTCGGAACCCGTTTATATCCCAAATTTAGCCTAAAAACACCGAAAATTCGAGTTTTATGGGTCCCAGAAGCGATCTATACATGTCTACACTGTGCTAGAAAATTTTCTATTTCCAGGCCAAAAAAATGCTAAAACACGTTTTTAGGGCCCAAAAAGTCGATTTGTGCATGCATCTTCGGTACCCGTTTGTATCCAAAATTTAGCCTAAAAACACCTAAAATTCGAGTTTTTGGGGTCCCAAAAGCGATCTGTACATGTCTACACTGTGCTAGAAAATTTTCAATATACAGGCCAAAAAAATGCTAAAACACGTTTTTAGGGCCAAAAAAGTCGATTTATGCATGCATCTTCGGTACCCGTTTATATCCAAAATTTAGCCTAAAAACACCGAAAATTCGAGTTTTATGGGTCCCAGAAGCGATCTGTACATGTCTACACTGTGCTAGAAAATTTTCAATATACAGGCCAAAAAAATGCTAAAACACGTTTTAAGGGCCCACAAATTCGATTTGTGCATGCATCTTCGGTACCAGTTTATATCCCAAATGTAGCCTAAGAACACCGAAAATTCGAGTTTTTTGGGTCCCAGAAGCGATTTGTACATGTCTACACTTTGCTAGAAAATTTTCAATATACAGGCTAAAAAAATGCTAAAACACATTTTTTTGGCCCAAAAAGTCGATTTGTGCATGTATTTTCGGAACCCGTTTATATCCCAAATTTAGCCTAAAAACACCGAAAATTCGAGTTTTTTGGGTCCCAGAAATGATTTGTACATGTCTACACTGTGCTAGAAAATTTCAATAAACACGGCAAAAAAAATGCTAAAACACGATTTTAGAGCACAAAAAGTCGATTTGTGCATGCCTTTTTGGTACTCGTTTATATCCAAAATTTAGCCTAAAAACACCGAAAATTCGAGTTTTATGGGTCCCAGAAGCGATCTGTACATGTCTACACTGTGCTAGAAAATTTTCTATTTCCAGGCCAAAAAAATGCTAAAACACGTTTTTAGGGCCCAACAAGTCGATTTGTGCATGCATCTTCGGTACCCGTTTGTATCCAAAATTTAGCCTAAAAACACCTAAAATTCGAGTTTTTGGGGTCCCAAAAGCGATCTGTACATGTCTACACTGTGCTAGAAATTTTTCAATATACAGGCCAAAAAAATGCTAAAACACGTTTTTAGGGCCAAAAAAGTCGATTTATGCATGCATCTTCGGTACCCGTTTATATCCAAAATTTAGCCTAAAAACACCGAAAATTCGAGTTTTATGGGTCCCAGAAGCGATCTGTACATGTCTACACTGTGCTAGAAAATTTTCAATATACAGGCCAAAAAAATGCTAAAACACGTTTTTAGGGCCCACAAATTCGATTTGTGCATGCATCTTCGGTACCAGTTTATATCCCAAATGTAGCCTAAGAACACCGAAAATTCGAGTTTTTTGGGTCCCAGAAGCGATTTGTACATGTCTACACTTTGCTAGAAAATTTTCAATAAACAGGCCCAAAAAATGCTAAAACACGTTTTTAGGGCCCAAAAAAGTCGATTTGTGCATGCATCTTCGGCGGTATCCATTGGTATCCCAATTTTAGCCTAAAAACACCGAAAATTCGAGTTTTGGGGTCTCAGAAGAGATCTGTACATGTCTACACTGTGCTAGAAAATTTTCAATTTACAGGCCAAATAAATGCTAAAACACGTTTTTAGAGCCCAAAAAGTCGATTTGTGCATGCATCTTCGGTACCCGTTTGTATCCAAAATTTAGCCTAAAAACACCTAAAATTCGAGTTTTTGGGGTCCCAAAAGCGATCTGTACATGTCTACACTGTGCTAGAAAATTTTCAATATACAGGCCAAAAAAATGCTAAAACACGTTTTTAGGGCCAAAAAAGTCGATTTATGCATGCATCTTCGGTACCCGTTTATATCCAAAATTTAGCCTAAAAACACCGAAAATTCGAGTTTTATGGGTCCCAGAAGCGATCTGTACATGTCTACACTGTGCTAGAAAATTTTCAATATACAGGCCAAAAAAATGCTAAAACACGTTTTTAGGGCCCACAAATTCGATTTGTGCATGCATCTTCGGTACCAGTTTATATCCCAAATGTAGCCTAAGAACACCGAAAATTCGAGTTTTTTGGGTCCCAGAAGCGATTTGTACATGTCTACACTTTGCTAGAAAATTTTCAATATACAGGCTAAAAAAATGCTAAAACACATTTTTTTGGCCCAAAAAGTCGATTTGTGCATGTATTTTCGGAACCCGTTTATATCCCAAATTTAGCCTAAAAACACCGAAAATTCGAGTTTTATGGGTCCCAGAAGCGATCTATACATGTCTACACTGTGCTAGAAAATTTTCTATTTCCAGGCCAAAAAAATGCTAAAACACGTTTTTAGGGCCCAAAAAGTCGATTTGTGCATGCATCTTCGGTACCCGTTTGTATCCAAAATTTAGCCTAAAAACACCTAAAATTCGAGTTTTTGGGGTCCCAAAAGCGATCTGTACATGTCTACACTGTGCTAGAAAATTTTCAATATACAGGCCAAAAAAATGCTAAAACACGTTTTTAGGGCCAAAAAAGTCGATTTATGCATGCATCTTCGGTACCCGTTTATATCCAAAATTTAGCCTAAAAACACCGAAAATTCGAGTTTTATGGGTCCCAGAAGCGATCTGTACATGTCTACACTGTGCTAGAAAATTTTCAATATACAGGCCAAAAAAATGCTAAAACACGTTTTAAGGGCCCACAAATTCGATTTGTGCATGCATCTTCGGTACCAGTTTATATCCCAAATGTAGCCTAAGAACACCGAAAATTCGAGTTTTTTGGGTCCCAGAAGCGATTTGTACATGTCTACACTTTGCTAGAAAATTTTCAATATACAGGCTAAAAAAATGCTAAAACACATTTTTTTGGCCCAAAAAGTCGATTTGTGCATGTATTTTCGGAACCCGTTTATATCCCAAATTTAGCCTAAAAACACCGAAAATTCGAGTTTTTTGGGTCCCAGAAATGATTTGTACATGTCTACACTGTGCTAGAAAATTTCAATAAACACGGCAAAAAAAATGCTAAAACACGATTTTAGAGCACAAAAAGTCGATTTGTGCATGCCTTTTTGGTACTCGTTTATATCCAAAATTTAGCCTAAAAACACCGAAAATTCGAGTTTTATGGGTCCCAGAAGCGATCTGTACATGTCTACACTGTGCTAGAAAATTTTCTATTTCCAGGCCAAAAAAATGCTAAAACACGTTTTTAGGGCCCAACAAGTCGATTTGTGCATGCATCTTCGGTACCCGTTTGTATCCAAAATTTAGCCTAAAAACACCTAAAATTCGAGTTTTTGGGGTCCCAAAAGCGATCTGTACATGTCTACACTGTGCTAGAAATTTTTCAATATACAGGCCAAAAAAATGCTAAAACACGTTTTTAGGGCCAAAAAAGTCGATTTATGCATGCATCTTCGGTACCCGTTTATATCCAAAATTTAGCCTAAAAACACCGAAAATTCGAGTTTTATGGGTCCCAGAAGCGATCTGTACATGTCTACACTGTGCTAGAAAATTTTCAATATACAGGCCAAAAAAATGCTAAAACACGTTTTTAGGGCCCACAAATTCGATTTGTGCATGCATCTTCGGTACCAGTTTATATCCCAAATGTAGCCTAAGAACACCGAAAATTCGAGTTTTTTGGGTCCCAGAAGCGATTTGTACATGTCTACACTTTGCTAGAAAATTTTCAATATACAGGCTAAAAAAATGCTAAAACACATTTTTTTGGCCCAAAAAGTCGATTTGTGCATGTATTTTCGGAACCCGTTTATATCCCAAATTTAGCCTAAAAACACCGAAAATTTGAGTTTTTTGGGCCACAGAAGAGATTTGTACATGCCTACACTGTGCTAAAAAAAAATCAATTTACAGACCAAAAATACTACAACACGTTTTTTGGGCGCAAAAAGTCGATTTGTGCATGTATTTTCGGAACCCGTTTATATCCCAAATTTAGCCTAAAAACACCGGAAATTCGAGTTTTTTGGGTCCCAGAAATGATTTGTACATGTCTACACTGTGCTAGAAAATTTCAATAAACACGGCAAAAAAAATGCTAAAACACGTTTTTAGAGCACAAAAAGTCGATTTGTGCATGCCTTTTTGGTACCCGTTTATATCCCAAATTTAGCCTAATAACATCGAAAATTCGAGTTTTTTGGGTCCAAGAAGCGATCTGTACATGTCTACACTGTGCTAGAAAATTTTCTATTTACAGGTCAAAAAATGCTAAAACACGTTTTTTTGGCCCAAAAAGTCGATTTGTGCATGTATTTTCGGAACCCGTTTATATCCCAAATTTAGCCTAAAAACACCAAAAATTTGAGTTTTTTGGGACTCAGAAGAGATCTGTACATGCCTACACTGTGCTAAAAAAAATCAATTTACAGACCAAAAATGCTACAACACGTTTTTTGGGCCCAAAAAGTCGATTTGTGCTTGTATTTTCAGAACCCGTTTATATCCCAAATTTTGCCTAAAAACACCGAAAATTCGATTTTTTTGGGTCCCATTAGGTATCTGTACATGTCTACACTGTGCTAGAAAATTTTCAATATAGAGGTCAAAAAAATGCTAAAACACATTTTTAGGGCCCAAAAAGTCGATTTATGCATGTATATTCAGTACCCGTTTATATCCCAAATTTAGCCTAAAAACACTGAAAATTCGAGTTTTATGGGTACTATAAGGTATCTGTACATGTCTACACTGTGCTAGAAAATTTTCAATAAACAGGCCAAAAAAATGCTAAAACACGTTTTTAGGGCCCAAAAAAGTCGATTTGTGCATGCATCTTCGGTATCCATTGGTATCCCAAATTTAGCCTAAAAACACCGAAAATTCGAGTTTTGGGGTCTCAGAAGAGATCTGTACATGTCTACACTGTGCTAGAAAATGTTCAATTTACAGGCCAAATAAATGCTAAAACACGTTTTTAGAGCCCAAAAAGTTGATTTGTGCATGCATCTTCGGTACCCGTTTGTATCCAAAATTTAGCCTAAAAACACCTAAGATTCGAGTTTTTGGGGTCCCAAAAGCGATCTGTACTTGTCTACACTGTGCTAGAAAATTTTCAATATACAGGCCAAAAAAATGCTACAACACGTTTTTAGGGCCCAAAAAAGTCGATTTGTGCATGCATCTTCGGTACCAGTTTATATCCCGAATGTAGCCTAAGAACACCGAAAATTCGAGTTTTTTGGGTCCCAGAAGCGATTTGTACATGTCTACACTTTGCTAGAAAATTTTCAATATACAGGCTAAAAAAATGCTAAAACACATTCTTTTGGCCCAAAAAGTCGATTTGTGCATGTATTTTCGGAACCCGTTTATATCCCAAATTTAGCCTAAAAACACCGAAAATTTGAGTTTTTTGGGTCTCAGAAGAGATCTGTACATGCCTACACTGTGCTAAAAAAAATTCAATTTACAGACCAAAAATGCTACAACACGTTTTTTGGGCGCAAAAAGTCGATTTGTGCATGTATTTTCGGAACCCGTTTATATCCCAAATTTAGCCTAAAAACACTGAAAATTCGAGTTTTATGGGTACTATAAGGTATCTGTACATGTCTACACTGTGCTAGAAAATTTTCAATAAACAGGCCAAAAAAATGCTAAAACACGTTTTTAGGGCCCAAAAAAGTCGATTTGTGCATGCATCTTCGGTATCCATTGGTATCCCAAATTTAGCCTAAAAACACCGAAAATTCGAGTTTTGGGGTCTCAGAAGAGATCTGTACATGTCTACACTGTGCTAGAAAATTTTCAATTTACAGGCCAAATAAATGCTAAAACACGTTTTTAGAGCCCAAAAAGTCGATTTGTGCATGCATCTTCGGTACCCGTTTGTATCCAAAATTTAGCCTAAAAACACCTAAGATTCGAGTTTTTGGGGTCCCAAAAGCGATCTGTACTTGTCTACACTGTGCTAGAAAATTTTCAATATACAGGCCAAAAAAATGCTAAAACACGTTTTTAGGGCCAAAAAAGTCGATTTATGCATGCATCTTCGGTACCCGTTTATATCCAAAATTTAGCCTAAAAACACCGAAAATTCGAGTTTTATGGGTCCCAGAAGCGATCTGTACATGTCTACACTTTGCTAGAAAATTTTAATTATTACAGGCTAAAAAAATGCTAAAACACATTTTTTTGGCTCAAAAAGTCGATTTGTGCATGTATTTTCGGAACCCGTTTATATAACAAATTTAGCCTAAAAACACCGAAAATTTGAGTTTTTTGGGCCTCAGAAGAGATCTGTACATGCCTACACTGTGCTAAAAAAAATTCAATTTACAGACCAAAAATGCTACAACACGTTTTTTGGGCGCAAAAAGTCGATTTGTGCATGTATTTTCGGAACCCGTTTATATCCCAAATTTAGCCTAAAAACACCGAAAACTCGAGTTTTTTGGGTCCCAGAAATAATTTGTACATGTCTACACTGTGCTAGAAAATTTCAATAAACACGGCAAAAAAAATGCTAAAACACGTTTTTAGAGCACAAAAAGTCGATTTCTGCATGCCTTTTTGGTACCCGTTTATTTCCCAAATTTAGCCTAATAACATCGAAAATTCGAGTTTTTTGGGTCCAAGAAGCGATCTGTACATGTCTACACTGTGCTAGAAAATTTTCAATTTACAGACCAAAAAATGCAAAAACACGTTTTTAGGGCCCAAAAAGTCGATTTGTGCATATATTTTCGGAACCCGTTTATATCCCAAATTTAGCCTAAAAACACCGAAAATTCGATTTTTTTGGGCCTCAGAAGTGATCTGTACATGCCTACACTGTGCTAGAAAATTTTCAATTTACAGACCAAAAATGCTACAACACGTTTTTTGGGCGCAAAAAGTCGATTTGTGCATGTATTTTCGGAACCCGTTTATATCCCAAATTTAGCCTAAAAACACCGAAAATTCGAGTTTTTTGGGCCTCAGAAGAGATCTGTACATGTCTACACTGTGCTAGAAAATTTTCAATTTACAGACCAAAAAATGCAAAAACACGTTTTTAGGGCCCAAAAAGTCGATTTGTGCATATATTTTCGGAACCCGTTTATATCCCAAATTTAGCCTAAAGACACCGAAAATTCGAGTTTTTTGGGCCTCAGAAGAGATCTGTACATGCCTACACTGTGCTAGAAAATTTTCAATTTACAGACCAAAAATGCTAAAACACGTTTTTAGAGCACAAAAAGTCGATTTGTGCATGCCTTTTTGGTACCCGTTTATATCCCAAATTTAGCCTAATAACATCGAAAATTCGAGTTTTTTGGGTCCAAGAAGCGATCTGTACATGTCTACACTGTGCTAGAAAATTTTCTATTTACAGGCCAAAAAAATGCTAAAACACGTTTTTAGGGCCCAAAAAGTCGTTTTGTGCATGCATCTTCGGTACCCGATTATATCCCAAATTTAGCCTAAAAACACCGAAAATTCGCGTTTATCGGGTCCAAGAAGGTATCTGTACATGTCTACACTGTGCTAGAAAATTTTCAATTTACAGACCAAAAAATGCAAAAACACGTTTTTAGGACCCACAAATTCGATTTGTGCATGCATCTACGGTATCAGTTTATATCCCAAATTTAGCCTAAAAACACCGAAAATTCGAGTATTTTGGGTCCCAGAAGCGATTTGTACATGTCTACACTGTGCTAGAAAATTTTCAATAAACAGGCCAAAAAAATGCTAAAACACGTTTTTAGGGCCCAAAAAAGTCGATTTGTGCATGCATCTTCGGTATCCATTGGTATCCCAAATTTAGCCTAAAAACACCGAAAATTCGAGTTTTGGGGTCTCAGAAGAGATCTGTACATGTCTACACTGTGCTAGAAAATTTTCAATTTACAGGCCAAATAAATGCTAAAACACGTTTTTAGAGCCCAAAAAGTCGATTTGTGCATGCATCTTCGGTACCCGTTTGTATCCAAAATTTAGCCTAAAAACACCTAAGATTCGAGTTTTTGGGGTCCCAAAAGCGATCTGTACTTGTCTACACTGTGCTAGAAAATTTTCAATATACAGGCCAAAAAAATGCTAAAACACGTTTTTAGGGCCAAAAAAGTCGATTTATGCATGCATCTTCGGTACCCGTTTATATCCAAAATTTAGCCTAAAAACACCAAAAATTCGAGTTTTATGGGTCCCAGAAGCGATCTGTACATGTCTACTCTGTGCTAGAAAATTTTCAATATACAGGCCAAAAAAATGCTAAAACACGTTTTTAGGGCCCACAAATTCGATTTGTGCATGCATCTTCGGTACCAGTTTATATCCCAAATGTAGCCTAAGAACACCGAAAATACGAGTTTTTTGGGTCCCAGAAGCGATTTGTACATGTCTACACTTTGCTAGAAAATTTTAAATATACAGGCTAAAAAAATGCTTAAACACATTTTTTTGGCTCAAAAAGTCGATTTGTGCATGTATTTTCGGAACCCGTTTATATCCCAAATTTAGCCTAAAAACACCGAAAATTTGAGTTTTTTGGGCCTCAGAAGAGATCTGTACATGCCTACACTGTGCTAAAAAAAATTCAATTTACAGACCAAAAATGCTACAACACGTTTTTTGGGCGCAAAAAGTCGATTTGTGCATGTATTTTCGGAACCCGTTTATATCCCAAATTTAGCCTAAAAACACCGAAATTTCGAGTTTTTTGGGTCCCAGAAATGATTTGTACATGTCTACACTGTGCTAGAAAATTTCAATAAACACGGCAAAAAAAAGGCTAAAACACGTTTTTAGAGCACAAAAAGTCGATTTGTGCATGCCTTTTTGGTACCCGTTTATATCCCAAATTTAGCCTAGTAACATCGAAAATTCGAGTTTTTTGGGTCCCAGAAATGATTTGTACATGTCTACACTGTGCTAGAAAATTTTCTATTTACAGGCCAAAAAAATGCTAAAACACGTTTTTAGGGCCCAAAAAGTCGTTTTGTGCATGCATCTTCGGTACCCGATTATATCCCAAATTAAGCCTAAAAACACCGAAAATTCGCGTTTATCGGGCCCAAGAAGCTATCTGTACATGTCTACACTGTGCTAGAAAATTTTCAATTTACAGACCAAAAAATGCAAAAACACGTTTTTAGGGCCCAAAAAGTCGATTTGTGCATATATTTTCGGAACCCGTTTATATCCCAAATTTAGCCTAAAAACACCGAAAATTCGAGTTTTTTGGGCCTCAGAAGAGATCTGTACATGTCTACACTGTGCTAGAAAATTTTCAATTTACAGACCAAAAATGCTACAACACGTTTTTTGGGCCCAAAAAGTCGATTTGTGCATGTATTTTCGGAACCCGTTTATATCCCAAATTTTGCCTAAAAACACCGAAAATTCGATTTTTTTTTGTCCCAGAAGCGATTTGTACATGTCTACACTTTGCTAGAAAATATTCAATGTACAGGCTAAAAAAATGCTAAAACACGTTTTTTGGGCCCAAAAAGTCGATTTGTGCATGCATCTTCGGTACCCGTTTATATCCCAAATTTAGCCTAAAAACACCGAAAATTCGAGTTTTTTGGGTCCCAGAAATGATTTGTACATGTCTAAACTGTGCTAGAAAATTTCAGTATACACGCCAAAAAAAATGCTAAAACACGTTTTTAAAGCCCAAAAAGTCGATTTGTGCATGCCTTTTTGGTACCCGTTTATATCCCAAATTTAGCCTAAAAACATCGAAAATTCGAGTTTTTTGGGTCCTAGAAGGGATCTGTACATGTCTACACTGTGCTAGAACATTTTCAATATAGAGGTAAAAAAAATGCTAAAACACGTTTTAGGGCCGAAAAAGTCGATTTATGCATGTATCTTCGGTACCCGTTTATATCCCAAATTTAGCCTAATAACATCGAAAATTCGAGTTTTTTGGGTCACAGAAGCGATCTGTACATGTCTACACTGTTCTAGAAAATTTTCAATATACAGGCCAAAAAAATGCTAAAACACGTTTTTAGGCCCACAAATTTGATTTGTGTATGCATCTACGGTACCAGTTTATATCACAAATTTAGCCTAAAAACACCGAACATTCGAGTTTTTTGGGTCCCAGAAGCGATTTGTACATGTCTACACGGTGCTAGAAAATTTCAATATACCCACCAAAAAAAATGCTAAAACACGTTATTAAAGCCCAAAAAGTCGATTTGTGCATGCCTTTTTGGTACCCGTTTATATCCCAAATTTAGCGTAAAAACATCGAAAATTCGAGTTTTTTGGGCCTCAGAAGAGATCTGTACATGCCTACACTGTGCTAGAAAATTTTCAATTTATAGACCAAAAATGCTACAACACTTTTTTTGGGCGCAAAAAGTCGATTTGTGCATGTATTTTCGGAACCCGTTTATATCCCAAATTTTGCCTAAAAACACCGAAAATTCGAGTTTTTTGGGTCCCAGAAATGATTTGTACATGTCTACACTGTGCTAGAAAATTTTCAATTTACAGACCAAAAAATGCAAAAACACGTTTTTAGGGCCCAAAAAGTCGATTTGTGCATATATTTTCGGAACCCGTTTATATCCCAAATTTAGCCTAAAAACACCGAAAATTCGAGTTTTTTGGGCCTCAGAAGAGATCTGTACATGCCTACACTGTGCTAGAAAATTTTCAATTTACAGACCAAAAATGCTACAACACGTTTTTTGGGCCCAAAAAGTCGATTTGTGCATGTATTTTCGGAACCCGTTTATATCCCAAATTTTGCCTAAAAACACCGAAAATTCGATTTTTTTTGGTCCCAGAAGCGATTTGTACATGTCTACACTTTGCTAGAAAATATTCAATGTACAGGCTAAAAAAATGCTAAAACACGTTTTTTGGGCCCAAAAAGTCGATTTGTGCATGCATCTTCGGTACCCGTTTATATCCCAAATTTAGCCTAAAAACACCGAAAATTCGAGTTTTTTGGGTCCCAGAAATGATTTGTACATGTCTAAACTGTGCTAGAAAATTTCAGTATACACGCCAAAAAAAATGCTAAAACACGTTTTTAAAGCCCAAAAAGTCGATTTGTGCATACCTTTTTGGTACCCGTTTATATCCCAAATTTAGCCTAAAAACATCGAAAATTCGAGTTTTTTGGTTCCTAGAAGGGATCTGTACATGTCTACACTGTACTAGAACATTTTCAATATAGAGGTAAAAAAAATGCTAAAACACGTTTTAGGGCCGAAAAAGTCGATTTATGCATGTATCTTCGGTACCCGTTTATATCCCAAATTTAGCCTAATAACATCGAAAATTCGAGTTTTTTGGGTCACAGAAGCGATCTGTACATGTCTACACTGTTCTAGAAAATTTTCAATATACAGGCCAAAAAAATGCTAAAACACGTTTTTAGGCCCACAAATTCGATTTGTGTATGCATCTACGGTACCAGTTTATATCACAAATTTAGCCTAAAAACACCGAAAATTCGATTTTTTTGGGTCCCATTAGGTATCTGTACATGTCTACACTTTGCTAGAAAATATTCAATGTACAGGCTAAAAAAATGCTAAAACACGTTTTTTGGGCCCAAAAAGTCGATTTGTGCATGCATCTTCGGTACCCGTTTATATCCCAATTTTAGCCTAAAAACACCGAAAATTCGAGTTTTTTGGGTCCCAGAAATGATTTGTACATGTCTAAACTGTGCTAGAAAATTTCAGTATACACGCCAAAAAAAATGCTAAAACACGTTTTTAAAGCCCAAAAAGTCGATTTGTGCATGCCTTTTTGGTACCCGTTTATATCCCAAATTTAGCCTAAAAACACTGAAAATTCGAGTTTTTTTGGACCTAGAAGGGATCTATCTGTACATGTCTACACTGTGCTAGAAAATTTTCAATATACAGGCCAAAAAAATGCTAAAACACGTTTTTAGGGCCCAAAAAGTCGATTTATGCATGCATCTTCGGTACCCGTTTATATCCCAAATTTAGCCTAAAAACAGCGAAAATTCGAATTTTATGGGTCCCAGAAGCGATCTGTACATGTCTACACTGTGCTAGAAAATTTTCTATTTACAGGAAAAAAAAAATGCTAAAACACGCTTTTAGGGCCCAAAAAGTCGATTTGTGCATGCATCTTCGGTACCCGATTATATCCCAAATTTAGCCTAAAAACACCGAAAATTAGCGTTTTTCGGGTCCAAGAAGGTATCTGTACATGTCTACACTGTGCGAGAAAATTTTCAATTTACAGACCAAAAAATGCTAAAACACGTTTTTTTGGCACAAAAAATCGATTTGTGCATGTATTTTCGGAACCCGTTTATATCCCAAATTTAGCCTAAAAACACAGAAAATTCGAGTTTTGGGGTCTCAGAAGAGATCTGTACATGTCTACACTGTGCTAGAAAATTTTCAATTTTCAGGCCAAATAAATGCTAAAACACGTTTTTAGAGCCCAAAAAGTCGATTTGTGCATGCATCTTTGGTACCCGTTTGTATCCAAAATTTAGCCTAAAAACACCTAAAATTCGAGTTTTTGGGGTCCCAGAAGCGATCTGTACATGTCTACACTGTGCTAGAAAATTTTCAATATACAGGCCAAAAAAATGCTAAAACACGTTTTTAGGGCCAAAAAAGTCGATTTATGCATGCATCTTCGGTACCCGTTTATATCCAAAATTTAGCCTAAAAACACCGAAAATTCGAGTTTTATGGGTCCCAGAAGCGATCTGTACATGTCTACACTGTGCTAGAATTGTTCAATTTTCATGCCAAAAAAATGCTAAAACACGTTTTTTGGGCCCAAAAAGTCGATTTGTGCATGTATCTTCGGTACCCGTTTATATCCCAAATTTAGCCTAATAACATCGAAAATTCGAGTTTTTTGGGTCCCAGAAGCGATCTGTACATGTCTACACGATGCTAGAAAATTTCAATATACACGCCAAAAAAAATGCTAAAACACGTTATTAAAGCCCAAAAAGTCGATTTGTGCATGCCTTTTTGGTACCCGTTTATATCCCAAATTTAGCCTAAAAACATCGAAAATTCGAGTTTTTTGGGTCCCAGAAGCGATCTGTACATGTCTACACTGTGCTAGAAAATTTTCTATTTACAGGAAAAAAAAATGCTAAACCACGTTTTTAGGGCCCAAAAACTCGATTTGTGCATGCATCTTCGGTACCCGATTATATCCCAAATTTAAGCTTAAAACACTGAAAATTCGCGTTTTTCGGGTCCAGGAAGGTATCTGTACATGTCTACACTGTGCTAGAAAATTTTCAATTTACAGACCAAAAATGCTACAACACGTTTTTTGGGCCCAAAAAGTCGATTTGTGCATGTATTTTCAGAACCCGTTTATATCCCAAATTTTGCCTAAAAACACCGAAAATTCTATTTTTTTGGGTCCCATTAGGTATCTGTACATGTCTACACTGTGCTAGAAAATTTTCAATATAGAGGTCAAAAAAATGCTAAAACACGTTTTTAGGGCCCAAAAAGTCGATTTATTCATGTATATTCAGTACCCGTTTATATCCCAAATTTAGCCTAAAAACACTGAAAATTCGAGTTTTATGGGTCCTATAAGGTATCTGTACATGTCTACACTGTGCTAGAAAATTTTCAATAAACAGGCCAAAAAAATGCTAAAACACGTTTTTAGGGCCCAAAAAAGTCGATTTGTGCATGCATCTTCGGTATCCATTGGTATCCCAAATTTAGCCTAAAAACACCGAAAATTCGAGTTTTTGGGTCTCAGAAGAGATCTGTACATGTCTACACTGTGCTAGAAAATTTTCTATTTACAGGAAAAAAAAAATGCTAAAACACGCTTTTAGGGCCCAAAAAGTCGATTTGTGCATGCATCTTCGGTACCCGATTATATCCCAAATTTAGCCTAAAAACACCGAAAATTAGCGTTTTTCGGGTCCAAGAAGGTATCTGTACATGTCTACACTGTGCTAGAAATTTTTTAATTTACAGACCAAAAAATGCTAAAACACGTTTTTTTGGCCCAAAAAATCGATTTGTGCATGTATTTTCGGAACCCGTTTATATCCCAAATTTAGCCTAAAAACACAGAAAATTCGAGTTTTGGGGTCTCAGAAGAGATCTGTACATGTCTACACTGTGCTAGAAAATTTTCAATTTTCAGGTTAAATAAATGCTAAAACACGTTTTTAGAGCCCAAAAAGTCGATTTGTGCATGCATCTTTGGTACCCGTTTGTATCCAAAATTTAGCCTAAAAACACCTAAAATTCGAGTTTTTGGGGTCCCAGAAGCGATCTGTATATGTCTACACTGTGCTAGAAAATTTTCAATATACAGGCCAAAAAAATGCTAAAACACGTTTTTAGGGCCAAAAAAGTCGATTTATGCATGCATCTTCGGTACCCGTTTATATCCCAAATTTAGCCTAAAAACACCGAAAATTCGAGTTTTATGGGTCCCAGAAGCGATCTGTACATGTCTACACTGTGCTAGAATTGTTCAATTTTCATGCCAAAAAAATGCTAAAACACGTTTTTTGGGCCCAAAAAGTCGATTTGTGCATGTATCTTCGGTACCCGTTTATATCCCAAATTTAGCCTAATAACATCGAAAATTCGAGTTTTTTGGGTCCCAGAAGCGATCTGTACATGTCTACACTGTGCTAGAAAATTTTCAATTTACAGACCAAAAATGCTACAACACGTTTTTTGGGCCCAAAAAGTCGATTTGTGCATGTATTTTCAGAACCCGTTTATATCCCAAATTTTGCCTAAAAACACCGAAAATTCTATTTTTTTGGGTCCCATTAGGTATCTGTTCATGTCTACACTGTGCTAGAAAATTTTCAATATAGAGGTCAAAAAAATGCTAAAACACGTTTTTAGGGCCCAAAAAGTCGATTTATTCATGTATATTCAGTACCCGTTTATATCCCAAATTTAGCCTAAAAACACTGAAAATTCGAGTTTTATGGGTCCTATAAGGTATCTGTACATGTCTACACTGTGCTAGAAAATTTTCAATAAACAGGCCAAAAAAATGCTAAAACACGTTTTTAGGGCCCAAAAAAGTCGATTTGTGCATGCATCTTCGGTATCCATTGGTATCCCAAATTTAGCCTAAAAACACCGAAAATTCGAGTTTTTGGGTCTCAGAAGAGATCTGTACATGTCTACACTGTGCTAGAAAATTTTCTATTTACAGGAAAAAAAAAATGCTAAAACACGCTTTTAGGGCCCAAAAAGTCGATTTGTGCATGCATCTTCGGTACCCGATTATATCCCAAATTTAGCCTAAAAACACCGAAAATTAGCGTTTTTCGGGTCCAAGAAGGTATCTGTACATGTCTACACTGTGCTAGAAAATTTTCAATTTACAGACCAAAAAATGCTAAAACACGTTTTTTTGGCCCAAAAAATCGATTTGTGCATGTATTTTCGGAACCCGTTTATATCCCAAATTTAGCCTAAAAACACAGAAAATTCGAGTTTTGGGATCTCAGAAGAGATCTGTACATGTCTACACTGTGCTAGAAAATTTTCAATTTTCAGGTTAAATAAATGCTAAAACACGTTTTTAGAGCCCAAAAAGTCGATTTGTGCATGCATCTTTGGTACCCGTTTATATCTCAAATTTAGCCTAATAACATCGAAAATTCGAGTTTTTTGGGTCCCAGAAGCGATCTGTACATGTCTACACTGTGCTAGAAAATTTCAATATACACGCCAAAAAAAATGCTAAAACACGTTATTAAAGCCCAAAAAGTCGATTTGTGCATGCCTTTTTGGTACCCGTTTATATCCCAAATTTAGCCTAAAAACATCGAAAATTCGAGTTTTTTGGGTCCCAGAAGCGATCTGTACATGTCTACACTGTGCTAGAAAATTTTCTATTTACAGGAAAAAAAAATGCTAAACCACGTTTTTAGGGCCCAAAAAGTCGATTTGTGCATGCATCTTCGGTACCCGATTATATCCCAAATTTAACCTTAAAACACTGAAAATTCGTGTTTTTCGGGTCCAGGAAGGTATCTGTACATGTCTACACTGTGCTAGAAAATTATCAATTTACAGACCAAAAATGCTACAACACGTTTTTTGGGCCCAAAAATTCGATTTGTGCATGTATTTTCAGAACCCGTTTATATCCCAAATTTTGCCTAAAAACACCGAAAATTCTATTTTTTTGGGTCCCATTAGGTATCTGTACATGTCTACACTGTGCTAGAAAATTTTCAATATAGAGGTCAAAAAAATGCTAAAACACGTTTTTAGGGCCCAAAAAGTCGATTTATTCATGTATATTCAGTACCCGTTTATATCCCAAATTTAGCCAAAAAACACTGAAAATTCGAGTTTTATGGGTCCTATAAGGTATCTGTACATGTCTACACTGTGCTAGAAAATTTTCAATAAACAGGCCAAAAAAATGCTAAAACACGTTTTTAGGGCCCAAAAAAGTCGATTTGTGCATGCATCTTCGGTATCCATTGGTATCCCAAATTTAGCCTAAAAACACCGAAAATTCGAGTTTTGGGGTCTCAGAAGAGATCTGTACATGTCTACACTGTGCTAGAAAATTTTCAATTTACAGGCCAAATAAATGCTAAAACACGTTTTTAGAGCCCAAAAAGTCGATTTGTGCATGCATCTTCGGTACCCGTTTGTATCCAAAATTTAGCCTAAAAACACCTAAAATTCGAGTTTTGGGGGCCCCAGAAGCGATCTGTACATGTCTACAATGTGCTAGAAAAATTTCAATATACAGGCCAAACAAATGCTAAAACACGTTTTTAGGGCCAAAAAAGTCGATTTATGCATGCATCTTCGGTACCCGTTTATATCCAAAATTTAGCCTAAAAACACCGAAAATTCGAGTTTTATGAGTCCCAGAAGCGATCTGTACATGTCTACACTGTGCTAGAAAATTTTCTATTTACAGGCCAACAAAATGCTAAAACACGTTTTTAGGGCCCAAAAAGTCGTTTTGTGCATGCATCTTCGGTCCCCGATTATATCCCAAATTTTGCCTAAAAACACCGAAAATTCGCGTTTTTCGGGTCCAAGAAGGTGTCTGTACATGTCTACACTGTGCTAGAAAATTTTCAATATACAGGCCAAAAAAATGCTAAAACACGTTTTTAGGGCCCACAAATTCGATTTGTGCATGCATCTTCGGTACCAGTTTATATCCCAAATGTAGCCTAAGAACACCGAAAATTCGAGTTTTTTGGGTCCCAGAAGCGATTTGTACATGTCTACACTTTGCTAGAAAATGTTCAATATACAGGCTAAAAAAATGCTAAAACATATTTTTTTGGCCCAAAAAGTCGATTTGTGCATGTATTTTCGGAACCCGTTTATATCCCAAATTTAGCCTAAAAACATCCGAAAATTTGAGTTTTTTGGGCCTCAGAAGAGATCTGTACATGCCTACACTGTGCTAAAAAAAATTCAATTTACAGACCAAAAATGCTACAACACGTTTTTTGGGCGCAAAAAGTCGATTTGTGCATGTATTTTCGGAACTCGTTTATATCCCAAATTTAACCTAAAAACACCGAAAATTCGAGTTTTTTGGGTCCCACAAATGATTTGTACATGTCTACACTGTGCTAGAAAATTTCAATAAACACGGCAAAAAAAAATGCTAAAACACGTTTTTAGAGCACAAAAAGTCGATTTGTGCATGCCTTTTTGGTACCCGTTTATATCCCAAATTTAGCCTAATAACATCGAAAATTCGAGTTTTTTTGGTCCAAGAAGCGATCTGTACATGTCTACACTGTGCTAGAAAATTTTCTATTTACAGGCCAAAAAAATGCTAAAACACGTTTTTAGGGCCCAAAAAGTCGTTTTGTGCATGCATCTTCGGTACCCGATTATATCCCAAATTTAGCCTAAAAACACCGAAAATTCGCGTTTATCGGGTCCAAGAAGGTATCTGTACATGTCTACACTGTGCTAGAAAATTTTCAATTTACAGACCAAAAAATGCAAAAACACGTTTTTAGGGCCCAAAAAGTCGATTTGTGCATATATTTTCGGAACCCGTTTATATCCCAAATTTAGCCTAAAAACACCGAAAATTCGAGTTTTTTGGGCCTCAGAAGAGATCTGTACATGCCTACACTGTGCTAGAAAATTTTCAATTTACAGACCAAAAATGCTACAACACGTTTTTAGGGCCCAAAAAGTCGTTTTGTGCATGTATTTTCGGAACCCGTTTATATCCCAAATTTTGCCTAAAAGCACCGAAAATTCGATTTTTTTTGGTCCCAGAAGCGATTTGTACATGTCTACACTTTGCTAGAAAATATTCAATGTACAGGCTAAAAAAATGCTAAAACACGTTTTTTGGGCCCAAAAAGTCGATTTGTGCATGCATCTTCGGTACCCGTTTATATCCCAAATTTAGCCTAAAAACACCGAAAATTCTAGTTTTTTGGGTCCCAGAAATGATTTGTACATGTCTAAACTGTGCTAGAAAATTTCAGTATACACGCCAAAAAAAATGCTAAAACACGTTTTTAAAGCCCAAAAAGTCGATTTGTGCATGCCTTTTTAGTACCCGTTTATATCCCAAATTTAGCCTAATAACATCGAAAATTCGAGTTTTTTGGGTCCTAGAAGGGATCTGTACATGTCTACACTGTGCTAGAAAATTTTCAATTTTCAGGTTAAATAAATGCTAAAATACGTTTTTAGAGCCCAAAAAGTCGATTTGTGCATGCATCTTTGGTACCCGTTTGTATCCAAAATTTAGCCTAAAAACACCTAAAATTCGAGTTTTGGGGGTCCCAGAAGCGATCTGTACATGTATACACTGTGCTAGAAAATTTTCAATATACAGGCCAAAAAAATGCTAAAACACGTTTTTAGGGCCAAAAAAGTCGATTTATGCATGCATCTTCGGTACCCGTTTATATCCAAAATTTAGCCTAAAAACACCGAAAATTCGAGTTTTATGGGTCCCAGAAGCGATCTGTACATGTCTACACTGTGCTAGAATTGTTCAATTTTCATGCCAAAAAAATGCTAAAACACGTTTTTTGGGCCCAAAAAGTCGATTTGTGCATGTATCTTCGGTACCCGTTTATATCCCAAATTTAGCCTAATAACATCGAAAATTCGAGTTTTTTGGGTCCCAGAAGCGATCTGTACATGTCTACACTGTGCTAGAAAATTTTCAATTTACAGACCAAAAATGCTACAACACGTTTTTTGGCCCAAAAAGTCGATTTGTGCATGTATTTTCAGAACCCGTTTATATCCCAAATTTTGCCTAAAAACACCGAAAATTCTATTTTTTTGGGTCCCATTAGGTATCTGTACATGTCTACACTGTGCTAGAAAATTTACAATATAGAGGTCAAAAAAATGCTAAAACACGTTTTTAGGGCCCAAAAAGTCGATTTATTCATGTATATTCAGTACCCGTTTATATCCCAAATTTACCCTAAAAACACTGAAAATTCGAGTTTTATGGGTCCTATAAGGTATCTGTACATGTCTACACTGTGCTAGAAAATTTTCAATAAACAGGCCAAAAAAATGCTAAAACACGTTTTTAGGGCCCAAAAAAGTCGATTTGTGCATGCATCTTCGGTATCCATTGGTATCCCAAATTTAGCCTAAAAACACCGAAAATTCGAGTTTTGGGGTCTCAGAAGAGATCTGTACATGTCTACACTGTGCTAGAAAATTTTCTATTTACAGGAAAAAAAAAATGCTAAAACACGCTTTTAGGGCCCAAAAAGTCGATTTGTGCATGCATCTTCGGTACCCGATTATATCCCAAATTTAGCCTAAAAACACCGAAAATTAGCGTTTTTCGGGTCCAAGAAGGTATCTGTACATGTCTACACTGTGCTAGAAAATTTTCAATTTACAGACCAAAAAATGCTAAAACACGTTTTTTTGGCCCAAAAAATCGATTTGTGCATGTATTTTCGGAACCCGTTTATATCCCAAATTTAGCCTAAAAACACAGAAAATTCGAGTTTTGGGGTCTCAGAAGAGATCTGTACATGTCTACACTGTGCTAGAAAATTTTCAATTTTCAGGTTAAATAAATGCTAAAACACGTTTTTAGAGCCCAAAAAGTCGATTTGTGCATGCATCTTTGGTACCCGTTTATATCCCAAATTTAGCCTAATAACATCGAAAATTCGAGTTTTTTGGGTCCCAGAAGCGATCTGTACATGTCTACACTGTGCTAGAAAATTTCAATATACACGCCAAAAAAAATGCTAAAACACGTTATTAAAGCCCAAAAAGTCGATTTGTTCATGCCTTTTTGGTACCCGTTTATATCCCAAATTTAGCCTAAAAACATCGAAAATTCGAGTTTTTTGGGTCCCAGAAGCGATCTGTACATGTCTACACTGTGCTAGAAAATTTTCTATTTACAGGAAAAAAAAATGCTAAACCACGTTTTTAGGGCCCAAAAAGTCGATTTGTGCATGCATCTTCGGTACCCGATTATATCCCAAATTTAACCTTAAAACACTGAAAATTCGCGTTTTTCGGGTCCAGGAAGGTATCTGTACATGTCTACACTGTGCTAGAAAATTTTCAATTTACAGACCAAAAATGCTACAACACGTTTTTTGGGCCCAAAAAGTCGATTTGTGCATGTATTTTCAGAACCCGTTTATATCCCAAATTTTGCCTAAAAACACCGAAAATTCTATTTTTTTGGGTCCCATTAGGTATCTGTACATGTCTACACTGTGCTAGAAAATTTTCAATATAGAGGTAAAAAAAATGCTAAAACACGTTTTTAGGGCCCAAAAAGTCGATTTATTCATGTATATTCAGTACCCGTTTATATCCCAAATTTAGCCTAAAAACACTGAAAATTCGAGTTTTATGGGTCCTATAAGGTATCTGTACATGTCTACACTGTGCTAGAGAATTTTCAATAAACAGGCCAAAAAAATGCTAAAACACGTTTTTAGGGCCCAAAAAAGTCGATTTGTGCATGCATCTTCGGTATCCATTGGTATCCCAAATTTAGCCTAAAAACACCGAAAATTCGAGTTTTGGGGTCTCAGAAGAGATCTGTACATGTCTACACTGTGCTAGAAAATTTTCAATTTACAGGCCAAATAAATGCTAAAACACGTTTTTAGAGCCCAAAAAGTCGATTTGTGCATGCATCTTCGGTACCCGTTTGTATCCAAAATTTAGCCTAAAAACACCTAAAATTCGAGTTTTGGGGGCCCCAGAAGCGATCTGTACATGTCTACACTGTGCTAGAAAATTTTCAATATACAGGCCAAACAAATGCTAAAACACGTTTTTAGGGCCAAAAAAGTCGATTTATGCATGCATCTTCGGTACCCGTTTATATCCAAAATTTAGCCTAAAAACACCGAAAATTCGAGTTTTATGAGTCCCAGAAGCGATCTGTACATGTCTACACTGTGCTAGAAAATTTTCTATTTACAGGCCAACAAAATGCTAAAACACGTTTTTAGGGCCCAAAAAGTCGTTTTGTGCATGCATCTTCGGTCCCCGATTATATCCCAAATTTTGCCTAAAAACACCGAAAATTCGCGTTTTTCGGGTCCAAGAAGGTGTCTGTACATGTCTACACTGTGCTAGAAAATTTTCAATATACAGGCCAAAAAAATGCTAAAACACGTTTTTAGGGCCCACAAATTCGATTTGTGCATGCATCTTCGGTACCAGTTTATATCCCAAATGTAGCCTAAGAACACCGAAAATTCGAGTTTTTTGGGTCCCAGAAGCGATTTGTACATGTCTACACTTTGCTAGAAAATATTCAATATACAGGCTAAAAAAATGCTAAAACACATTTTTTTGGCCCAAAAAGTCGATTTGTGCATGTATTTTCGGAACCCGTTTATATCCCAAATTTAGCCTAAAAACACCGAAAATTTGAGTTTTTTGGGCCTCAGAAGAGATCTGTACATGCCTACACTGTGCTAAAAAAAATTCAATTTACAGACCAAAAATGCTACAACACGTTTTTTGGGCGCAAAAAGTCGATTTGTGCATGTATTTTCGGAACTCGTTTATATCCCAAATTTAGCCTAAAAACACCGAAAATTCGAGTTTTTTGGGTCCCACAAATGATATGTACATGTCTACACTGTGCTAGAAAATTTCAATAAACACGGCAAAAAAAAATGCTAAAACACGTTTTTAGAGCACAAAAAGTCGATTTGTGCATGCCTTTTTGGTACCCGTTTATATCCCAAATTTAGCCTAATAACATCGAAAATTCGAGTTTTTTTGGTCCAAGAAGCGATCTGTACATGTCTACACTGTGCTAGAAAATTTTCTATTTACAGGCCAAAAAAATGCTAAAACACGTTTTTAGGGCCCAAAAAGTCGTTTTGTGCATGCATCTTCGGTACCCGATTATATCCCAAATTTAGCCTAAAAACACCGAAAATTCGCGTTTATCGGGTCCAAGAAGGTATCTGTACATGTCTACACTGTGCTAGAAAATTTTCAATTTACAGACCAAAAAATGCAAAAACACGTTTTTAGGGCCCAAAAAGTCGATTTGTGCATATATTTTCGGAACCCGTTTATATCCCAAATTTAGCCTAAAAACACCGAAAATTCGAGTTTTTTGGGCCTCAGAAGAGATCTGTACATGCCTACACTGTGCTAGAAAATTTTCAATTTACAGACCAAAAATGCTACAACACGTTTTTTGGGCCCAAAAAGTCGATTTGTGCATGTATTTTCGGAACTCGTTTATATCCCAAATTTAGCCTAAAAACACCGAAAATTCGAGTTTTTTGGGTCCCACAAATGATTTGTACATGTCTACACTGTGCTAGAAAATTTCAATAAACACGGCAAAAAAAAATGCTAAAACACGTTTTTAGGGCCCAAAAAGTCGTTTTGTGCATGTATTTTCGGAACCCGTTTATATCCCAAATTTTGCCTAAAAGCACCGAAAATTCGATTTTTTTTGGTCCCAGAAGCGATTTGTACATGTCTACACTTTGCTAGAAAATATTCAATGTACAGGCTAAAAAAATGCTAAAACACGTTTTTTGGGCCCAAAAAGTCGATTTGTGCATGCATCTTCGGTACCCGTTTATATCCCAAATTTAGCCTAAAAACACCGAAAATTCTAGATTTTTGGGTCCCAGAAATGATTTGTACATGTCTAAACTGTGCTAGAAAATTTCAGTATACACGCCAAAAAATATGCTAAAACACGTTTTTAAAGCCCAAAAAGTCGATTTGTGCATGCCTTTTTAGTACCCGTTTATATCCCAAATTTAGCCTAATAACATCGAAAATTCGAGTTTTTTGGGTCCTAGAAGGGATCTGTACATGTCTACACTGTGCTAGAAAATTTTCAATATACAGGCCAAAAAAATGCTAAAACACGTTTTTAGGGCCCAAAAAGTCGATTTATGCATGCATCTTCGGTACCCGTTTATATCCCAAATTTTGCCTAAAAACAGCGAAAATTCGAATTTTATGGGTCCCAGAAGCGATCTGTACATGTCTACACTGTGCTAGAAAAATTTCTATTAACAGGAAAAAAAAAATGCTAAAACACGCTTTTAGGGCCCAAAAAGTCGATTTGTGCATGCATCTTCGGTACCCGATTATATCCCAAATTTAGCCTAAAAACACCGAAAATTAGCGTTTTTCGGGTCCAAGAAGGTATCTGTACATGTCTACACTGTGCTAGAAAATTTTCAATTTACAGACCAAAAAATGCTAAAACACGTATTTTTGGCCCAAAAAATCGATTTGTGCATGTATTTTCGGAACCCGTTTATATCCCAAATTTAGCCTAAAAACACAGAAAATTCGAGTTTTGGGGTGCTAGAAAATTTTCAATTTTCAGGCCAAATAAATGCTAAAACACGTTTTTAGAGCCCAAAAAGTCGATTTGTGCATGCATCTTTGGTACCCGTTTGTATCCAAAATTTAGCCTAAAAACACCGAAAATTCGAGTTTTTTGGGTCCCAGAAATGATTTGTACATGTCTACACTTTGCTAGAAAATGTTCAATATACAAGCTAAAAAAAATGCTAAAACACGTTTTTTGGGCCCAAAAAGTTGATTTGTGCATGCATCTTCGGTACCCGTTTATATCCCAAATTTAGCCGAAAAACACCGAAAATTCGAGTTTTTTGGGTCCCAGAAGGTATCTGTACATGTCTACACTGTGCTAGAAAATTTTCAATTTACTGACCAAAAAATGCTAAAACATGTTTTTTTGGCCAAAAAAGTCGATTTGTGCATGTATTTTCGGAACCCGTTTATATCCCCAATTTAGCCTAAAAACACCGAAAGTTTGAGTTTTTTGGGCCTCAAAAGAGATCTGTACATGCCTACACTGTGCTAAAAAAAAATCAATTTACAGACCAAAAATGCTACAACACGTTTTTTGGGCCCAAAAAGTCGATTTGAGCATGTATTTTCGAAACCCGTTTATATCCCAAATTTGGCCTAAAAACACCGAAAATTTGAGTTTTGGGGGCCTCAGAAGAGATCTGTACATGCGTACACTGTGCTAAAAAAAAATCAATTTACAGACCAAAAATGCTACAACACGTTTTTTGGGCCCAAAAAGTCGATTTGTGCATGTATTTTCAGAACCCGTTTATATCCCAAATTTTGCTTAAAAACACCGAGCTTTCGAATTTTTTGGGTCCCATTAGGTATCTATACATGTCTACACTGTGCTAGAAAATTTTCAATATAGAGGTAAAAAAAATGCTAAAACACATTTTTAGGGCCCAAAAAGTCGATTTATGCATGTATTTTCGAAACCCGTTTATATCCCAAATTTAGCCTAAAAACACCGAAAATTCGAGTTTTTTGGGCCTCAGAAGAGATCTGTACATGCCTACACTGTGCTAGAAAATTTTCAATTTACAGACCAAAAATGCTACAACACGTTTTTTGGGCCAAAAAAGTCGATTTGTGCATGTATTTTCGGAACCCGTTTATATCCCAAATTTAGCCTAAAAACACCGAAAATTCGAATTTTTTGGGTCCCATTAGGTATCTGTGCATGTCTACACTGTGCTAGAACATTCTCAATATAGAGGCCAAAAAAATGCTAAAACACGTTTTTAGGCCCACAAATTCGATTTGTGTATGCATCTTCGGTACCAATTTATATCCCAAATTTAGCCTAAAAACACCGTAAATTCGAGTTTTTTGGGTCCCAGAAGCGATTTGTACATGTCTATACTTAGCTAGAAAATTTTCTATATACAGGCTAAAAAAATGCTAAAACACGTTTTTTGGGCCCAAAAAGTCGATTTGTGCATGCATCTTCGGTACCCGTTTATATCCCAAATTTAGCCTAAAAACACCGAAAATTCGAGTTTTTTGGGTCCCAGAAGCGATCTGTACATGTCTACACTGTGCTAGAAAATTTTCAATATACAGGCCAAAAAAATGCTAAAAGACGTTTTTAGGGCCAAAAAAGTCGATTTATGCATGCATCTTCGGTACCCGTTTATATCCAAAATTTAGCCTAAAAACACCGAAAATTCGAGTTTTATGGATCCCAGAAGCGATCTGTACATGTCTACACTGTGCTAGAAAATTTTCTATTTACAGGCCAAAAAAATGCTAAAACACGTTTTTAGGGCCCAAAAAGTCGTTTTGTGCATGCATCTTCGGTACCCGATTATATCCCAAATGTAGCCTAAGAACACCGAAAATTCGAGTTTTTTGGGTCCCAGAAGCGATTTGTACATGTCTACACTTTGCTAGAAAATGTTCAATATACAGGCTAAAAAAATGCTAAAACACATTTTTTTGGCCCGAAAAGTCGATTTCTGCATGTATTTTCGGAACCCGTTTATGTCCCAAATTTAGCCTAAAAACTCCGAAAATTTGAGTTTTTTGGGCCTCAGAAGAGATCTGTTCATGCCTGCACTGTGCTAAAAAAAGTTCAATTTACAGACCAAAAATGCTACAACACGTTTTTTGGGCGCAAAAAGTCGATTTGTGCATGTATTTTCGGAACCCGTTTATATCCCAAATTTAGCCTAAAAACACCGAAAATTCGAGTTTTTTGGGTCCCAGAAATGATTTGTACATGTCTACACTGTGCTAGAAAATTTCAATAAACACGCCAAAAAAAATGCTAAAACACGTTTTTAGAGCACAAAAGTCGATTTTTGCATGCCTTTTTGGTACCCGTTTATATCCCAAATTTAGCCTAATAACATCGAAAATTCGAGTTTTTTGGGTCCAAGAAGCGATCTGTACATGTCTACACTGTGCTAGAAAATTTTCTATTTACAGGCCAAAAAAATGCTAAAACACGTTTTTAGGGCCCAAAAAGTCGTTTTGTGCATGAATCTTCGGTACCCGATTATATCCCAAATTTAGCCTAAAAACACCGAAAATTCGCGTTTATCGGGTCCAGGAAGGTATCTGTACATTTCTACACTGTGCTAGAAAATTTTCAATTTACAGACCAAAAAATGCAAAAACACGTATTTAGAGCCCAAAAAGTCGATTTGTGCATATATTTTCGGAACCCGTTTATATCCCAAATTTAGCCTAAAAACACTGAAAATTCGAGTTTTTTGGGTCTCAGAAGAGATCTGTACATGCCTACACTGTGCTAGAAAATTTTCAATTTACATGCCAAAAAAATGCTAAAACACGTTTTTTGGGCCCAAAAATTCGATTTGCGCATGTATCTTCGGTACCCGTTTATATCCCAAATTTAGCCTAATAACATCGAAAATTCGAGTTTTTTGGGTCCCAGAAGCGATCTGTACATGTTTACACTGTGCTAGAAAATTTTCAATATACAGGCCAAAAAAATGCTAAAACACGTTTTTAGGCCCACAAATTCGATTTGTGTATGCATCTATGGTACCAGTTTATATCCCAAATTTAGCCTAAAAAAAACGAACATTCGAGTTTTTTGGGTCCCAGAAGCGATTTGTACATGTCTACACTTTGCTAGAAAATATTCAATATACAGGCTAAAAAAATACTAAAACACGTTTTTTGGGCCCAAAAAGTCGATTTGTGCATGCATCTTCGGTACCCGTTTATATCCCAAATTTAGCCTAAAAACACCGAAAATTCGAGTTTTTTGGGTCCCAGAAATGATTTGTACATGTCTACACTGTGCTAGAAAATTTCAGTATACACGCCAAAAAAAATGCTAAAACACGTTTTTAAAGCCCAAAAAGTCGATTTGTGCATGCCTTTTTGGTACCCGTTTATATCCCAAATTTAGCCTAAAAACATCGAAAAATCGAGTTTTTTGGGTCCTAGAAGCGATCTGTACATGTCTACACTGTGCTAGAAAATTTTCAATATACAGGCCAAAAAAATGCTAAAACACGTTTTTAGGGCCCAAAAAGTCGATTTATGCATGCATCTTCGGTACCCGTTTATATCCCAAATTTATCCTAAAAACACTGAAAATTCGAGTTTTTTGGGTCCCAGAAGGTATCAGTACATGTCTACACTGTGCTAGAAAATTTTCAATAAACAGGCCAAAAAAATGCTAAAACACGTTTTTAGGGCCCAAGAAGTCGATTTGTGCATGCATCTTCGGTATCCGTTTGCATCCCAAATTTAGCCTAAAAACACCTAAAATTCGAGTTTTTGGGGTCCCAGAAGCGATCTGTACATGTCTACACTGTGCTAGAAAATTTTCAGTATACAGGCCAAAAAAATGCTAAAACACGTTTTTAGGGCCAAAAAAGTCGATTTATGCATGCATCTTCGGTACCCGTTTATATCCAAAATTTAGCCTAAAAACACCGAAAATTCGAGTTTTATGGGTCCCAGAAGCGATCTGTACATGTCTACACTGTGCTAGAATTTTTCAATTTACATGCCAAAAAAATGCTAAAACACGTTTTTTGGGCCCAATAAGTCGATTTGTGCATGTATCTTCGGTACCCGTTTATATCCCAAATTTAGCTTAATAACATCGAAAATTCGAGTTTTTTGGGTCCCAGAAGCGATCTGTACATGTCTACACTGTGCTAGAAAATTTTCAATATACAGGCCAAAAAAATGCTAAAACACATTTTTAGGCCCACAAATTCGATTTGTGTATGCATCTACGGTACCAGTTTATATCCCAAATTTATCCTAAAAACACCGAAAATTCGAGTTTTTTGGGTCCCAGAAGCGATTTGTACATGTCTACACTTTGCTAGAAAATGTTCAATATACAGGCTAAAAAAAATGCTAAAACACGCTTTTTGGGCCCAAAAAGTCGATTTGTGCATGCATCTTCGGTACCCGTTTATATCCCAAATTTAGCCGAAAAACACCGAAAATTCGAGTTTTTTGGGTCCCAGAAGCGATCTGTACATGCCTACACTTTGCTAAAAAAAAATCAATTTACAGACCAAAAATGCTACAACACGTTTTTTGGGCGCAAAAAGTCGATTTGTGCATGTATTTTCGGAACCCGTTTATATCCCAAATTTTGCCTAAAAACACCAAAAATTCGAATTTTTGGGTCCCATTAGGTATCTGTACATGTCTTCACTGTGCTAGAAAATTTTCAATATAAAGGTAAAAAAATGCTAAAACACATTTTTAGGGCCCAAAAAGTCTATTTATGCATGTTTATTCGGTACCCGTTTATATCCCAAATTTAGCCTAAATGCACTGAAAATTCGAGTTTTTTGGGTCCCAGAAGGTATCTGTAAATGTCTACACTGTGCTAGAAAATATTTAATAAACAGGCCAAAAAAATGCTAAAACACGTTTTTAGGGCCCAAAAAGTCGATTTGTGCATGCATCTTCGGTACCCGTTTGTATCCCAAATTTAGCCTAAAAACACCGAAAATTCGAGTTTTGGGGTCTCAGAAGAGATCTGTACATGTCTACACTGTGCTAGAAAATTTTCAATTTACAGGCAAAATAAATGCTAAAACATGTTTTTAGGGCCCAAAAAGTCGATTTGTGCATGCATCTTCGGTACCCGTTTATATCCAAAATATAGCCTAAAAACACCAAAAATTCGAGTTTTTTGGGTCCCAGAAATGTTTTGTACATGTCTAAACTGTGCTAGAAAATTTCAATAAACACGCCAAAAAAAATGCTAAAACACGTTTTTAGAGCCCAAAAAGTCGTAATTGTGCATGCCTTTTTGGTACCCGTTTATATCCTAAATTTAGCCTAAAAACATCGAAAATTCGAGTTTTTTGGGTCCCAGAAGCGATCTGTACATGTCTACACTGTGCTAGAAAATTTTTAATATGCAGGCCAAACAAATGCTAAAACACGTTTTTAGGGCCAAAAAAGTCGATTTATGCATGCATCTTCGATACCCATTTATATCCAAAATTTTGCCTAAAAACACCGAAAATTCGAGTTTTATGGGTCCCTGAAGCGATCTGTACATGTCTACACTGTGCTAGAAAATTTTCTATTTACAGGCCAAAAAAATGCTAAAACACGTTTTTAGGGCCCAAAAAGGCGTTTTGTGCATGCATCTTCGGTACCCGATTATATCCCAAATTTTGCCTAAAAACACCGAAAATTCGCGTTTTTCGGGTCGAAGAAGGTATCTGTACATGTCTACACTGTGCTAGAAAATTTTCAATTTACAGACCAAAAAATGCTAAAACACATTTTTTGGGCCCAAAAAGTCGATTTGTGCATGTATTTTCGGAACCCGTTTATATCCCAAATTTAGCCTAAAAACGCCGAAAATTCGAATTTTTTGGGTCCCATTAGGTATCTGTGCATGTCTACACTGTGCTAGAACATTTTCAATATAGAGGTAAAAAAAATGCTAAAACACGTTTTTAGGGCCCAAAAAGTCGATTTATGCATGTATATTCGGTACCCGTTTATATCCCAAATTTAGCCTAAAAACACTGAAAATTCGAGTTTTTTGGGTCTCAGAAGAGATCTGTGCATGCCTACACTGTGCTAGAATTTTTCAATTTGCATGCCAAAAAAATGCTAAAACACGTTTTTTGTGCCCAAAAAGTCGATTTGTGCATGTATCTTCGGTACCCGTTTATATCCCAAATTTAGCCTAAAAACACCGAAAATTCGAGTTTTTTGGGTCCCAGAAGCAATTTGTACATGTCTACACTTTGCTAGAAAATGTTCAATATACAGGCTAAAAAAATGCTAAAACACGTTTTTTGGGCCCAAAAAGTCGATTTGTGCATGCATCTTCGGTACCCGTTTATATCCCAAATTTAGCCTAAAAACACCGAAAATTCGAGTTTTTTGGGTCCCAGAAGCGATCTGTACATGTCTACACTGTGCTAGAAAATTTTCAATATACAGGCCAAAAAAATGCTAAAACACGTTTTTAGGGCCCAAAAAGTCGATTTATGCATGCATCTTCGGTACCCGTTTATATCCAAAATTTAGCATAAAAACAGCGAAAATTCGAATTTTATGGGTCCAGAAGCGATCTGTACATGTCTACACTGTGCTAGAAAATTTTCTATTTACAGGAAAAAAAAATGCTAAAACACGTTTTTAGGGCCCAAAAAGTCGATTTGTGCATGCATCTTCGGTACCCGATTATATCCCAAATTTAGCCTAAAAACACCGAAAATTCGCGTTTTTCGGGTCCAAGAAGGTATTTGTACATGTCTACACTGTGCTAGAAAATTTTCAGTTTACAGACCAAACAATGCTAAAACACGTTTTTTTGGCCCAAAAAGTCGATCTGTGCATGTATTTTCGGAACCCGTTTATTTCCCCAATTTAGCCTAAAAACACCGAAAATTTGAGTTTTTTGGGCTTCAGAAGCGATTTGTACATGCCTACACTGTGCTAAAAAAAATTCAATTTACAGACCAAAAATGCTACAACACGTTTTTTTGGCGCAAAAAGTCGATTTGTGCATGTATTTTCGGAACCCGTTTATATCCCAAATTTTGCCTAAAAACACAGAAAATTCGAATTTTTGGGTCCCATTAGGTATCTGTACATGTCTACACTGTGCTAGAACATTTTCAATATAGAGGTAAAAAAAATGCTAAAACACGTTTTTAGGGCCCAAAAAGTCAATTTATGCATGTATATTCGGTACCCGTTTATATCCCAAATTTAGCCTAAAAACACTGAAAATTCGAGTTTTTTGGGTCTCAGAAGAGATCTGTACATGCCTACACTGTGCTAGAAAATTTTCAATTTACATGCCAAAAAAATGCTAAAACACGTTTTTAGGGCCCAAAAAGTCGATTTATGCATGCATCTTCGGTACCCGTTTATATCCAAAATTTAGCCTAAAAACAGCGAAAATTCGAATTTTATGGGTCCAGAAGCGATCTGTACATGTCTACACTGTGCTAGAAAATTTTCTATTTAAAGGAAAAAAAATGCTAAAACACGTTTTTAGGGCCCAAAAAGTCGATTTGTGCATGCATCTTCGGTACCCGATTATATCCCAAATTTAGCCTAAAAACACTGAAAATTCGAGTTTTTGGGTCCCATTAGGTATCTGTACATGTCTACACTGTGCTAGAAAATTTTCAATATAGAGGTAAAAAAAATGCTAAAACACATTTTTAGGGCCCAAAAAGTCGATTTATGCATGTATATTCGGTACCCGTTTATATCCCAAATTTAGCCTAAAAACACTGAAAATTTGAGTTTTTTGGGTCCCAGAAGGTATCTGTACATGTCTACACTGTGCTAGAAAATTTTCAATAAACAGGCCAAAAAAATGCTAAAACATGTTTTTATGGCCCAAAAAGTCGATTTGTGCATGCATCTTCGGTACCTGTTTGTATCCCAAATTTAGCCTAAAAACACCGAAAATTCGAGTTTTGGGGTCTCAGAAGAGATCTGTACATGTCTACACTGTGTTAGAATATTTTCAATTTACAGGCCAAATAAATGCTAAAACATGTTTTTAGGGCCCAAAAAGTCGATTTGTGCATGCATCTTCGGTACCCGTTTATATCCAAAATATAGCCTAAAAACACCGAAAATTCGAGTTTTTTGGGTCCCAGAAATGATTTGTACATGCCTACACTGTGCTAGAAAATTTTCAATTTACATGCCAAAAAAATGCTAAAACACGTTTTTTGGGCCCAAAAAGTCGATTTGTGCATGTATCTTCGGTACCCGTTTATATCCCAAATTTAGTCTAATAAAATCGAAAATTCGAGTTTTTTGGTTCCCAGAAGCGATCTGTACATGTCTACACTGTGCTAGAAAATTTTAAATATACAGGCCAAAAAAATGCTAAAACACGTTTTTAGGCCCACAAATTCGATTTGTGTATGCATCTACGGTACCAGTTTATATCCCAAATTTAACTTAAAAACACCGTAAATTCGAGTTTTTTGGGACCCAGAAGCGATTTGTACATGTCTACACTTTGCTAGAAAATGTTCAATATACAGGCTAAAAAAATGCTAAAACACGTTTTTTGGGCCCAAAAAGTCGATTTGTGCATGTATTTTCAGAACCCGTTTATATCCCAAATTTAGCCTAAAAACACCGAAAATTCGAATTTTTTGGGTCCCATTAGGTATCTGTACATGTCTACACTGTGCTAGAACATTTTCAATATAGAGGTAAAAAAAATGCTAAAACACATTTTTAGGGCCCAAAAAGTCGATTTATGCATGTATATTCGGTACCCGTTTACATCCCAAATTTAGCCAAAACATACTGAAAATTCGAGTTTTTTTGGTCCCAGAAGGTATCTGTACATGTCTACACTGTGCTAGAAAATTTTCAATAAACAGGCCAAAAAAATGCTAAAACACGTTTTTAGGGCCCAAAAAGTAGATTTGTGCATGCATCTTTGGTACTCGTTTATATCACAAATTTAGCCGAAAAACATCGAAAACTCGAGTTTTTTGGGTCCCAGAAGCGATCTGTACATGTCTACACTGTGCTAGAAATTTTCAATATACAGGCCAAAAAAAGGCTAAAACACGTTTTTAGGACCCAAAAAGTCGATTTGTGCATGCATCTTCGTTACCCGTTTAAATCCCAAATTTAGCCTAAAAACACAAAAAAATTGAGTTTTATGGGTCCCAGAAGCGATTTGTACATGTCTACACTGTGCTAGAAAATTTCAATATACACGCCAAAAAAAATGCTAATACTCGTTTTTAGTGCCCAAAAAGTCGATTTGTGCATGCCTATTTGGTACCCGTTTATATCCCAAATTTAGCCTAAAAACATCGAAAATTCGAGTTTTTTGGGTCCCAGAAGCGATCTGTACATGTCTACACTGTGCTAGAAAATTTTCTATTTACAGCCCAAAAAAAGCTAAAACACGTTTTTAGGGCCCAAAAAGTCGATTTGTGCATGCATCTTTGGTACCCGATTATATCCCAAATTTAGCCTAAAAACACCGAAAATTCGCGTTTTCGGGTCCAAGAAGGTATCTGTACAAGTCTACACTGTGCTAGAAAATTTTCAATTTACAGACCAAAAATGCTACAACACGTTTTTTGGGCCCAAAAAGTCGATTTGAGCATGTATTTTCAAAACCCGTTTATATCCCAAATTTGGCCAAAAAACACCGAAAATTTGAGTTTTTTGGGCCTCAGAAGAGATCTGTACATGCCTACACTGTGCTAAAAAAAATTCAATTTACAGACCAAAAATGCTACAACACGTTTTTTGGGCCCAAAAAGTCGATTTGTGCATGTATTTTCAGAACCCGTTTAAATCCCAAATTTTGCCTAAAACACTGTGCTAAAAAAAAATCAATTTACAGACCAAAAATGCTACAACACGTTTTTTGGGCCCAAAAAGTCGATTTGTGCATGTATTTTCAGAACCCGTTTATATCCCAAATTTTGCCTAAAACACCGAGCTTTAGAATTTTTTGGGTCCCATTAGGTATCTGTACATGTCTACACTGTGCTAGAAAATTTTCAATATAGAGGTAAAAAAAATGCTAAAACACATATTTAGGCCATACATCTTCGGTACCCGTTTGTATCCCAAATTTAGCCTAAAAACACCGAAAATTCGAGTTTTTTGGGTCTCAGAAGAGATCTGTACATGCCTACACTCAGCTAGAAAATTTTCAATTTACATGCCAAAAAAATGCTAAAACACGTTTTTTGGGCCCAAAAAGTCGATTTGTGCATGTAACTTCGGTACCCGTTTATATCCCAAATTTAGCCTAATAACATCGAAAATTCGAGTTTTTTGGGTCCCAGAAGCGATCTGTACATATCTACACTGTGCTAGAAAATTTTCAATATACAGGCCAAAAAAATGCTAAAACACGTTTTTAGGGCCCACAAATTCGATTTGTGTATGCATCTTCGGTACCTGTTTATTTCCCAAATTTAGCCTAAAAACACCGAAAATTCGAGTTTTTTGGGTCCCATAAGCGATTTGTACATGTCTACACTTTGCTAGAAAATGTTCAATATACAGGCTAAAAAAATGCTAAAACACGTTTTGTGGGCCCAAATAGTCGATTTGTGCATGCATCTTCGGTACCCGTTTATATCCCAAATTTAGCCTAAAAACACCGAAAATTCGAGTTTTTTGGGTCCCAGAAGCGTCTGTACATGTCTACAATGTGCTAGACATTTTTCAATATACAGGCCAAAAAATGCTAAAACACGTTTTTAGGGCCCAAAAAGTCGATTTGTGCATGCATCTTCGGTACCCGTTTATATCCCAAATTTAGCCTAAAGACACCGAAAATTTTAGTTTTATGGGTCCCAGAAGCGATTTGTACATGTCTACACTGTGCTAGAAAATTTTCAATTTACATGCCAAAAAAATGCTAAAACACGTTTTTTTGGGCCCAAAAAGTCGATTTGTGTATGTAACTTCGGTACCCGTTTATATCCCAAATTTAGCCTAATAACATCGAAAATTCGAGTTTTTTGGGTCCCAGAAGCGATCTGTACATGTCTACACTGTGCTTGAAAATTTTCAATATACAGGCCAAAAAAATGCTAAAACACGTTTTTAGGGCCCACAAATTCGATTTGTGTATGCATCTTCGGTACCAGTTTATATCCCAAATTTAGCCTAAAAACACCGAAAATTCGAGTTTTTTGGGTCCCATAAGCGATTTGTACATGTCTACACTTTGCTAGAAAATTTTCAATTTACAGACCAAAAATGCTACAACACGTTTATTGGGCCCAAAAAGTCGATTTGTGCATGTATTTTCGAAACCCGTTTATATCCCAAATTTTGCCTAAAAACACCGAAAATTCGAGTTTTTTAGGTCCCAGAAGGTATCTGTACATGTCTAACACTGTGCTAGAAAATTTTCAATAAACAGGCTAAAAAAATGCTAAAACTCGTTTTTAGGGCCCAAAAAGTAGATTTGTGCATGCATCTTCGGTACCCGTTTATATCCCAAATTTAGCCTAAAGACACCGAAAATTTGAGTTTTATGGGTCCCAGAAGCGATTTGTACATGTCTATACTGTGCTAGAAAATTTTCAATTTACAGGCCAAAAAAATCCTTAAACACGTTTTTAGGGCCCAAAAAGTCGATTTGTGCATGCATCTTCGGTACCCGTTTGTATCCCAAATTTAGCCTAAAAATACCGAAAATTCGAGTTTTATGGGTCCCAGAAGCGATCTGTACATGTCTACACTGTGCTAGAAAATTTTCAATTTACAGGCCAAAAAAATGATAAAACATGTTTTTAGGGCCCAAAAAGTCGATTTGTTCATGCATCTTCGGTACCCGTTTGTACCCCAAATTTAGCCTAAAAACAGCTAAAATTCGAATTTTTTGGGTCTCATAAGAGATCTGTGCATGCCTACACTGTGCTAGAAAATTTTCAATTTACATGCCAAAAAATTGCTAAAACACGTTTTTAGGGCCCAAAAAGTCGATTTGTGCATGCATCTTCGGTACCCGATTATATCCCAAATTAAGCCTAAAATCACCGAAAATTCGTGTTTTTCGGGTCCAAGAAGGTATCTGTACATGTCTACACTGTGCTAGAAAATTTTCAATTTACAGACCAAAAATACTACAACACGTTTTTTGGGCCAAAAAAGTCGATTTGTGCATGTATTTTCGGAACCCGTTTATATCCCAAATTTAGCCAAAAACACACTGAAAATTCGAGTTTTTTGGGTCCCAGAAGGTATCGGTACATGTCTACACTGTGCTAGAAAATTTTCAATAAACAGGCCAAAAAAATGCTAAAACACGTTTTTAGGGCCAAAAAAGTAGATTTGTGCATGCATCTTTGGTACTCGTTTATATCCCAAATTTAGCCGAAAAACATCGACAATTCGAGTTTTTTGGGTCCCAGAAGCGATCTGTACATGTCTACAATGTGCTAGAAATTTTCAATATACAGGCCAAAAAAAGGCTAAAACAAGTTTTTAGGACCCAAAAAGTCGATTTGTGCATGCATCTTCGGTACCCGTTTATATCCCAAATTTAGCCTAAAAACACCAAAAATTTGAGTTTTATGGGTCCCAGAAGCGATTTGTACATGTCTACACTGTGCTAGAAAATTTCAATATACACGCCAAAAAAAATGCTAAAACTCGTTTTTAGTGCCCAAAAAGTCGATTTGTGATTGCCATTTTGGTACCCATTTATATCCCAAATTTAGCCTAAAAACATCGAAAATTCGAGTTTTTTGGGTTCCAGAAGCGATCTGTACATGTCTACACTGTGCTAGAAAATTTTCTATTTACAAGCCAAAAAATGCTAAAACACATTTTTAGGGCCCAAAAAGTCGATTTGTGCATGCATCTTCGGTACCCGATTATATCCCAAATTTAGCCTAAAAACACCGAAAATTCGCGTTTTTCGTGTCCAAGAAGGTATCTGTACAAGTCTACACTGTGCTAGAAAAATTTCAATTTACAGACCAAAAAATGGTAAAACACGTTTTTTGGGCCCAAAAAGTCGATTTGTGCATGTATTTTCGGAACCCGTTTACATCCTAAAATTAGCCTAAAAACACCGAAAATTCGAGTTTTTTTGGCCTCAGAAGAGATCTGTACATGCCTACACTGTGCTAGAAAATTTTCAATTTACAGACCAAAAATGCTACAACACGTTTTTTGGGCCCAAAAAGTCGATTTGTGCATGTATTTTCGGAACCCGTTTATATCTCAAATTTAGCCTAAAAACACCAAAAATTCGAATTTTTTGGGTCCCATTATGTATCTGTACATGTCTACACTGTGCTAGAAAATTTTCAATAAACAGGCTAAAAAATGCTAAAACTCGTTTTTAGGGCCCAAAAAGTAGATTTGTGCATGCATCTTTGGTACTCGTTTATATCCCAAATTTAGCCGAAAAACATCAAAAATTCGAGTTTTTTGGGTCCCAGAAGCGTCTGTACATGTCTACAATGTGCTAGACATTTTTCAATATACAGGCCAAAAAATGCTAAAACACGTTTTTAGGACCCAAAAAGTCGATTTGTGCATGCATCTTCGGTACCCGTTTATATCCCAAATTTAGCCTAAAGACACCGAAAATTTGAGTTTTATGGGTCCCAGAAGCGATTTGTACATGTCTACACTGTGCTAGAAAATTTTCAATTTACATGCCAAAAAAATCCTAGAACACGTTTTTAGGGCCCAAAAAGTCGATTTGTGCATGAAACTTCGGTAACCGTTTATATCCCAAATTTATCCTAATAACATCGAAAATTCGAGTTTTTTGGGTCCCAGAAGCGATTTGTACATGTCTACACTGTGCTAGAAAATTTTCAATTTACAGGCCAAAAAAATGATAAAACATGTTTTTAGGGCCCAAAAAGTCGATTTGTTCATGCATCTTCGGTACCCGTTTGTACCCCAAATTTAGCCTAAAAACAGCTAAAATTCGAGTTTTTTGGGTCTCAGAAGAGATCTGTGCATGCCTACACTGTGCTAGAAAATTTTCAATTTACATGCCAAAAAAATGCTAAAACACGTTTTTAGGGCCCAAAAAGTCGATTTGTGCATGCATCTTCGGTACCCGATTATATCCCAAATTTAGCCTAAAATCACCGAAAATTCATGTTTTTCGGGTCCAAGAAGGTATCTGTACATGTCTACACTGTGCTAGAAAATTTTCAATTTACAGACCAAAAATGCTACAACACGTTTTTTGGGCCAAAAAAGTCGATTTGTGCATGTATTTTCGGAACCCGTTTATATCCCAAATTTAGCCAAAAACACACTGAAAATTCGAGTTTTTTGGGTCCCAGAAGGTATCGGTACATGTCTACACTGTGCTAGAAAATTTTCAATAAACAGGCCAAAAAAATGCTAAAACACGTTTTTAGGGCCAAAAAAAGTAGATTTGTGCATGCATCTTTGGTACTCGTTTATATCCCAAATTTAGCCGAAAAACATCGACAATTCGAGTTTTTTGGGTCCCAGAAGCGATCTGTACATGTCTACAATGTGCTAGAAATTTTCAATATACAGGCCAAAAAAAGGCTAAAACACGTTTTTAGGACCCAAAAAGTCGATTTGTGCATGCATCTTCGGTACCCGTTTATATCCCAAATTTAGCCTAAAAACACCAAAAATTTGAGTTTTATGGGTCCCAGAAGCGATTTGTACATGTCTACACTGTGCTAGAAAATTTCAATATACACGCCAAAAAAAATGCTAAAACTCGTTTTTAGTGCCCAAAAAGTCGATTTGTGATTGCCATGTTGGTACCCATTTATATCCCAAATTTAGCCTAAAAACATCGAAAATTCGAGTTTTTTGGGTCCCAGAAGCGATCTGTACATGTCTACACTGTGCTAGAAAATTTTCTATTTACAAGCCAAAAAATGCTAAAACACATTTTTAGGGTCCAAAAAGTCGATTTGTGCATGCATCTTCGGTACCCGATTATATCCCAAATTTAGCCTAAAAACACCGAAAATTCGCGTTTTTCGGGTCCAAGAAGGTATCTGTACATGTCTACACTGTGCTAGAAAATTTTCAATTTACAGACCAAAAAATGCTAAAACACATTTTTTTGGCCCAAAAAGTCGATTTGTGCATGTATTTTCGGAACCCGTTTATATCCCAAATTTTGCCTAAAAACACCGAAAATTCGAATTTTTGGGTCCCATTAGGTATCTGTACATGTCTACACTGTGCTAGAAAATTTTCAATATAGAGGTCAAAAAAATGCTAAAACACATTTTTAGGGCCCAAAAAGTCGATTTATGCATGTATATTCGGTACCCGTTTATATCCCAAATTTAGCCTAAAAACACTGAAAATTCGAGTTTTTTGGGTCCCAGAAGGTATCTGTACATGTCTACACTGTGCTAGAAAATTTTCAATAAACAGGCCAAAAAAATGCTAAAACATGTTTTTAGGCCCACAAATTCGATTTGTGTATGCATCTACGGTACCAGTTTATATCCCAAATTTAGCTTAAAAACATCGTAAATTCGAGTTTTTTGGGTCCCAGAAGCGATTTGTACATGTCTACACTTTGCAAGAAAATGTTCAATATACAGGCCAAAAAAATGCTAAAACACGTTTTTAGGGCCCAAAAAGTCGATTTATGCATGTATTTTCGAAACCCGTTTATATCCCAAATTTAGCCTAAAAACACCGAAAATTTGAGTTTTTTGGGACTCAGAAGAGATCTGTACATGCCTACACTGTGCTAAAAAAAAATCAATTTACAGACCAAAAATGCTACAACACGTTTTTTGGGGCCAAAAAGTCGATTTGTGCATGTATTTTCAGAACCCGTTTATATCCCAAATTTTGCCTAAAAACACCGAAAATTCGAATTTTTTGGGTCCCATTAGGTATCTGTACATGTATACACTGTGCTAGAAAATTTTCAATATAGAGGTAAAAAAAATGCTAAAACACATTTTTAGGGCCCAAAAAGTCGATTTATGCATGTATTTTCGGAACCCGTTTACATCCTAAAATTAGCCTAAAAACACCGAGAACTCGAGTTTTTTGGGCCTCAGAAGAGATCTGTACATGCCTACACTCTGCTAGAAAATTTTCAATTTACAGACCAAAAATGCTACAACACGTTTTTTGGGCCCAAAAAGTCGATTTGAGCATGTATTTTCGAAACCCGTTTATATCCCAAATTTGGCCAAAAAACACCGAATATTTGAGTTTTTTGGGCCTCAGAAGAGATCTGTACATGCCTACACTGTGCTAAAAAAAAATCAATTTACAGACCAAAAATGCTAAAACACATTTTTAGGGCCCAAAAAGTCGATTTATGCATGTATATTCGGTACCCGTTTATATCCCAAATTTAGCCTAAAAACACTGAAAATTCGAGTTTTTTGGGTCTCAGAAGAGATCTGTACATGCCTACACTGTGCTTGAAAATTTTCAATTTACATGCCAAAAAAATGCTAAAACACGTTTTTAGGGCCCAAAAAGTCGATTTATGCATGCATCTTCGGTACCCGTTTATAACCAAAATTTAGCCTAAAAACATCGAAAATTCGAATTTTATGGGTCCAGAAGCGATCTGTACATGTCTACACTGTGCTAGAAAATTTTCTATTTAAAGGAAAAAAAAATGCTAAAACACGTTTTTAGGGCCCAAAAAGTCGATTTGTGCATGCATCTTCGGTACCCGATTATATCCCAAATTTAGCCTAAAAACACCGAAAATTCGCGTTTTTCGGGTCCAAGTAGGTATCTGTACATGTCTACACTGTGCTAGAAAATTTTCAATTTACAGACCAAAAAATGCTAAAACACATTTTTTTGGCCCAAAAAGTCGATTTGTGCATGTATTTTCGGAACCCGTTTATATTCCAAATTTTGCCTAAAAACACCGAAAATTCGAGTTTTTTGGGTCCCAGAAGGTATCTGTACATGTCTACACTGTGCTAGAAAATTTTCAATAAACAGGCCAAAAAAATGCTAAAACATGTTTTTATGGCCCAAAAAGTCGATTTGTGCATGCATCTTTGGTACCCGTTTGTATCCCAAATTTAGCCTAAAAACACCGAAAATTCGAGTTTTTTGGGTCCCAGAAGCGATCCGTACATGTCTACACTGTGCTAGAAAATTTTCAATTTACAGGCCAAATAAATGCTAAAACATGTTTTTAGGGCCCAAAAAGTCGATTTGTGCATGCATCTTCGGTACCCGTTTATATCCAAAATATAGCCTAAAAACACCGAAAATTCGAGTTTTTTGGGTCCCAGAAAAAAATTGTACATGCCTACACTGTGCTAGAAAATTTTTAATTTACATGCCAAAAAAATGCTAAAACACGTTTTTTGGGCCCAAAAAGTCGATTTGTGCATGTATCTTCGGTACCCGTTTATATCCCAAATTTAGTCTAATAAAATCGAAAATTCGAGTTTTTTGGTTCCCAGAAGCGATCTGTACATGTCTACACTGTGCTAGAAAATTTTAAATATACAGGCCAAAAAAATGCTAAAACACGTTTTTAGGCCCACAAATTCGATTTGTGTATGCATCTACGGTACCAGTTTATATCCCAAATTTAGCTTAAAAACACCGTAAATTCGAGTTTTTTGGGTCCCAGAAGCGATTTGTACATGTCTACACTTTGCAAGAAAATGTTCAATATACAGGCCAAAAAAATGCTAAAACACGTTTTTAGGGCCCAAAAAGTCGATTTATGCATGTATTTTCGAAACCCGTTTATATCCCAAATTTAGCCTAAAAACACCGAAAATTTGAGTTTTTTGGGACTCAGAAGAGATCTGTACATGCCTACACTCTGCTAAAAAAAAATCAATTTACAGACCAAAAATGCTACAACACGTTTTTTGGGCCCAAAAAGTCGATTTGTGCATGTATTTTCAGAACCCGTTTGTATCCCAAATTTTGCCTATAAACACCGAAAATTCGAATGTTTTGGGTCCCATTAGGTATCTGTACATGTATACACTGTGCTAGAAAATTTTCAATATAGAGGTAAAAAAAATGCTAAAACACATTTTTAGGGCCCAAAAAGTCGATTTATGCATGTATTTTCGGAACCCGTTTACATCCTAAAATTAGCCTAAAAACACCGAGAACTCGAGTTTTTTGGGCCTCAGAAGAGATCTGTACATGCCTACACTCTGCTAGAAAATTTTCAATTTACAGACCAAAAATGCTACAACACGTTTTTTGGGCCCAAAAAGTCGATTTGAGCATGTATTTTCGAAACCCGTTTATATCCCAAATTTGGCCAAAAAACACCGAATATTTGAGTTTTTTGGGCCTCAGAAGAGATCTGTACATGCCTACACTGTGCTAAAAAAAAATCAATTTACAGACCAAAAATGCTAAAACACATTTTTAGGGCCCAAAAAGTCGATTTATGCATGTATATTCGGTACCCGTTTATATCCCAAATTTAGCCTAAAAACACTGAAAATTCGAGTTTTTTGGGTCTCAGAAGAGATCTGTACATACCTACACTGTGCTTGAAAATTTTCAATTTACATGCCAAAAAAATGCTAAAACATGTTTTTATGGCCCAAAAAGTCGATTTATGCATGCATCTTCGGTACCCGTTTGTATCCCAAATTTAGCCTAAAAACACCGAAAATTCGAGTTTTTTGGGTCCCAGAAGCGATTTGTACATGTCTACACTTTGCTAGAAAATTTTCAATATACAGGCTAAAAAAATGCTAAAACACGTTTTTTGGGCCCAAAAAGTCGATTTGTGCATGCATCTTCGGTACCCGTTTATATCCCAAATTTAGCCTAAAAACACCGAAAATTCGAGTTTTTTGGGTCCCAGAAGCGATCTGTACATGTCTACACTGTGCTAGAAAATTTTCAATATACAGGCCAAAAAAATGCTAAAACACGTTTTTAGGGCCCAAAAAGTCGATTTATGCATGTATTTTCGAAACCCGTTTATATCCCAAATTTAGCCTAAAAACACCGAAAATTTGAGTTTTTTGGGACTCAGAAGAGATCTGTACATGCCTACACTGTGCTAAAAAAAAATCAATTTACAGACCAAAAATGCTACAACACGTTTTTTGGGCCCCAAAAGTCGATTTGTGCATGTATTTTCAGAACCCGTTTATATCCCAAATTTTGCCTAAAAACACCGAAAAATTCGATTTTTTTCGGTCCCATTAGGTATCTGTACATGTCTACACTGTGCTAGAAAATTTTCAATATAGAGGTAAAAAAAATGCTAAAACACATTTTTAGGGCCCAAAAAGTCGATTTATGCATGTATATTCGGTACCCGTTTATATCCCAAATTTAGCCTAAAAACACTGAAAATTCGAGTATTTTTGGTCCCAGAAGGTATCTGTACATGTCTACACTGTGCTAGAAAATTTTCAATAAACAGGCCAAAACACGTTTTTAGGGCCCAAAAAGTAGATTTGTGCATGCATCTTTGGTACTCGTTTATATCCCAAATTTAGCCGAAAAACATCGAAAATTCGAGTTTTTTGGGTCCCAGAAGCGATCTGTACATGTCTACAATGTGCTAGAAATTTTCAATATACAGGCCAAAAAAAGGCTAAAACACGTTTTTAGGACCCAAAAAGTCGATTTGTGCATGCATCTTCGGTACCCGTTTATATCCCAAATTTAGCCTAAAAACACCAAAAATTTGAGTTTTATGGGTCCCAGAAGCGATTTGTACATGTCTACACTGTGCTAGAAAATTTCAGTATACACGCCAAAAAAAATGCTAAAACTCGTTTTTAGTGCCCAAAAAGTCGATTTGTGCATGCCTATTTGGTACCCGTTTATATCCCAAATTTAGCCTAAAAACATCGAAAATTCGAGTTTTTTGGGTCCCAGAAGCGATCTGTACATGTCTACACTGTGCTAGAAAATTTTCTATTTACAGCCCAAAAAATGCTAAAACACGTTTTTAAGGCCCAAAACTCGATTTTTCGTTTTTTTTTATGTTAAATTTGGGATATAAACAGGTATCGAAGATGCATGCACAAATCGACTTTTTGGGCCCAAAGAACGTGTTTTAACATTTTTTTGCCAGTAAATAGAAAATTTTCTAGCACAGTGTAGACATGTACAAATCGTTTCTGAGACCCAAAAAACTTGATTTTTCGGTGTTTTTAGGCTAAATTTGGGATATAAACGGGTATCGAAGATACATGCACAAGTCAACATTTTGGGCCCAAAAAACGTGTTTTAGCTTCTTTTTTTTAATTGAAAATTGAAAATTTTCTAGCACAGTGTAGACATGTACAAATCGCTTCTGAGAACCAAAAAAACGAATTTTTCGGTGTTTTTAGGCTAAATTTGGGATATAAACGGGTATCGAAGATGCATTCACAAATCGACTTTTTTGTCCCAAAAAATGTGTTTTAGCATTTTTTGTGCCTGAAAATTGAAAATTTTCTAGCACAGTGTAGACATGTACAAATTGCTTCTGAGACCCAAAAAACTCGATTTCTCGGTGTTTTTTAGGGTAAATTTGGGATAAAAACAGGTATCGAAGATGCATGCACAAATCGACTTTTTGGGCCCAAAAAACATGTTTTAACGTTTTTTTGGCCTGTAAATTGAAATTTTCTAGCACAGTGTAGACATGCACAACTCGACTTTTTGGGCCAAAAAAAGCTGTTTTAGCATTTTTTTTGCCTAAAAATTGAAAATTTTCTAGCACAGTGTAGACATGTACAAATCGCTTCTGAGACCCAAAAAACTCAATTTTTCGGTGCTTTTAGGCTAAATTTGGAATATAAACGGGTATCGAACATACATGCACAAATCGACTTTTTGGGCCCAAAAAACGTGTTTTAGATTTTTTTTTACCTGAAAATTGATTTTTTTTTAGCACAGTGTAGACATGTACAGATCGCTTCTGGGACCCGAAAAACTCGAATTTTCGGTGCTTTTAGGCGAAATTTGGGATATAAACGGCTACCGAAGATTATGCAAAAATCGACTTTTTAGGCCAAAAAAACGTGTTTTAGCATTTTTTTTTTTTATTGAAAATTGAAAATTTCCTAGCACAGTGTAGACATGTACAAATCGCTTCTGAGAACCAAAAAACTCGATTTTTCGGTGTTTTTAGGCTAAATGTGGGACATAAACGCGTATCGAAGATACATACACAAATCGACTTTTTGGGCCAAAACACGTGTTTTACCATTTTTTTGGCCTGTAAATTGAAAATTTTCTTGCACAGTGTAGACATGCACAAATAGACTTTTTGGGCCCAAAAAAACGTGTTTTAGCATTTTTTTTTCCTGAATATTTAAAAATTTCTAGCACAGTGTAGACATGTACAAATAGCTTCTGAGACCCAAAAAACCTGATTTTTCGATGTTTTTATGCTAAATTTGGGATATAAACGAGTATCGAAGATGTATGCACAAATCGACTTTTTGGGCCCAAAAAACGTGTTCTAGCAATTATTTTGCCAGAAAATTGAAAATTTTCTAGCACAGTGTAGACATGTACAAATTGCTTCTGAGACCCAAAAAACTCGATTTTTCGATGTTTTTAGGATAAATTTGGGATATAAACTGGTATCGAAGATGCATGCACAAATCGACTTTTTGGGCCCAAAAAAGGTGTTTTAACATTTTTTTGGCCTGTAAATAGAAAATTTTCTAGCACAGTGTAGATATGTACAAATCGCTTCTGAGACCAAAAAAACTCGATTTTCGGTGTTTTTAGGCTAAATTTGGGATATAAACGGGTATCGAAGATGCATGCACAAATCGACTTTTTGGACCCCCAAAACATGTTTTAACATTTTTTTGGCCTGTGAATTGGAAATCTTCTAGCACAGTGTAGACCTGTACAAATCACTTCTGAGACTCAAAACATCGATTTTTCGGTGTTTTTTAGGGTAAATTTGGGATATAAACAGGTATCGAAGATGCATGCATAAATCGACTTTTTGGGCCCAAAAAACATGTTTTAACATTTTTTTGGCCTGTAAATTGAAAATTTTCTAGCACAGTGTAGACATGCACAAATCGACTTTTTGGGCCAAAAAAACGTGTTTTAACATTTTTTTTGCCAGTAAATTGAACATTTTCTAGCACAGTGTAGACATGTACAAATCACTTCTGAGACCCAAAAAAACTCGATTTTTCGGTGTTTTTAAGCTAAATTTGGGATATAAACGGGTATCGAAGATGCATGCACAAATCGTCTTTTTGGGCAAAAAACGTGTTTTAAAATTTTTTTGGCCTGTAAATTGAAAATTTTCTAGCACAGTGTAGACATGTACAGATCGCTTCTGGGACCCAAAAAACTCGAATTTTGGGTGTTTTTAGGCTAAATTTGGGATATAAACGGGTATTGAAGATGCATGCACAAATCGACTTTTTGGGCCCAAAAAACGTGTTTTAACTTTTTTTGGCCTGTAAATTGAAAATTTCCTAGCACAGAGTAGACAAGTACAAATCGCTTCTGAGACCCAAAAAACTTGATTTTTCGGTGTTTTTAGCCTAGAATTTGGGATATAAACGGGTATTGAAGATGCATTCACAAATCGACTTTTTGGGCCCAAAAAACGTGTTTTAGCATTTTTTTTGCCTGAAAATTGAAAATTTTCTAGCAGAGTGTAGACATGTACAAATCGCTTCTGCGACCCAAAAAACTCGATTTTTCGTTTTTTTTAGGTTAAATTTGGGATATAAACAGGTATCGAAGATGCATGCACAAATCGACTTTTTGGGCCCAAAAAACGTGTTTTAACATTTTTTTGCCAGTAAATAGAAAATTTTCTAGCACAGTGTAGACATGTACAAATCGCTTCTGAGACCCAAAAAACTTGATTTTTCGGTGTTTTTAGGCTAAATTTGGGATATAAGCGGGTATCGAAGATACATGCACAAGTCAACATTTTGGGCCCAAAAAACGTGTTTTAGCTTCTTTTTTTTAATTGAAAATTGAAAATTTTCTAGCACAGTGTAGACATGTACAAATCGCTTCTGAGAACCAAAAAAACGAATTTTTCGGTGTTTTTAGGCTAAATTTGGGATATAAACGGGTATCGAAGATGCATTCACAAATCGACTTTTTTGTCCCAAAAAATGTGTTTTAGCATTTTTTGTGCCTGAAAATTGAAAATTTTCTAGCACAGTGTAGACATGTACAAATTGCTTCTGAGACCCAAAAAACTCGATTTCTCGGTGTTTTTTAGGGTAAATTTGGGATAAAAACAGGTATCGAAGATGCATGCACAAATCGACTTTTTGGGCCCAAAAAACATGTTTTAACGTTTTTTTGGCCTGTAAATTGAAAATTTTCTAGCACAGTGTAGACATGCACAACTCGACTTTTTGGGCCAAAAAAACCTGTTTTAGCATTTTTTTTGCCTAAAAATTGAAAATTTTCTAGCACAGTGTAGACATGTACAAATCGCTTCTGAGACCCAAAAAACTCAATTTTTCGGTGTTTTTAGGCTAAATTTGGAATATAAACGGGTATCGAACATACATGCACAAATCGACTTTTTGGGCCCAAAAAACGTGTTTTAGATTTTTTTTTACCTGAAAATTGATTTTTTTTTTAGCACAGTGTAGACATGTACAGATCGCTTCTGGGACCCGAAAAACTCGAATTTTCGGTGCTTTTAGGCGAAATTTGGGATATAAACGGCTACCGAAGATTATGCAAAAATCGACTTTTTAGGCCAAAAAAACGTGTTTTAGCATTTTTTTTTTTATTGAAAATTGAAAATATCCTAGCACAGTGTAGACATGTACAAATCGCTTCTGAGAACCAAAAAACTCGATTTTTCGGTGTTTTTAGGCTAAATGTGGGACATAAACGCGTATCGAAGATACATACACAAATCGACTTTTTGGGCCAAAACACGTGTTTTACCATTTTTTTGGCCTGTAAATTGAAAATTTTCTTGCACAGTGTAGACATGCACAAATAGACTTTTTGGGCCCAAAAAAACGTGTTTTAGCATTTTTTTTTCCTGAATATTTAAAAATTTCTAGCACAGTGTAGACATGTACAAATAGCTTCTGAGACCCAAAAAACCTGATTTTTCGATGTTTTTATGCTAAATTTGGGATATAAACGAGTATCGAAGATGTATGCACAAATCGACTTTTTGGGCCCAAAAAACGTGTTCTAGCAATTATTTTGCCAGAAAATTGAAAATTTTCTAGCACAGTGTAGACATGTACAAATTGCTTCTGAGACCCAAAAAACTCGATTTTTCGATGTTTTTAGGATAAATTTGGGATATAAACTGGTATCGAAGATGCATGCACAAATCGACTTTTTGGGCCCAAAAAAGGTGTTTTAACATTTTTTTGGCCTGTAAATAGAAAATTTTCTAGCACAGTGTAGATATGTACAAATCGCTTCTGAGACCAAAAAAACTCGATTTTCGGTGTTTTTAGGCTAAATTTGGGATATAAACGGGTATCGAAGATGCATGCACAAATCGACTTTTTGGACCCCCAAAACATGTTTTAACATTTTTTTGGCCTGTGAATTGAAAATCTTCTAGCACAGTGTAGACCTGTACAAATCACTTCTGAGACTCAAAACATCGATTTTTCGGTGTTTTTTAGGGTAAATTTGGGATATAAACAGGTATCGAAGATGCATGCATAAATCGACTTTTTGGGCCCAAAAAACATGTTTTAACATTTTTTTGGCCTGTAAATTGAAAATTTTCTAGCACAGTGTAGACATGCACAAATCGACTTTTTGGGCCAAAAAAACGTGTTTTAACATTTTTTTTGCCAGTAAATTGAACATTTTCTAGCACAGTGTAGACATGTACAAATCACTTCTGAGACCCAAAAAAACTCGATTTTTCGGTGTTTTTAAGCTAAATTTGGGATATAAACGGGTATCGAAGATGCATGCACAAATCGTCTTTTTGGGCAAAAAACGTGTTTTAAAATTTTTTTGGCCTGTAAATTGAAAATTTTCTAGCACAGTGTAGACATGTACAGATCGCTTCTGGGACCCAAAAAACTCGAATTTTGGGTGTTTTTAGGCTAAATTTGGGATATAAACGGGTATTGAAGATGCATGCACAAATCGACTTTTTGGGCCCAAAAAACGTGTTTTAACTTTTTTTGGCCTGTAAATTGAAAATTTCCTAGCACAGAGTAGACAAGTACAAATCGCTTCTGAGACCCAAAAAACTTGATTTTTCGGTGTTTTTAGCCTAGAATTTGGGATATAAACGGGTATTGAAGATGCATTCACAAATCGACTTTTTGGGCCCAAAAAACGTGTTTTATCATTTTTTTGGCCTGTAAATTGAAAATTTTCTAGCACAGTGTAGACATGTACAAATCGCTTCAGAGACCCAAAAAACTCGAATTTTCCTTGTTTTTTAGGCTAAATTTGGGATATAAACGCGTATCGAAGATGCATGAACAAATCGACTTTTTGGGCCCAAAAAACGTGGTTTAGCATTGTTTTTGCCTGAAAATTGAAAATTTTCTAGCACAGTGTAGACATGTACAAATCGCTTCTGAGACCCAAAAAACTCAATTTTTCGGTGTTTTTAGGCTTAATTTGGAATATAAACGGGTATCGAACATACATGCACAAATCGACTTTTTGGGCCCAAAAAACGTATTTTAGCATTTTTTTTTCCTGAATATTTAAAATTTTCTAGCACAGTGTAGATATGTACAAATCGCTTCTGAGACCCAAAAAACTCGATTTTCGGTGTTTTTAGGCTAAATTTGGGATATAAACGGGTATCGAAGATGCATGCACAAATCGACTTTTTGGGCCCCAAAAACATGTTTTAACATTTTTTTGGCCTGTGAATTGAAAATTTTCTAGCACAGTGTAGACATGTACAAATCGCTTCTGAGACTCAAAACATCGATTTTTCGGTGTTTTTTTATGGTAAATTTGGGATATAAACAGGTATCGAAGATGCATGCACAAATCGACTTTTTGGGCCCAAAAAACGTGTTTTAACATTTTTTTGGCCTGTAAATTGAAAATTTTCTAGCACAGTGTAGACATGGACAAATCGACTTTTTAGGCCAAAAAAACGTGTTTTAGCATTTTTTTTTTATTGAAAATTGAAAATTTTCTAGCACAGTGTAGATATGTACAAATCGCTTCTGAGACCAAACAAATTCGATTTTTCGGTGTTTTTTTAGGCTAAATTTGGGATATAAACAGGTATCGTAGATGTATGCACAAATCAACTTTTTGAGCCCAAAAACCGTGTTTTAACATTTTTTTGGCCTGTAAATTGAAATTTTTCGTACACAGTGTAGACATGTACAAATCGCTTCTGTGACCCAAAAAACTCGATTTTTCGGTGTTTTTAGGCTAAATTTGGGATATAAACGGGTATCGAAGATGCATGTACAAATCAACTTTTTGGACCCAAAAAATGTGTTTTAACATTTTTTTTGGCGAGTAAACTGAAAATTTTCTAGCACAGTGTATACATGTACAAATCGCTTCTGAGAACCAAAAAACTCGAATTTTCCTTGTTTTTAGGCTAAATTTGGGATATAAACGTGTATCGAAGATGCATGAACAAATCGACTTTCTAGGCCCAAAAAACGTGGTTTAGCATTTTTTTTGCCTGAAAATTGAAAATTTTCTAGCACAGTGTAGACATGTACAAATCGCTTCTGAGACTCAAAACATCGATTTTTCGGTGTTTTTTAGGGTAAATTTGGGATATAAACAGGTATCGAAGATGCATGCACAAATCGACTTCTTGGGCCCAAAAAACGTGTTTTAACATTTTTTTGGCCTGTAAATTGAAAATTTTCTAGCACAGTGTAGACATGCACAAATCGACTTTTTGGGCCAAAAAACCGTGTTTTAACATTTTTTTTGCCAGTAAATTGAACATTTTCTAGCACAGTGTAGACATGTACAAATCACTTCTGAAAACCAAAAAACTTGATTTTTCGGGTGTTTTAAGCTAAATTTGGGATATAAACGGGTATCGAAGATGCATGCACAAATCGACTTTTTGGGCAAAAAAAACGTGTTTTAATATTTTTTTGGCCTGTAAATTGAAAATTTTCTAGCACAGTGTAGACAAGTACAAATCGCTTCTGAGACCCAAAAAACTTGATTTTTCGGTGTTTTTAGCCTAAATTTGGGATATAAACGGGTATCGAAGATGCATTCACAAATCGACTTTTTGGGCCCAAAAAACGTGTTATAGCATTTTTTTCCCCTGAAAATTGAAAATTTTCTAGCAGAGCGTAGACATGTACAAATCGCTTCTGAGACCCAAAAAACTCGATTTTTCGGTGTTTTGAGGCTAAATTTGGGATATAAACGGGTATCGAAGATGCATGCACAAATCGACTCTTTGGGCCCAAAAAACGTGTTTTATCATTTTTTTGGCCTGTAAATTGAAAATTTTCTAGCACAGTGTAGACATGTACAAATCGCTTCTGAGACCCAAAAAACTCGAATTTTCCTTGTTTTTAGGCTAAATTTGGGATATAAACGTGTATCGAAGATGCATGAACAAATCGACTTTCTAGGCCCAAAAAACGTGGTTTAGCATTTTTATTGCATGAAAATTGAAAATTTTCTAGCACAGTGTAGACATGTACAAATCGCTTCTGAGACCAAAAAAACTCGATTTTTCGGTGTTTTTAAGCTAAATTTGGAATATAAACGGGTATCGAACATACATGCACAAATCGACTTTTTGGGCCCAAAAAACGTGTTTTAGCATTTGTTTTGCCTGAAAAGTGATTTTTTTTTTAGCACAGTGTAGACATGTACAGATCGCTTCTGGGACCCGAAAAACTCGAATTTTCGGTGCTTTTAGGCGAAATTTGGGAAATAAACGGCTACCGAAGATTATGCAAAAATCGACTTTTTAGGCCAAAAAAACGTGTTTTAGCATTTTTTTTTTATTGAAAATTGAAAATTTTCTAGCACAGTGTAGACATGTACAAATCGCTTCTGAGACCAAACAAATTCGATTTTTCGGTGTTTTTTTAGGCTAAATTTGGGATATAAACGGGTATCGAAGATGTATGCACAAATCAACTTTTTGGGCCCAAAAAACGTGTTTTAACATTTTTTTGGCCTGTAAATTGAAATTTTTCGTGCACAGTGTAGACATGCACAAATAGACTTTTTAGGCCCAAAAAACGTGTTTTAGCATTTGTTTTGCCTGAAAATTGAAAATTTTCTAGCACAGTGTAGACATGTACGAATCGCTTCTGTGACCCAAAAAACTCGATTTTTCGATGTTTTTATGCTAAATTTGGGATATAAACAGGTATCGAAGATGCATGCACAAATCGACTTTTTGGGCCCAAAAAACGTGTTTTAACATTTTTTTGGCCTGTAAATTGAAAATTTTCTAGCACAGTGTAGACATGCACAAATCGACTTTTTAGGCCAAAAACACGTGTTTTAGCATTTTTTTTTTTATTGAAAATTGAAAATTTTCTAGCACAGTGTAGACATGTACAAATCGCTTCTGAGACCAAACAAATTCGATTTTTCAGTGTTTTTTTAGGCTAAATTTGGGATATAAACAGGTATCGAAGATGTATGCACAAATCAACTTTTTGAGCCCAAAAACCGTGTTTTAACATTTTTTCTGCCTGTAAATTGAAATTTTTCGTACACAGTGTAGACATGTACAAATCGCTTCTGTGACCCAAAAAACTCGATTTTTCGGTGTTTTTAGGCTAAATTTGGGATATAAACGGGTATCGAAGATGCATGTACAAATCAACTTTTTGGACCCAAAAAACGTGTTTTAACATTTTTTTTGGCGAGTAAACTGAATATTTTCTAGCACAGTGTATACATGTACAAATCGCTTCTGAGAACCAAAAAACTCGATTTTTCGGTGTTTTTAGGCTAAATGTGGGACATAAACGCGTATCGAAGATACATACACAAATCGACTTTTTGGGCCAAAACACGTGTTTTACCATTTTTTTGGCCTGTAAATTGAAAATTTTCTTGCACAGTGTAGACATGCACAAATAGACTTTTTGGGCCCAAAAAACGTGTTTTAGCATTTGTTTTGCCTGAAAATTTAAAATTTTCTAGCACAGTGTAGACATGTACAAATAGCTTCTGAGACCCAAAAAACCTGATTTTTCGATGTTTTTATGCTGAATTTGGGATATAAACGGGTATCGAAGATGCATGCACAAATCAACTTTTTGGGCCCAAAAAACGGGTTTTAAATTTTTTTTGGCCTGTAAATTGAAAATTTTCTAGCACAGTGTAAACATGTACAAATCGCTTCTGTGACCCAAAAAACTCGATTTTTCGGTGTTTTTAGGCTAAATTTGGGATATAAACGGGTATCGAAGATGCATGCACAAATCGACTTTTTGGACCCAAAAAATGTGTTTTAATATTTCTTTGACGAGTAAATTGAAAATTTTCTAGCACAGTGTAGACATGTACAAATCGCTTCTGTGACCCAAAAAACTTGATTTTTCGGTGTTATTAGGCTAAATTTGGGATATAAACGGGTATTGAAGATGCATGCACAAATCGACTTTTTGGGCCCAAAAAACGTGTTTTAGCATTTTTTTTTGCATTAAAATTGAAAATTTTCTAGCACAGTGTAGACATGTACAAATCACTTCTGAGACCAAAAAAACTCGATTTTTTTGTGTTTTTAGGCTAAATTTGGGATATAAACGGGTATCGAAGATGCATGCACAAATCGACTTTTTGGGCCCAAAAAACGTGTTGTAACATTTTTTTGGCCTGTAAATTGAAAATTTTCTAGCACAATGTAGACATGTACAAATCGCTTCTGTGACCCAAAAAACTCGATTTTTCGGTGTTCTTAGGCTAAATTTGGGATATAAACGGGTATCGAAGATGCATGCACAAATCGACTTTTTGGACCCAAAAAATGTGTTTTAACATTTTTTTGACGAGTAAATTGAAAATTTTCTAGCACAGTGTAGACATGTACAAATAGCTTCTGAGACCCAAAAAACTCGATTTTTCGGTGTTTTTAGGCTAAATTTGGGATATAAACGGGTACCGAAGATACATGCACAAATCGACTTTTTGTGCCCAAAAAACGTGTTTTATTATTTTTTTTGCCTGAAAATTGAAAAATTTCTTGCACAGTGTAGACATGTACAAATCACTTCTGAGACCAAAAAAACTCGATTTTTTGGTGTTTTTAGGCTAAATTTGGGATATAAACGGATATCGAAGATGCATGCACAAATCGACTTTTTGGGCCCAAAAAACGTGTTTTAACATTTTTTTGGCCTGTAAATTGAAAATTTTCTAGCACAGTGTAGACATGTACAAATCGCTTATGTGACCCAAAAAACTCGTTTTTTCGGTGTTTATAGGCTAAATTTGGAATATAAACGGGTATCGAAGATGCATGCACAAATCGACTTTTTGGGCCCAAAAAACGTGTTTTAGCATTTTTTTGGCCTGAAAATTGAAAATTTTCTTGCACAGTGTAGACATGTACAAATCACTTCTGAGACCAAAAAAAATCGATTTGTTGGTGTTTTTAGGCTAAGTTTGGGATATAAATGGGTATCGAAGATGCATGCACAAATCGACTTTTTGGGCCCAAAAAACGTGTTTTAACATTTTTTTGGCCAGTAAATTGAAAATTTTCTAGCACAGTGTAGACATGTACAAATCGCTTCTGTGACCCAAAAAACTCGATTTTTCGGTGTTATTAGGCTAAATTTGGGATATAAACGGGTATCGAAGATGCATGCACAAATCGACATTTTGGACCCAAAAAATGTGTTTTAACATTTTTTTGACGAGTAAATTGAAAGTTTTCTAGCACAGTGTAGACGTGTACAAATCGCTTCTGAGACCCAAAAAACTCGAATTTTCGGTGTTTTTAGGCAAAATTTGGGATATAAACGGGTACCGAAGATGCATGCACAAATCGACTTTTTGTGCCCAAAAAACGTGTTTTATTATTTTTTTTGGCTGAAAATTGAAAAATTTCTTGCACAGTGTAGACATGTACAAATCGCTTCTGAGACCCAAAAAACTCGATTTTCGGTGTTTTTAGGCTAAATTTGGAATATAAACGGGTATCGAAGATGCATGCACAAATCGACTTTTTGGGCCCAAAAAACGTGTTTTAGCATTTTTTTTGCCTGAAAATTGAAAATTTTCTAGCACAGTGTAGACATGTACAAATCGCTTTTGTGACCAAAAAACTCGTTTTTTCGGTGTTTTTAGGCTAAATTTGGGATATAAACGGGTATCGAAGATGCATGCGCAAATCGACTTTTTGGACCCAAAAAATGTGTTTTAACCTTTTTTTGACGAGTAAATTGAAAATTTTCTAGCACAGTGTAGACATGTACAAATCGCTTCTGAGACCCAAAAAACTTGATTTTTCGGTGTTTTTAGGCTAAATTTGGGATATAAACGCGTATCGAAGATCCATGCACAAATCGAGTTTTTGGGCCAAAAAACGTGTTTTAGCATTTTTTTTGCCTGAAAATTGAACAATTTCTAGCACAGTGTAGACATGTACAAATCGCTTCTGAGACCCAAAAAACTCGATTTTTCGGTGTTCTTAGGCTAATTTTGGAATATGAACGGGTATCGAAGATGCATGCAAAAATCGACTTTTTGGGCCCAAAGAACGTGTTTTAAAATTGTTTTGGACTGTAAATTGAAAATGTTCTAGCACAGTGTAGACATGTACAAATCGCTTCTGGGACCAAAAAAACTCGATTTTTCGGTGTTTTTAGGCTAATTTTGGAATGTGAACGGGTATCGAAGATGCATGCACAAATCGACTTTTTGGGCCCAAAAAACGTGTTTTAGCATTTTTTTTGCCTGAAAATTGAAAATTTTCTAGCACAGTGTAGACATCTACAAATCGCTTCTGAGACCAAAAAAACTCGATTTTTTGGTGTTCTTAGGCAAAATTTGGGATATAAACAGGTATCGATGAAGCAGCCACAAATCGACTTTTTGGGCCCAAAAAACGTGTTTTTAACATTTTTTTGGCCTGTAACTTGTAAAATTTCTAGCACAGTGTAGACATGTACAGATCACTTCTGTGACCAAAAAACTCGAATTTTCGGTGTTTTTAGGCTAAATTTGGGATATAAACGGGTATCGAAGATACATGCACAAATCGACTTTTTGGGCCCAAAAAACGTGTTTTAGTATTTTTTTGGCCTGAAAATTGAACATTTTCTAGCACAGTGTAGACATGTACAAATCGCTTCTGAGACCAAAAAAACTAGATTTTTCGGTGTTCTTAGGCTAAATTTGGGATATAAACGGGTATCGAAGATGCATGCAAAAATCGACTTTTTGGGCCCAAAGAACGTGTTTTAGCATTTTTTTGGCCTGTAAATTGAAAATTTTCTAGAACAGTGTAGACATGGACAAATCGCTTCTGAAACCCAAGAAACTCGAATTTTCGGTGTTTTTAGGCTAAATTTGGGATATAAACGGGTATCGAAAACGCATGCAAAAATCGACTTTTTTGGCCCAACAAACGTGTTTTAGCATTTATTTTGCCTGAAAATTGAAAATTTTCTAGCACAGTGTAGACATGTACAAATCGCTTCTGAAACCAAAAAAAACTCGATTTTTGGGTGTTTTTAGGCTAAATTTGGTATATAAACGGGTATCGATGAAGCAGCCACAAATCGACTTTTTGGGCCCAAAAAACGTGTTTTTAACATTTTTTTGGCCTGTAAATTGAAAAATTTCTAGCACAGTGTAGACATGTACAGATCACTTCTGTGACCAAAAAACTCGAATTTTCGGTGTTTTTAGGCTAAATTTGGGATATAAACGGGTATCGAAGATACATGCACAAATCGACTTTTTGGGCCCAAAAAACGTGTTTTAGTATTTTTTGGCCTGAAAATTGAGCATTTTCTAGCACAGTGTAGACATGTACAAATCGCTTCTGAGACCAAAAAAACTCGATTTTTCGGTGTTCTTAGGCTAAATTTGGGATATAAACGGGTATCGAAGATGCATGCAAAAATCGACTTTTTGGGCCCAAAGAACGTGTTTTAGCATTTTTTTGGCCTGTAAATTGAAAATTTTCTAGAACAGTGTAGACATGGACAAATCGCTTCTGAAACTCAAGAAACTCGAATTTTTGGTGTTTTTAGGCTAAATTTGGGATATAAACGGGTATCGAAAACGCATGCAAAAATCGACTTTTTTGGCCCAACAAACGTGTTTTAGCATTTATTTTGCCTGAAAATTAAAAAATTTCTTGCACAGTGTAGACATGTACAAATCGCTTCTGATACCAAAACAACTCGATTTTCGGTGTTTTTAGGCTAAATTTGGGATATAAACGGGTATCGAAGATACATGCACAAATCGACTTTTTGGGCCCAAAAAACGTGTTTTAGCCTTTTTTTGGCCTGAAAATTGAAATTTTTCTAGCACAGTGTAGACATGTACAAATCGCTTCTGAGACCCAAAAAACTTGATTTTTCTGTGTTTTTATGCTAAATTTGGGATATAAACGGGTATCGAAGATGCATGCACAAATCGACTTTTTGGGCCCAAAATACGTGTTTTAACATTTTTTTGGCCTGTAAATTGAAAATTTTCTAGCACAGTGTAGACATGTACAAATCTCTTCTGGGACCCATAAAACTCAAATTTTCGGTGTTTTTAGGCTAACTTTGGGATACAAACGCGTATCGAAGATGCATGCACAAATCGACTTTTTGGGCCAAAAAACGTGTTTTAGCATTTTTTTTGCCTGTAAATTGAAAATTTTCTAGAACAGTGTAGACATGGACAAATCGCTTCTGAAACCCAAGAAACTCCAATTTTCGGTGTTTTTAGGCTAAATTTGGGATATAAACGGGTATCGAAAACGCATGCAAAAATCGACTTTTTTGGCCCAACAAACGTGTTTTAGCATTTATTTTGCCTGAAAATTGAAAAATTTCTCGCACAGTGTAGACATGTACAAATAGCTTCTGATACCAAAACAAATCGATTTTTCGGTGTTTTTAGGCTAAATTTGGGATATAAACGGGTATCGAAGATACATGCACAAATCGACTTTTTGTGCCCAAAAAACGTGTTTTAGTATTTGTTTTGCCTTAAAATTGAAAATTTTCTAGCACAGTGTAGACATGTACAAATTGCTTCTGAAACCCAAAAAACTCGATTTTTCGGTGTTTTTAGGCTAAATTTGGGATATAAACGGGTATCGAAAAAGCATGCACAAATCAAATTTTTGCGCCCAAAAAACGTGTTTTAACATTTTTTTGTCCTGTAAATTGAAAAATTTCTATCACAGTGCAGACATGTACAGATCGCTTCTGGGACCAAAAAACTCGAATTTTCGGTGTTTTTAGGCTAAATTTGGGATATAAACGGGTATCGAAGACACATGCACAAATCGACTTTTTGGGCCCAAAAAACGTATTTTAGCATTTTTTTTGCCTGAAAATTGAAAATTTTATAGCACAGTGTAGACATGTACAAATCGCTTCTGAGACCCAAAAAACTTGATTTTTCTGTGTTTTTATGCTAAGTTTGAGATATAAACGGGTATCGAAGATGCATGCACAAATCGACTTTTTGGGCCCAAAAAACGTGTTTTAACATTTTTTTGGCCTGTAAATTGAAAATTTTCTAGCACAGTGTAGACATGTACAAATCGCTTCTGGGACCCATAAAGCTCAAATTTTCGGTGCTTTTAGGCTAAATTTGTGATATAAACGGGTATCGAAGATGCATGCACAAATCGACTTTTTGGGCCAAAAAACGTGTTTTAGCATTTTTTTTGCCTGTAAATTGAAAATTTTCTAGAACAGTGTAGACATGGACAAATCGCTTCTGAAACCCAAGAAACTCCAATTTTCGGTGTTTTTAGGCTAAATTTGGGATATAAACGGGTATCGAAAACGCATGCAAAAATCGACTTTTTTGGCCCAACAAACGTGTTTTAGCATTTATTTTGCCTGAAAATTGAAAAATTTCTCGCACAGTTTAGACATGTACAAATAGCTTCTGATACCAAAACAAATCGATTTTTCGGTGTTTTTAGGCTAAATTTGGGATATAAACGGGTATCGAAAAAGCATGCACAAATCAAATTTTTGCGCCCAAAAAACGTGTTTTAACATTTTTTTGTCCTGTAAATTGAAAAATTTCTATCACAGTGTAGACATGTACAGATCGCTTCTGGGACCAAAAAACTCGAATTTTCGGTGTTTTTAGGCTAAATTTGGGATATAAACGGGTATCGAAGACACATGCACAAATCGACTTTTTGGGCCCAAAAAACGTATTTTAGCATTTTTTTTGCCTGAAAATTGAAAATTTTATAGCACAGTGTAGACATGTACAAATCGCTTCTGGGACCCATAAAGCTCAAATTTTCGGTGCTTTTAGGCTAAATTTGTGATATAAACGGGTATCGAAGATGCATGCACAAATCGACTTTTTGGGCCCAAAAAACGTGTTTTAACATTTTTTTGGCCTGTAAATTGAAAATTTTCTAGCACAGTGTAGACATGTACAAATCGCTTATGTGACCCAAAAAACTCGATTTTTCGGTGTTTTTAGGCTAAATTTGGGATATAAACGGGTATCGAAGATGCATGCACAAATCGACTTTTTGGACCCAAAAAATGTGTTTTAATATTTTTTTGACGAGTTAATTGAAAATTTTCTAGCACAGTGTAGACATGTACAAATCGCTTCTGAGACCCAAAAAACTTTATTTTTCTGTGTTTTTATGCTAAATTTGGGATATAAACGGGTATCGAAGATGCATGCACAAATCGACTTTTTGGGCCCAAAAAACGTGTTTTAACATTTTTTTGGCCTGTATATTGAAAATTTTCTAGCACAGTGTAGACATGTACAAATCGCTTCTGGGACCCATAAAACTCAAATTTTCGGTGCTATTAGGCTAAATTTGGGATATAAACGGGTATCGAAGATACATGCACAAATCGACTTTTTGGGCCCAAAAAACGTGTTTTAGCATTTTTTTGGCCTGAAAATTGAAATTTTTCTAGCACAGTGTAGACATGTACAAATCACTTCTGAGACCAAAAAAACTCGATTTTTCTGTGTTTTTATGCTAAATTTGGGATATAAACTGGTATCGAAGATGCATGCACAAATCGACTTTTTGGGCCCAAAAAACGTGTTTTAACATTTTTTTGGCCTGTAAATTGAAAATTTTCTAGCACAGTGTAGACATGTACAAATCGCTTATGTGACCCAAAAAACTCGTTTTTTCGGTGTTTATAGGCTAAATTTGGAATATAAACGGGTATCGAAGATGCATGCACAAATCGACTTTTTGGGCCCAAAAAACGTGTTTTAGCATTTTTTTGGCCTGAAAATTGAAAATTTTCTTGCACAGTGTAGACATGTACAAATCACTTCTGAGACCAAAAAAAATCGATTTGTTGGTGTTTTTAGGCTAAGTTTGGGATATAAATGGGTATCGAAGATGCATGCACAAATCGACTTTTTGGGCCCAAAAAACGTGTTTTAACATTTTTTTGGCCAGTAAATTGAAAATTTTCTAGCACAGTGTAGACATGTACAAATCGCTTCTGTGACCCAAAAAACTCGATTTTTCGGTGTTATTAGGCTAAATTTGGGATATAAACGGGTATCGAAGATGCATGCACAAATCGACATTTTGGACCCAAAAAATGTGTTTTAACATTTTTTTGACGAGTAAATTGAAAGTTTTCTAGCACAGTGTAGACGTGTACAAATCGCTTCTGAGACCCAAAAAACTCGAATTTTCGGTGTTTTTAGGCAAAATTTGGGATATAAACGGGTACCGAAGATGCATGCACAAATCGACTTTTTGTGCCCAAAAAACGTGTTTTATTATTTTTTTTGGCTGAAAATTGAAAAATTTCTTGCACAGTGTAGACATGTACAAATCGCTTCTGAGACCCAAAAAACTCGATTTTCGGTGTTTTTAGGCTAAATTTGGAATATAAACGGGTATCGAAGATGCATGCACAAATCGACTTTTTGGGCCCAAAAAACGTGTTTTAGCATTTTTTTTGCCTGAAAATTGAAAATTTTCTAGCACAGTGTAGACATGTACAAATCGCTTTTGTGACCAAAAAACTCGTTTTTTCGGTGTTTTTAGGCTAAATTTGGGATATAAACGGGTATCGAAGATGCATGCGCAAATCGACTTTTTGGACCCAAAAAATGTGTTTTAACCTTTTTTTGACGAGTAAATTGAAAATTTTCTAGCACAGTGTAGACATGTACAAATCGCTTCTGAGACCCAAAAAACTTGATTTTTCGGTGTTTTTAGGCTAAATTTGGGATATAAACGCGTATCGAAGATCCATGCACAAATCGAGTTTTTGGGCCAAAAAACGTGTTTTAGCATTTTTTTTGCCTGAAAATTGAACAATTTCTAGCACAGTGTAGACATGTACAAATCGCTTCTGAGACCCAAAAAACTCGATTTTTCGGTGTTCTTAGGCTAATTTTGGAATATGAACGGGTATCGAAGATGCATGCAAAAATCGACTTTTTGGGCCCAAAGAACGTGTTTTAAAATTGTTTTGGACTGTAAATTGAAAATGTTCTAGCACAGTGTAGACATGTACAAATCGCTTCTGGGACCAAAAAAACTCGATTTTTCGGTGTTTTTAGGCTAATTTTGGAATGTGAACGGGTATCGAAGATGCATGCACAAATCGACTTTTTGGGCCCAAAAAACGTGTTTTAGCATTTTTTTTGCCTGAAAATTGAAAATTTTCTAGCACAGTGTAGACATCTACAAATCGCTTCTGAGACCAAAAAAACTCGATTTTTTGGTGTTCTTAGGCAAAATTTGGGATATAAACAGGTATCGATGAAGCAGCCACAAATCGACTTTTTGGGCCCAAAAAACGTGTTTTTAACATTTTTTTGGCCTGTAACTTGTAAAATTTCTAGCACAGTGTAGACATGTACAGATCACTTCTGTGACCAAAAAACTCGAATTTTCGGTGTTTTTAGGCTAAATTTGGGATATAAACGGGTATCGAAGATACATGCACAAATCGACTTTTTGGGCCCAAAAAACGTGTTTTAGTATTTTTTTGGCCTGAAAATTGAACATTTTCTAGCACAGTGTAGACATGTACAAATCGCTTCTGAGACCAAAAAAACTAGATTTTTCGGTGTTCTTAGGCTAAATTTGGGATATAAACGGGTATCGAAGATGCATGCAAAAATCGACTTTTTGGGCCCAAAGAACGTGTTTTAGCATTTTTTTGGCCTGTAAATTGAAAATTTTCTAGAACAGTGTAGACATGGACAAATCGCTTCTGAAACCCAAGAAACTCGAATTTTCGGTGTTTTTAGGCTAAATTTGGGATATAAACGGGTATCGAAAACGCATGCAAAAATCGACTTTTTTGGCCCAACAAACGTGTTTTAGCATTTATTTTGCCTGAAAATTGAAAATTTTCTAGCACAGTGTAGACATGTACAAATCGCTTCTGAAACCAAAAAAAACTCGATTTTTGGGTGTTTTTAGGCTAAATTTGGTATATAAACGGGTATCGATGAAGCAGCCACAAATCGACTTTTTGGGCCCAAAAAACGTGTTTTTAACATTTTTTTGGCCTGTAAATTGAAAAATTTCTAGCACAGTGTAGACATGTACAGATCACTTCTGTGACCAAAAAACTCGAATTTTCGGTGTTTTTAGGCTAAATTTGGGATATAAACGGGTATCGAAGATACATGCACAAATCGACTTTTTGGGCCCAAAAAACGTGTTTTAGTATTTTTTGGCCTGAAAATTGAGCATTTTCTAGCACAGTGTAGACATGTACAAATCGCTTCTGAGACCAAAAAAACTCGATTTTTCGGTGTTCTTAGGCTAAATTTGGGATATAAACGGGTATCGAAGATGCATGCAAAAATCGACTTTTTGGGCCCAAAGAACGTGTTTTAGCATTTTTTTGGCCTGTAAATTGAAAATTTTCTAGAACAGTGTAGACATGGACAAATCGCTTCTGAAACTCAAGAAACTCGAATTTTTGGTGTTTTTAGGCTAAATTTGGGATATAAACGGGTATCGAAAACGCATGCAAAAATCGACTTTTTTGGCCCAACAAACGTGTTTTAGCATTTATTTTGCCTGAAAATTAAAAAATTTCTTGCACAGTGTAGACATGTACAAATCGCTTCTGATACCAAAACAACTCGATTTTCGGTGTTTTTAGGCTAAATTTGGGATATAAACGGGTATCGAAGATACATGCACAAATCGACTTTTTGGGCCCAAAAAACGTGTTTTAGCCTTTTTTTGGCCTGAAAATTGAAATTTTTCTAGCACAGTGTAGACATGTACAAATCGCTTCTGAGACCCAAAAAACTTGATTTTTCTGTGTTTTTATGCTAAATTTGGGATATAAACGGGTATCGAAGATGCATGCACAAATCGACTTTTTGGGCCCAAAATACGTGTTTTAACATTTTTTTGGCCTGTAAATTGAAAATTTTCTAGCACAGTGTAGACATGTACAAATCTCTTCTGGGACCCATAAAACTCAAATTTTCGGTGTTTTTAGGCTAACTTTGGGATACAAACGCGTATCGAAGATGCATGCACAAATCGACTTTTTGGGCCAAAAAACGTGTTTTAGCATTTTTTTTGCCTGTAAATTGAAAATTTTCTAGAACAGTGTAGACATGGACAAATCGCTTCTGAAACCCAAGAAACTCCAATTTTCGGTGTTTTTAGGCTAAATTTGGGATATAAACGGGTATCGAAAACGCATGCAAAAATCGACTTTTTTGGCCCAACAAACGTGTTTTAGCATTTATTTTGCCTGAAAATTGAAAAATTTCTCGCACAGTGTAGACATGTACAAATAGCTTCTGATACCAAAACAAATCGATTTTTCGGTGTTTTTAGGCTAAATTTGGGATATAAACGGGTATCGAAGATACATGCACAAATCGACTTTTTGTGCCCAAAAAACGTGTTTTAGTATTTGTTTTGCCTTAAAATTGAAAATTTTCTAGCACAGTGTAGACATGTACAAATTGCTTCTGAAACCCAAAAAACTCGATTTTTCGGTGTTTTTAGGCTAAATTTGGGATATAAACGGGTATCGAAAAAGCATGCACAAATCAAATTTTTGCGCCCAAAAAACGTGTTTTAACATTTTTTTGTCCTGTAAATTGAAAAATTTCTATCACAGTGCAGACATGTACAGATCGCTTCTGGGACCAAAAAACTCGAATTTTCGGTGTTTTTAGGCTAAATTTGGGATATAAACGGGTATCGAAGACACATGCACAAATCGACTTTTTGGGCCCAAAAAACGTATTTTAGCATTTTTTTTGCCTGAAAATTGAAAATTTTATAGCACAGTGTAGACATGTACAAATCGCTTCTGAGACCCAAAAAACTTGATTTTTCTGTGTTTTTATGCTAAGTTTGAGATATAAACGGGTATCGAAGATGCATGCACAAATCGACTTTTTGGGCCCAAAAAACGTGTTTTAACATTTTTTTGGCCTGTAAATTGAAAATTTTCTAGCACAGTGTAGACATGTACAAATCGCTTCTGGGACCCATAAAGCTCAAATTTTCGGTGCTTTTAGGCTAAATTTGTGATATAAACGGGTATCGAAGATGCATGCACAAATCGACTTTTTGGGCCAAAAAACGTGTTTTAGCATTTTTTTTGCCTGTAAATTGAAAATTTTCTAGAACAGTGTAGACATGGACAAATCGCTTCTGAAACCCAAGAAACTCCAATTTTCGGTGTTTTTAGGCTAAATTTGGGATATAAACGGGTATCGAAAACGCATGCAAAAATCGACTTTTTTGGCCCAACAAACGTGTTTTAGCATTTATTTTGCCTGAAAATTGAAAAATTTCTCGCACAGTTTAGACATGTACAAATAGCTTCTGATACCAAAACAAATCGATTTTTCGGTGTTTTTAGGCTAAATTTGGGATATAAACGGGTATCGAAAAAGCATGCACAAATCAAATTTTTGCGCCCAAAAAACGTGTTTTAACATTTTTTTGTCCTGTAAATTGAAAAATTTCTATCACAGTGTAGACATGTACAGATCGCTTCTGGGACCAAAAAACTCGAATTTTCGGTGTTTTTAGGCTAAATTTGGGATATAAACGGGTATCGAAGACACATGCACAAATCGACTTTTTGGGCCCAAAAAACGTATTTTAGCATTTTTTTTGCCTGAAAATTGAAAATTTTATAGCACAGTGTAGACATGTACAAATCGCTTCTGGGACCCATAAAGCTCAAATTTTCGGTGCTTTTAGGCTAAATTTGTGATATAAACGGGTATCGAAGATGCATGCACAAATCGACTTTTTGGGCCCAAAAAACGTGTTTTAACATTTTTTTGGCCTGTAAATTGAAAATTTTCTAGCACAGTGTAGACATGTACAAATCGCTTATGTGACCCAAAAAACTCGATTTTTCGGTGTTTTTAGGCTAAATTTGGGATATAAACGGGTATCGAAGATGCATGCACAAATCGACTTTTTGGACCCAAAAAATGTGTTTTAATATTTTTTTGACGAGTTAATTGAAAATTTTCTAGCACAGTGTAGACATGTACAAATCGCTTCTGAGACCCAAAAAACTTTATTTTTCTGTGTTTTTATGCTAAATTTGGGATATAAACGGGTATCGAAGATGCATGCACAAATCGACTTTTTGGGCCCAAAAAACGTGTTTTAACATTTTTTTGGCCTGTATATTGAAAATTTTCTAGCACAGTGTAGACATGTACAAATCGCTTCTGGGACCCATAAAACTCAAATTTTCGGTGCTATTAGGCTAAATTTGGGATATAAACGGGTATCGAAGATACATGCACAAATCGACTTTTTGGGCCCAAAAAACGTGTTTTAGCATTTTTTTGGCCTGAAAATTGAAATTTTTCTAGCACAGTGTAGACATGTACAAATCGCTTCTGAGACCCAAAAAACTTGATTTTTCTGTGTTTTTATGCTAAATTTGGGATATAAACTGGTATCGAAGATGCATGCACAAATCGACTTTTTGGGCCCAAAAAACGTGTTTTAACATTTTTTTGGCCTGTAAATTGAAAATTTTCTAGCACAGTGTAGACATGTTCAAATCTCTTCTGGGACCCATAAAACTCAAATATTCGGTGTTTTTAGGCTAACTTTGGGATATAAACGCGTATCGAAGATGCATGCACAAATCGACTTTTTGGGCCAAAAAACGTGTTTTAGCATTTTTTTTGCCTGTAAATTGAAAATTTTCTAGAACAGTGTAGACATATACAAATCGCTTCTGAAACCCAAGAAACTCGAATTTTCGGTGTTTTTAGGCTAAATTTGGGATATAAACGGGTATCGAAAACGCATGCAAAAATCGACTTTTTTGGCCCAACAAACGTGTTTTAGCATTTATTTTGCCTGAAAATTGAAAAATTTCTCGCACAGTGTAGACATGTACAAATCGCTTCTGGGACCCATAAAACTCAAATTTTCGGTGCTATTAGGCTAAATTTGGGATATAAACGGGTATCGAAGATACATGCACAAATCGACTTTTTGGGCCCAAAAAACGTGTTTTAGCATTTTTTTGGCCTGAAAATTGAAATTTTTCTAGCACAGTGTAGACATGTACAAATCGCTTCTGAGACCCAAAAAACTTGATTTTTCTGTGTTTTTATGCTAAATTTGGGATATAAACTGGTATCGAAGATGCATGCACAAATCGACTTTTTGGGCCCAAAAAACGTGTTTTAACATTTTTTTGGCCTGTAAATTGAAAATTTTCTAGCACAGTGTAGACATGTTCAAATCTCTTCTGGGACCCATAAAACTCAAATATTCGGTGTTTTTAGGCTAACTTTGGGATATAAACGCGTATCGAAGATGCATGCACAAATCGACTTTTTGGGCCAAAAAACGTGTTTTAGCATTTTTTTTGCCTGTAAATTGAAAATTTTCTAGAACAGTGTAGACATATACAAATCGCTTCTGAAACCCAAGAAACTCGAATTTTCGGTGTTTTTAGGCTAAATTTGGGATATAAACGGGTATCGAAAACGCATGCAAAAATCGACTTTTTTGGCCCAACAAACGTGTTTTAGCATTTATTTTGCCTGAAAATTGAAAAATTTCTCGCACAGTGTAGACATGTACAAATAGCTTCTGATACCAAAACAAATCGATTTTTCGGTGTTTTTAGGCTAAATTTGGGATATAAACGGGTATCGAAGATACATGCACAAATCGAATTTTTGGGCCCAAAAAACGTGTTTTAACATTTTTTTGTCCTGTAAATTGAAAAATTTCTATCACAGTGTAGACATGTACAGATCGCTTCTGGGACCAAAAAACTCGAATTTTCGGTGTTTTTAGGCTAAATTTGGGATATAAACGGGTATCGAAGACACATCACAAATCGACTTTTTGGGCCCAAAAAACGTATTTTAGCATTTTTTTTGCCTGAAAATTGAAAATTTTCTAGCACAGTGTAGACATGTACAAATCGCTTCTGAGACCCAAAAAACTTGATTTTTCTGTGTTTTTATGCTAAGTTTGGGATATAAACGGGTATCGAAGATGCATGCACAAATCGACTTTTTGGGCCCAAAAAACGTGTTTTAACATTTTTTTGGCCTGTAAATTGAAAATTTTCTAGCACAGTGTAGACATGTACAAATCGCTTCTGGGACCCATAAAACTCAAATTTTCGGTGCTTTTAGGCTAAATTTGTGATATAAACGGGTATCGAAGATGCATGCACAAATCGACTTTTTGGGCCCAAAAAACGTGTTTTAACATTTTTTTGGCCTGTAAATTGAAAATTTTCTAGCACAGTGTAGACATGTGCAAATCGCTTATGTGACCCAAAAAACTCGATTTTTCGGTGTTTTTAGGTTAAATTTGGGATATAAACGGGTATCGAAGATGCATGCACAAATCGACTTTTTGGGCCCAAAAAACGTGTTTTAACATTTTTCTGGCCTGTATATTGAAAATTTTCTAGCACAGTGTAGACATGTACAAATCGCTTCTGGGACCCATAAAACTCAAATTTTCGGTGCTATTAGGCTAAATTTGTGATATAAACGGGTATCGAAGATGCATGCACAAATCGACTTTTTGGGCCCAAAAAACGTGTTTTAACATTTTTTTGGCCTGTAAATTGAAAATTTTCTAGCACAGTGTAGACATGTACAAATCGCTTCTGTGACCCAAAAAACTCGATTTTTCGGAGTTTTTAGGCTAAATTTGGGATATAAATGGGTACCGAAGATGCATGCACAAATCGACTTTTTGGGCCCAAAAAATGTGTTTTAACACTTTTTTGACCAGTAAATTGAAAATTTTCTAGCACAGTGTAGACATGTACAAATCGCTTCTGAGACCCAAAAAACTTGATTTTTCGGTGTTCTTAGGCTAAATTTGGGATATAAACGCGTATCGAAGATGCATGCACAAATCGACTTTTTGGGCCAAGAAAAACGTGTTTTAGCATTTTTTTTTGCCTGAAAATTGAACATTTTCTAGCACAGTGTAGACATTTACAAATCGCTTCTGAGACCCAAAAAACTCGATTTTTCGGTGTTTTTAGGCTAAATTTGGGATATAAACAGGTATCAAAGATGCATGCACAAATCGACTTTTTGGACCCAAAAAACGTGTTTTAACATTTTTTTGGCGAGTAAATTGAAAATTTTCTAGCACAGTGTAGACATGTACAAATCGCCTCTGAGACCCAAAAAACTTGATTTTTCGGTGTTTTTAGGCTAAATTTGGGATATAAACGGGTTTCGAAGATGCATGCACAAATCGACTTTTTGGGCCCAAAAAACGTGTTTTAGCATTTTTTTTGCCTGAAAATTGAAAATTTTCTAGCACAGTGTAGACATGTACAAATCGCTTCAGAGACCAAAAAAACTCGATTTTTTGGAGTTTTTAGGCTAAATTTGGGATATAAACGGGTATCGATGAAGCAGCCACAAATCGACTTTTTTGGCCCAAAAAACATGTTTTTAATATTTTTTGGGTCTGTAAATTGAAAAATTTCTATCACAGTGTAGACATGTACAGATCACTTCTGTGACCAAAAAACTCGAATTTTCGGTGTTTTTAGGCTAAATTTGGGATATAAACGGGTATCGAAGATACATGCACAAATCGACTTTTTGGGCCCAAAAAACGTGTTTTAACATTGTTTTGGACTGTCAATTGAAAATGTTCTAGCACAGTGTAGACATGTACAAATCGCTTCTGGGACCCACAAACTCGAATTTTCGGTGTTTTTAGGCTAAATTTGGGATATAAACGGGTACCGAAGATACATGCACAAATCGACTTTTTGTGCCCAAAAAACATGTTTTATTATTTTTTTTGCCTGAAAATTGAAAAATGTCTAGCACAGTGTAGACATGTACAAATCGCTTCTGAACCCCAAAAAACTCGATTTTTCGGTGTTTTTAGGCTAAATTTGGGATATAAACTGGAATCGAAGATGCATGCACAAATCGACTTTTTGGACCCAAAGAACGTGTTTTAGCATTTTTTTGGCCTGTAAATTGAAAATTTTCTTGAACAGTGTAAACATGGACAAATCACTTCTGAAACCCAAGAAACTCGAATTTTCGGTGTTTTTAGGATAAATTTGGGATATAATCGGGTATCGAAAACGCATGCAAAAATCGACTTTTTTGGCCCAACAAACGTGTTTTAGCATTTATTTTGCCTGAAAATTGAAAAAAATTCTTGCACAGTGTAGACATGTACAAATTGCTTCTGATACCAAAACAACTCGATATTTCGGTGTTTTTAGGCTAAATTTGGGATATAAACGGGTATCGAAGATACATGCGCAAATCGACTTTTTGTGCCCAAAAAACGTGTTTTAGTCTTTTCTTTGCCTGAAAATTGAAAATTCTCTAGCACAGTGCAGACATGTACAAATTGCTTCTGAAACCCAAAAAACTCGATTTTTCGGTGTTTTTATGCTAAATTTGGGAAATAAACGGGTATCGAAGAAGCATGCACAAATCGACTTTTTGGGCCAAAAAAACGTGTTTTAGCCTTTTTTTTGCCTGAAAATTGAAAATTTTCTAGCACAGTGTAGACATGTACAAATCGCTTCTGAGACCCAAAAAACTCGATTTTTCGGTGTTTTTGGGCTAAATTTGGGATATAAACGGGAATCGAAGATGCATGCACATATCGACTTTTTGGGTCCAAAAAACGTGTTTTAGCATTTTTTTGGCCTGTAAATTGAAAATTTTCTAGCACAGTGTAGACATGTACAAATCGCTTCTGAAACAAAAAAAACTCGATTTTTCGGTGTTTTTAAGCTAAATTTGTGATATAAACGGGTATCGAAGATACATGCACAAATCGACTTTTTGGGCCCAAAAAACGTGTTTTAGCATTTTTTTTGCCTGAAAATTGAATATTTTCTAGCACAGTGTAGACATGTACAAATCGCTTCTGAGACCTAATAAACTCGATTTTTCGGTGTTTTTAGGCTAAATTGGGATATAAACGGGTATCGAAGTTGCATGCAAAAATCGACTTTTTGGGCCCAAAAAACGTGTTTTTTGCATTTTTTTGGCCTGTAAATTGAAAATTTTCTAGAACAGTGTAGATATTTACAAATCGCTTCTGAAACCCAAGAAACTCGAATTTTCGGTGTTTTTAGGCTAAATTTGGGATATAAACGGGTATCTAAAACGCATGCAAAAATCGACTTTTTTGGCCCAAAAAACGTGTTTTAGCATTTTTTTTGCCTGAAAATTGAAAATTTTCTTGCACAGTGTAGACATGTACAAATCGCTTCTGATACCGAAAAAACTCGATTTTTCGGTGTTTTTAGGCTAAATTTGGGATATAAACGGGTATCGAAGATACATGCACAAATCGACTTTTTGGGCCCAAAAAACGTGTTTTAGTATTTTTTTTTGCCTGAAAATTGAAACTTTTCTAGCACAGTGTAGACATGTACAAATCACTTCTGAGACCCCAAAAAATCGATTTTTAGGTGTTTTTGGGCTAAATTTGGGATATAAACGGGTATCGAAGATGCATGCACAAATCGACTTTTTGGGCCCAAAAAACGTGTTTTAGCATTTTTTTGGCCTGAAAATTGAAAATTTTCTAGCACAGTGTAGACATGTACAAATCGCTTCTGAGACCAAAAAAACGCGAATTTTCGGTGTTTTTGGGCTAAATTTGGGATATAAACGGGTATCGAAGATACATGCACATATCGACTTTTTGGGCCCAAAAAACGTGTTTTAACATATTTTTGGCCTGTAAATTGAAAATTTTCAAGCACAGTGTAGACATGTACAGATCGCTTCTGGGACTCATAAAACTCAAATTTTCGGTGTTTTTAGGCTAAATTTGTGATATAAACGGGTATCGAAGATGCAGGCACAAATCGACTTATTGGGCCCAAAAAACGTGTTTTAGCATTTTTTTGGCCTGTAAATTGATAATTTTCTAGCACAGAGTAGACATGTACAAATCGCTTCTGAGACCTAAAAAACTCGGTGTTTTTAGGCTAAATTGGGATATAAACGGGTATCGAAGATGCATGCAAAAATCGACTTTATTGGCCCAAAAAACGTGTTTTAGCATTTTTTGGGCCAGAAAATTGAAAATTTTCTAGAACAGTGTAGATATGGACAAATCGCTTCTGGGACTCATAAAACTCAAATTTTCGGTGTTTTTAGGCTAAATTTGTGATATAAACGGGTATCGAAGATGCATGCACAAATCGACTTATTGGGCCCAAAAAATGTGTTTTAGCATTTTTTTGGCCTGTAAATTGATAATTTTCTAGCACAGAGTAGACATGTACAAATCGCTTCTGAGACCTAAAAAACTCGGTGTTTTTAGGCTAAATTGGGATATAAACGGGTATCGAAGATGCATGCAAAAATCGACTTTATTGGCCCAAAAAACGTGTTTTAGCCTTTTTTTTGCCTGAAAATTGAAAATTTTCTAGCACAGTGTAGACATGTACAAATCACTTCTGAGACCCAAAAAACTCAATTTTTCGGTCTTTTTGGGCTAAATTTGGGATATAAACGGGAATCGAAGATGCATGCACATATCGACTTTTTGGGTCCAAAAAACGTGTTTTAGCATTTTTTTGGCCTGTAAATTGAAAATTTTCTAGCACAGTGTAGACATGTACAAATCGCTTCTGAAACAAAAAACCTCGATTTTTCGGTGTTTTTAAGCTAAATTTGTGATATAAACGGGTATCGAAGATACATGCACAAATCGACTTTTTGGGCCCAAAAAACGTGTTTTAGCATTTTTTTTGCCTGAAAATTGAATATTTTCTAGCACAGCGTAGACATGTACAAATCGCTTCTGAGACCTAATAAACTCGATTTTTCGGTGTTTTTAGGCTAAATTGGGATATAAACGGGTATCGAAGTTACATGCAAAAATCGACTTTTTGGGCCCAAAAAACGTGTTTTTGCATTTTTTTGGCCTGTAAATTGAAAATTTTCTAGAACAGTGTAGATATTTACAAATCGCTTCTGAAACCCAAGAAACTCGAATTTTCGGTGTTTTTTGGCTAAATTTGGGATATAAACGGGTATCTAAAACGCATGCAAAAATCGACTTTTTTGGCCCAAAAAACGTGTTTTAGCATTTTTTTTGCCTGAAAATTGAAAATTTTCTTGCACAGTGTAGACATGTACAAATCGCTTCTGATACCGAAAAAACTCGATTTTTCGGTGTTTTTAGGCTAAATTTGGGATACAAACGGGTATCGAAGATACATGCACAAATCGACTTTTTGGGCCCAAAAAACGTGTTTTAGTATTTTTTTTGCCTGAAAATTGAAACTTTTCTAGCACAGTGTAGACATGTACAAATCACTTCTGAGACCCAAAAAAATCGATTTTTAGGTGTTTTTGGGCTAAATTTGGGATATAAACGGGTATCGAAGATGCATGCACAAATCGACTTTTTGGGCCCAAAAAACGTGTTTCAGCATTTTTTTGGCCTGAAAATTGAAAATTTTCTAGCACAGTGTAGACATGTACAAATCGCTTCTGAGACCAAAAAAACGCGATTTTTCGGTGTTTTTGGGCTAAATTTGGGATATAAACGAGTATCGAAGATGCATGCACATATCGACTTTTTGGGCCCAAAAAACGTGTTTTAACATATTTTTGGCCTGTAAATTGAAAATTTTCTAGCACAGTGTAGACATGTACAGATCGCTTCTGGGTCTCATAAAACTCAAATTTTCGGTGTTTTTAGGCTAAATTTGTGATATAAACGGGTATCGAAGATGCATGCACAAATCGACTTATTGGGCCCAAAAAACGTGTTTTAGCATTTTTTTGGCCTGTAAATTGATAATTTTCTAGCACAGAGTAGAAATGTACAAATCGCTTCTGAGACCTAAAAAACTCGGTGTTTTTAGGCTAAATTGGGATATAAACGGGTATCGAAGATGCATGCAAAAATCGACTTTATTGGCCCAAAAAACGTGTTTTAGCATTTTTTTGGCCTGAAAATTGAAAATTTTCTAGAACAGTGTAGATATGGACAAATCGCTTCTGAAACCCAAGAAACTCGAATTTTCGGTGTTCTTAGGCTAAATTTGGGATATAAACGGGTATCTAAAACGCATGCAAAAATCGACTTTTTTGGCCCAAAAAACGTGTTTTAGCATTTTTTTTTGCCTGAAAATTGAACATTTTCTTGCACAGTGTAGACATGTACAAATCGCTTCTGATACCGAAAAAACTCGATTTTTCGGTGTTTTTAGGCTAAATTTGGGATACAAACGGGTATCGAAGATACATGCACAAATCGACTTTTTGGGCCCAAAAAACGTGTTTTAGTATTTTTTTTGCCTGAAAATTGAAACTTTTCTAGCACAGTGTAGACATGTACAAATCACTTCTGAGACCCAAAAAAATCGATTTTTAGGTGTTTTTGGGCTAAATTTGGGATATAAACGGGTATCGAAGATGCATGCACAAATCGACTTTTTGGGCCCAAAAAACGTGTTTCAGCATTTTTTTGGCCTGAAAATTGAAAATTTTCTAGCACAGTGTAGACATGTACAAATCGCTTCTGAGACCAAAAAAACGCGATTTTTCGGTGTTTTTGGGCTAAATTTGGGATATAAACGAGTATCGAAGATGCATGCACATATCGACTTTTTGGGCCCAAAAAACGTGTTTTAACATATTTTTGGCCTGTAAATTGAAAATTTTCTAGCACAGTGTAGACATGTACAGATCGCTTCTGGGTCTCATAAAACTCAAATTTTCGGTGTTTTTAGGCTAAATTTGTGATATAAACGGGTATCGAAGATGCATGCACAAATCGACTTATTGGGCCCAAAAAACGTGTTTTAGCATTTTTTTGGCCTGTAAATTGATAATTTTCTAGCACAGAGTAGAAATGTACAAATCGCTTCTGAGACCTAAAAAACTCGGTGTTTTTAGGCTAAATTGGGATATAAACGGGTATCGAAGATGCATGCAAAAATCGACTTTATTGGCCCAAAAAACGTGTTTTAGCATTTTTTTGGCCTGAAAATTGAAAATTTTCTAGAACAGTGTAGATATGGACAAATCGCTTCTGAAACCCAAGAAACTCGAATTTTCGGTGTTCTTAGGCTAAATTTGGGATATAAACGGGTATCTAAAACGCATGCAAAAATCGACTTTTTTGGCCCAAAAAACGTGTTTTAGCATTTGTTTTGCCTGAAAATTGAACATTTTCTTGCACAGTGTAGACATGTACAAATCGCTTCTGATACCGAAAAAACTCGATTTTTCGGTGTTTTTAGGCTAAATTTGGGATATAAACGGGTATCGAAGATACATGCACAAATCGACTTTTTGTGCCCAAAAAACGTGTTTTAGTATTTTTTTTGCCTGAAAATTGAAAATTTTCTAGCACAGTGTAGACATGTACAAATCACTTCTGAAACCCAAAAAAATCGATTTTTCGGTGTTTTTAGGCTAAATTTGGGATATAAACGGGTATGGAAGATACATGCACAAATCGACTTTTTGGGCCCAAAAAACGTGTTTTAGTATTTTTTTTGCCTGAAAATTGAAACTTTTCTAGCACAGTGTAGACATGTACAAATCACTTCTGAGACCCCAAAAAATCGATTTTGCGGTGTTTTTGGGCTAAATTTGGGATATAAACGGGTATCGAAGATGCATGCACAAATCGACTTTTTGGGCCCAAAAAACGTGTTTTAGCCATTTTTTGGCCTGAAAATTGAAAATTTTCAAGCACAGTGTAGACATGTACAAATCGTTTCTGAGACCAAAAAAACTCGATTTTTCGGTGTTTTGGGGCTAAATTTGGGATATAAACGGGTATCGAAGATGCATGCACAAATCGACTTATTGGGCCCAAAAAACGTGTTTTAGCATATTTTTGGCCTGTAAATTGATAATTTTCTAGCACAGAGTAGACATGTACAAATCGCTTCTGAGACCTAAAAAACTCGGTGTTTTTAGGCTAAATTGGGATATAAACGGGTATCGAAGATGTATGCAAAAATCGACTTTTTTGGCCCAAAAAACGTGTTTTAGCATTTTTTTGGCCTGAAAATTGAAAATGTTCTAGAACAGTGTAGATATGGACAAATCGCTTCTGAAACCCAAGAAACTCGAATTTTCGGTGTTCTTAGGCTAAATTTGGGATATAAACAGGTATCTAAAACGCATGCAAAAATCGACTTTTTTGGCCCAAAAAACGTGTTTTAGCATTTTTTTTGCCTGAAAATTGAAAATTTTCTTGCACAGTGTAGACATGTACAAATCGCTTCTGATACCGAGAAAACTCGATTTTTCGGTGTTTTTAGGCTAAATTTGGGATATAAACGAGTATCGAAGATACATGCACAAATCGACTTTTTGTGCCCAAAAAACGTGTTTTAGTATTTTTTTTGCCTGAAAATTGAAAATTTTCTAGCACAGTGTAGACATGTACAAATCACTTCTGAAACCCAAAAAACACGATTTTTCGGTGTTTTTAGGCTAAATTTGGGATATAAACGGGTATGGAAGATACATGCACAAATCGACTTTTAGGGCCCAAAAAACGTGTTTTAGTATTTTTTTTGCCTGAAAATTGAAACTTTTCTAGCACAGTGTAGACATGTACAAATCGCTTCCGAGACCAAAAAAACTCGATTTTTCGGTGTTTTTGGGCTAAATTTGGGATATAAACGGGTATCGAAGATGCATGCACATATCGACTTTTTGGGCCCAAAAAACGTGTTTTAACATATTTTTGGCCTGTAAATTGAAAATTTTCTAGCACAGTGTAGACATGTACAGATCGCTTCTGGGACTCATAAAACTCAAATTTTCGGTGTTTTTAGGGTAAATTTGTGATATAAACGCGTATCGAAGATGCATGCACAAATCGACTTTTTGGGCCCAAAAAACGTGTTTTAGCATTTTTTTGGCCTGTAAATTGAAAATTTTCTAGCACAGAGTAGACATGTACAAATCGCTTCTGAGACCTAAAAAACTCGGTGTTTTTAGGCTAAATTGGGATATAAACGGGTATCGAAGATGCATGCAAAAATCGACTTTTTGGGCCCAAAAAACGTGTTTTAGCATTTTTTTGGCCTGTAAATTGAAATTTTTCTAGCACAGAGTAGACATGTACAAATCGCTTCTGAGACCTAAAAAACTCGGTGTTTTTAGGCTAAATTGGGATATAAACGGGTATCGAAGATGCATGCAAAAATCGACTTTTTGGGCCCAAAAAACGTGTTTTAGCATTTTTTTGGCCTGAAAATTGAAAATTTTCTAGAACAGTGTAGATATGGACAAATCGCTTCTGAAACCCAAGAAACTCGAATTTTCGGTGTTCTTAGGCTAAATTTGGGATATAAACGGGTATCTAAAACGCATGCAAAAATCGACTTTTTTGGCCCAAAAAACGTGTTTTAGCATTTTTTTTGCCTGAAAATTGAAAATTTTCTTGCACAGTGTAGACATGTACAAATCGCTTCTGATACCGAAAAAACTCGATTTTTCGGTGTTCTTAGGCTAAATTTGGGATATAAACGGGCATCGAAGATACATGCACAAATCGACTTTTTGTGCCCAAAAAACGTGTTTTAGTATTTTTTTTGCCTGAAAATTGAAAATTTTCTAGCACAGTGTAGACATGTATAAATCACTTCTGAAACCCAAAAAACTCGATTTTTCGGTGTTTTTAGGCTAAATTTGGGATATAAACGGGTATGGAAGATACATGCACAAATCGACTTTTTGGGCCCAAAAAACGTGTTTTAGTATTTTTTTGCCTGAAAATTGATTTTTTTTTAGCACAGTGTAGACATGTACAAATCACTTCTGAGACCCAAAAAAATCGATTTTTCGGTGTTTTGGGGCTAAATTTGGGATATAAACGGGTATCGAAGATGCATGCACAAATCGACTTTTTGGGCCCAAAAAACGTGTTTTAGCATTTTTTTGGCCTGAAAATTGAAACATTTCTAGCACAGTGTAGACATGTACAAATCGCTTCTGAGACCAAAAAAACTCGATTTTTCGGTGTTTTTGGGCTAAATTTGTGATATAAACGGGTATCGAAGATGCATGCACAAATCGACTTTTTGGGCCCAAAAAACGTGTTTTAGCATTTTTTTGGCCTGAAAATTGAAAAATTTCTAGCACAGTGTAGACATGTACAAATCGCTTCTGAGACCAAAAAAACTCGATTTTTCGGTGTTTTGGAGCTAAATTTGGGATATAAACGGGTATCGAAGATGCATGCACATATCGACTTTTTGGTCCCAAAAAGCGTGTTTTAACATATTTTTGGCCTGTAAATTGAAATTTTTCTAGCACAGTGTAGACATGTACAGATCGCTTCTGGGACCCAAAAAACTCAAATTTTCGGTGTTGTTAGGCTAAATTTGTGATATAAACGGGTATCGGAGATGCATGAACAAATCGACTTTTTGGGCCCAAAAAACGTGTTTTAGCACTTTTTTGGCCTGTAAATTGAAAATTTTCTAGCACAGAGTAGACATGTACAAATCGCTTCTGAGACCTAAAAAACTCGGTGTTTTTATGCTAAATTGGGATATAAACGGGTATCGAAGATGCATGCAAAAATCGACTTTTTGGGCCAAAAAAACGTGTTTTAGCATTTTTTTGGCCTGAAAATTGAAAATTTTCTAGAACAGTGTAGATATGGACAAATCGCTTCTGAAACCCAAGAAACTCGAATTTTCGGTGTTCTTACGCTAAATTTGGGATATAAACGGGTATCGAAGATACATGCTCTAATCGACTTTTTGTGCCCAAAAAAACGTGTTTTAGTATTTTTTTTGCCTGAAAATTGAAAATTTTCTAGCACAGTGTAGACATGTACAAATCACTTCTGAGACCCAAAACAATCGATTTTTAGGTGTTTTTGGGCTAAATTTGGGATATAAACGGGTATCAAAGATGCATGCACAAATCGACTTTTTGGGCCCAAAAAACATGTTTTAGCATTTTTTTGGCCTGAAAATTGAAAATTTTCTAGCACAGTGTAGACATGTACAAATCGCTTCTGAGACCAAAAAAACTCGATTTTTCGGTGTTTTTGGGCTAAATTTGGGATATAAACGGGTATCGAAGATGCATGCACATATCGACTTTTTGGGCCCAAAAAACGTGTTTTAACATATTTTTGGCCTGTACATTGAACATTTTCTAGCACAGTGTAGACATGTACAGATCGCTTCTGGGACCCATAAAACTCAAATTTTCGGTGTTTTTAGGCTAAATTTGTGATATAAACGGGTATCGAAGATGCATGCACAAATCAACTTTTTGGGCCCAAAAAACGTGTTTTAGCATTTTTTTGGCCTGTAAATTGAAAATTTTCTAGCACAGAGTAGACATATACAAATCGCTTCTGAGACCTAAAAAACTCGGTGTTTTTAGGCTAAATTGGGATATAAACGGGTATCGAAGATGCATGCAAAAATCGACTTTTTGGGCTCAAAAAACGTGTTTTAGCATTTTTTTGGCCTGTAAATTGAAAATTTTCTAGCACAGAGTAGACATGTACAAATCGCTTCTGAGACCTAAAAAAAACTCGGTGTTTTTAGGCTAAATTGGGATATAAACGTGTATCGAAGATGCATGCAAAAATCGACTTTTTGGGTCCAAAAAACGTGTTTTAGCATTTTTTTGGTCTGAAAATTGAAAATTTTCTAGAACAGTGTAGACATGTACAAATCGCTTCTGATACCGAAAAAACTCGATTTTTCGGTGTTTTTAGGCTAAATTTGGGATATAAATGGGTATCGAAGAAGCATGCACAAATCGACTTTTTGGGCCCAAAAAACGTGTTTTAACATTTTTTTGGCCTGTAAATTGAAAAATTTCTAGCACAGTGTAGACATTTACAGATCGCTTCTGGGACCAAAAAACTCGAATTTTCGGTGTTTTTAGGCTATATTTGGGATATAAACAGGTATCGAAGATACTTGCTCAAATCGACTTTTTGTGCCCAAAAAACGTGTTTTAGTATTTTTTTTGACTGAAAATTGAAAATTTTCTAGCACAGTGTAGACATGTACAAATCACTTCTGAAACCCAAAAAACTCGATTTTTCGGTGTTTTTAGGCTAAATTTGGGATATAAACGGGTATCGAAAACGCATGCAAAAATCGACTTTTTTGGCCGAACAAACGTGTTTTAGCATTTATTTTGCCTGAAAATTGAAAAATTTCTTGCACAGTGTAGACATGTACAAATTGCTTCTGATACCAAAGCAACTCGATTTTTCGGTGTTTTTAGGCTAAATTTGGGATATAAACGGGTATCGAAGATACATGCGCAAATCGACTTTTTGTGCCCAAAAAACGTGTTTTAGTATTTTTTTTGCCTGAAAATTGAAAATTCTCTAGCACAGTGCAGACATGTACAAATTGCTTCTGAAACCCAAAAAACTCGATTTTTCGGTGTTTTTATGCTAAATTTGGGATATAAACGGGTATCGAAGAAGCATGCACAAATCGACTTTTTGGGCCCAAAAAACGTGTTTTAACATTTTTTGGGCCTGTAAATTGAAAAATTTCTAGCACAGTGTAGACATTTACAGATCGCTTCTGGGACCAAAAAACTCGAATTTTCGGTGTTTTTGGGCTAAATTTGGGATACAAACGGGTATCGAAGATGAATGCACATATCGACTTTTTGGGTCCAAAAAACGTGTTTTAGCATTTTTTTGGCCTGTAAATTGAAAATTTTCTAGCACAGTGTAGACATGTACAAATCGCTTCTGATACCGAAAAAACTCGATTTTTCGGTGTTTTTAGGCTAAATTTGAGATATAAACGGGTATCGAAGATACATGCACAAATCGACTTTTTGTGCCCAAAAAACGTGTTTTAGTATTTTTTTGGCCTGTTAATTGAAAATATTCTAGCAAAGAGTAGACATGTACAAATCGCTTCTGAGACCTAAAAAACTCGGTGTTTTTAGGCTAAATTGGGATATAAACGGGCATCGAAGATGCATGCACAAATCGACTTTTTGGGCCCAAAAAACGTGTTTTAGCATTTTTTTAGCCTGTAAATTGAAAATTTTCTAGCACAGAGTAGACATGTACAAATCGCTTCTGAGACCCCCAAAACTCGATTTTTCGGTGTTTTTAGGCTAAATTTGGGATATAAACGTGTATCGAAAATGTATGCACAAATCGACTTTTTGGGCCCAAATAACGTGTTTTAGCATTCTTTTTGCTTGAAAATTGAAAATTTTCTAGTACAGTGTAGACATGTACAAATCGCTTCTGAGACCCCAAAAAACGAATTTTTCGGTATTTTTAGGCTAAATTTGGGATATAAACGGATATCGAAGATGCATGCACAAATCGACTTTTTGGGCCAAAAAAAAGTGTTTTAGCATTTTTTTGGCCTGTAAATTGAAAATTTTCTACCACAGTGTAGACATGTACAGATCGCTTCTGGGACCCATAAAACTCAAATTTTCGGTGTTTTTAGGCTAAATTTGTGATATAAACGGGTATCGAAGATGCATGCACAAATCGACTTTTTGGGCCCAAAAAACGTGTTTTAGCATTTTTTTAGCCTGTAAATTGAAAATTTTCTAGCACAGTGTAGACATGTACAAATCACTTCTGAAACCCAAAAAACTCGATTTTTCGATGTTTTTAGGCTAAATTTGGGATATAAACGGGTATCTAAAACGCATGCAAAAATCGACTTTTTTGGCCCAAAAAACGTGTTTTAGCATTTTTTTGGCCTGAAAATTGAAAATTTTCTTGCACAGTGTAGACATGTACAAATCGCTTCTGATACCGAAAAAACTCGATTTTTCGGTGTTTTTAGGCTAAATTTGGGATATAAACGGGTATCGAAGATACATGCACAAATCGACTTTTTGTGCCCAAAAAACGTGTTTTAGTATTTTTTTTGCCTGAAAATTGAAAATTTTCTAGCACAGTGTAGACATGTACAAATCACTTCTGAGACCCAAAAAAATCGATTTTTCGGTGTTTTTGGGCTAAATTTGGGATATAAACGGGTATCGAAGATGCATGCACAAATCGACTTTTTGGGCCCAAAAAACGTGTTTTAGCATTTTTTTGGCCTGAAAATTGAAAATTTTCTAGCACAGTGTAGACATGTACAAATCGCTTCTGAGACCAAAAAAACTCGATTTTTCGGTGTTTTGGGGCTAAATTTGGGATATAAACGGGTATCGAAGATGCATGCACATATCGACTTTTTGGGCCCAAAAAACGTGTTTTAACATATTTTTGGCCTGTAAAATGAAAATTTTCTAGCACAGTGTAGACATGTACAGATCGCTTCTGGGACCCATAAAACTCAAATTTTCGGTGTTTTTAGGCTAAATTTGTGATATAAACGGGTATCGAAGATGCATGCACAAATCGACTTTTTGGGCCCAAAAAACGTGTTTTAGCATTTTTTTAGCCTGTAAATTGAAAATTTTCTAGCACAGAGTAGACATGTACAAATCGCTTCTGAGTCCTAAAAAACTCGGTGTTTTTAGGCTAAATTGGGATATAAACGGGTATCGAAGGTGCATGCAAAAATCGACTTTTTGGGCCCAAAAAACGTGTTTTAGCATTTTTTTGGCCTGTAAATTGAAAATTTTCTAGCACAGAGTAGACATGTACAAATCGCTTCTGAGACCTAAAAAACTCGGTGTTTTTAGGCTAAATTGGGATATAAACGGGTATCGAAGATGCATGCAAAAATCGACTTTTTGGGCCCAAAAAACGTGTTTTAGCATTTTTTTGGCCTGAAAATTGAAAATTTTCTAGAACAGTGTAGATATGGACAAATCGCTTCTGAAACCCAAGAAACTCGAATTTTCGGTGTTCTTAGGCTAAATTTGGGATATAAACGGGTATCGAAGATACATGCACAAATCGACTTTTTGTGCCCAAAAAACGTGTTTTAGTATTTTTTTGCCTGAAAATTGAAAATTTTCTAACACAGTGTAGACATGTACAAATCACTACTGAAACCAAAAAAATCGATTTTTCGGTGTTTTTAGGCTAAATATGGGATATAAACGGGTATCGAAGAAGCATGCACAAATCGACTTTTTGGACCCAAAAAACGTGTTTTAACATTTTTTTGGCCTGTAAATTGAAAAATTTCTAGCACAGTGTAGACATTTACAGATCGCTTCTGGGACCAAAAAACTCGAATTTTCGGTGTTTTTAGGCTAAATTTGGGATATAAACAGGTATCGAAGATACTTGCTCAAATCGACATTTTGTGCCCAAAAAACGTGTTTTAGTATTTTTTTTGCCTGAAAATTGAAAATTTTCTAGCAGAGTGTAGACATGTACAAATCGCTTCTGAGACCCAAAAAACTCGATTTTTCAGAGTTTGTATGCTAAATTTGGGATATAAACGGGTATCGAAGATTCATGCACAAATCGTCTTTTTGGGCCCAAAAAACGTGTTTAAGCATTTTTTTTGCCTGAAAATAGAAAATTTTCTAGCACAGTGTAGACATGTACAAATCGCTTCTGAGACCCAAAAAACTTGATTTTTCGGTGTTTTTGGGCTAAATTTGCGATGTAAACGGGTATCGAAGATGCATGCACATATCGACTTTTTGGGCCCAAAAAACGTGTTTTAACATATTTTTGGCCTGTAAATTGAAAATTTTCTAGCACAGTGTATACATGTACAGATCGCTTCTGGGACCCAAAAAACACAAATTTTCGGTGTTTTTAGGCTAAATTTGTGATAGAAACGGGTATCGAAGATGCATGCACAAATCGACTTTTTGGGCCAAAAAAACGTGTTTTAGCATTTTTTTGGCCTGTAAATTGAAAATTTTCTTGCACAGTGTAGACATGCACAAATAGACTTTTTGGGCCCAAAAAACGTGTTTTAGCATTTTTTTTTGCCTGAAAATAGAACATTTTCTAGCACAGTGTAGACATGTACAAATCGCTTCTGAGACCCAAAAAACTTGATTTTTCGGTGTTTTTATGCTAAATTTGGGATATAAACGGGTATCGAAGATGCATGCACAAATCGACGTTTTGGGCCCAAAAAACGTGTTTTAACATTTTTTTGGCCTGTAAATTAAAAAAATTCTAGCACAGTGTAGACATGTACAAATCGCTTCTGAGACCCAAAAAACTCGATTTTTCGGTGTTTTTAGGATAAATTTGGGATATAAACGGGTATCGAATATGCATGCACCTATCGACTTTGTCGGCCCCAAAAAACGTGTTTTAACATATTTTTTGTCTGTAAATTGAAAATTATCAAGCACAGTGTAGACATGTACAGATCGCTTCTTGGACCCAAAAAACTCAAATTTTCGGTGTTTTTTGGCTAAATTTGGGATATAAACGTGTACCAAAGATACATGCAAAAATCGACTTTTTGGGCCAAAAAAACGTGTTTTAGCATTTTTTTTGCCTGAACATTTTCTAGCACAGTGTAGACATGTACAGATCGCTTCTGGGACCCAAAAACTCGAATTTTCGGTGTTTTTATGCTAAATTTGGGATATAATCGGGTACCGAAGATACATGCACAAATCAACTTTTTGGGCCCAAAAAACGTGTTTTAACATTTTTTTGGCCTGGAAATTGAAAATTTTCTTGCACAGTATAGACATGCACAAATAGACATTTTGGGCCCAAAAAACGTGTTTTAGCATTTTTTTGGCCTGAAAATTGAAAATTTTCTGGCACAGTGTAGACATGTACAAATCGCTTCTGAGACCCAAAAAACTCGATTTTTCGGTGTTTTTAGGCTAAATTTGGGATATAAAAGGGTACCGAAGATACATGCACAAATCAACTTTTTGGGTCCAAAAAACGTGTTTTAACATTTTTTTGGCCTTTAAATTGAAAATTTTCTTGCACAGTATAGACATGCATTAATAGACTTTTTGGGCCCAAAAAACGTGGTTTAGCATTTTTTTGGCCTGAAAATTGAAAATTTACTAGCACAGTGTAGACATGTAGAAGTCGCTTCTGAGACCCAAAAATCTTGATTTTTCGATGTATTTATGCTAAATTTGTGATATAAACGGGTATCGAAGATGCATGCACAAATCGACTTTTTGGGCCCAAAAAACGTGTTTTAGCATTTTTTTAGCCTGTAAATTGAAAATTTTCTAGAACAGTGTAGATATGGACAAATCGCTTCTGAAACCCAAGAAACTCGAATTTTCGGTGTTCTTAGGCTAAATTTGGGATATAAACGGGTATCGAAGATACATGCAAAAATCGACTTTTTGTGCCCAAAAAACGTGTTTTAGTATTTTTTTTGCCTGAAAATTGAAAATTTTCTAGCACAGTGTAGACATGTACAGATCGCTTCTTGGACCAAAAAAACTCAAATTTTCGGTGTTTTTTGGCTAAATTTGGGATATAAACGTGTACCAAAGATACATGCAAAAATCGACTTTTTGGGCCAAAAAAACGTGTTTTAGCCTTTTTTTTGCCTGAAAATTTTCTAGCACAGTGTAGACATGTACAGATCGCTTCTGGGACCCATAAAACTCAAATTTTCGGTGTTTTTAGGCTAAATTTGTGATATAAACGGGTATCGAAGATGCATGCACAAATCGACTTTTTGGGCCCAAAAAACGTGTTTTAGCATTTTTTTGGCCTGTAAATTGAAAATTTTCTAGCACAGAGTAGACATGTACAAATCGCTTCTGAGACCTAAAAAACTCGGTGTTTTTAGGCTAAATTGGGATATAAACGGGTATCGAAGATGCATGCAAAAATCGACTTTTTGGGCCCAAAAAACGTGTTTTAGCATTTTTTTGGCCTGTAAATTGAAAATTTTCTAGAAGAGTGTAGACATGGACAAATCGCTTCTGAAACCCAAGAAACTCGAATTTTCGGTGTTTTTAGGCTAAATTTGGGATATAAACGGGTTTCCAAAACGCATGCAAAAATCGACTTTTTTGGCCAAAAAAGCGTGTTTTAGCATTTTTTTTTGCCTTAAAATTGAAAATTTTCCTGCACAGTGTAGACATGTACAAATCGCTTCTGATACCAAAAAAACTCGATTTTTCGGTGTTTTTAGGCTAAATTTGGGATATAAACGGGTATCGAAGATACTTGCTCAAATCGACTTTTTGTGCCCAAAAAACGTGTTTTAGTATTTTTTTTGACTGAAAATTGAAAATTTTCTAGCACAGTGTAGACATGTACAAATCACTTCTGAAACCCAAAAAACTCGATTTTTCGGTGTTTTTAGGCTAAATTTGGGATATAAACGGGTATCGAAAACGCATGCAAAAATCGACTTTTTTGGCCGAACAAACGTGTTTTAGCATTTGTTTTGCCTGAAAATTGAAAAATTTCTTGCACAGTGTAGACATGTACAAATTGCTTCTGATACCAAAGCAACTCGATTTTTCGGTGTTTTTAGGCTAAATTTGGGATATAAACGGGTATCGAAGATACATGCGCAAATCGACTTTTTGTGCCCAAAAAACGTGTTTTAGTATTTTTTTTGCCTGAAAATTGAAAATTCTCTAGCACAGTGCAGACATGTACAAATTGCTTCTGAAACCCAAAAAACTCGATTTTTCGGTGTTTTTATGCTAAATTTGGGATATAAACGGGTATCGAAGAAGCATGCACAAATCGACTTTTTGGGCCCAAAAAACGTGTTTTAACATTTTTTGGGCCTGTAAATTGAAAAATTTCTAGCACAGTGTAGACATTTACAGATCGCTTCTGGGACCAAAAAACTCGAATTTTCGGTGTTTTTGGGCTAAATTTGGGATACAAACGGGTATCGAAGATGAATGCACATATCGACTTTTTGGGTCCAAAAAACGTGTTTTAGCATTTTTTTGGCCTGTAAATTGAAAATTTTCTAGCACAGTGTAGACATGTACAAATCGCTTCTGATACCGAAAAAACTCGATTTTTCGGTGTTTTTAGGCTAAATTTGAGATATAAACGGGTATCGAAGATACATGCACAAATCGACTTTTTGTGCCCAAAAAACGTGTTTTAGTATTTTTTTGGCCTGAAAATTGACAATTTTCTAGCACAGTGTAGACATGTACAAATCACTTCTGAAACCCAAAAAAATCGATTTTTCGGTGTTTTTAGGCTAAATTTGGAATATAAACGGGTATGGAAGATACATGCACAAATCTTCTTTTTGGGCCCAAAAAACGTGTTTTAGTATTTTTTTTGCCTGAAAATTGAAAATTTTCTAGCACAGTGTAGACATGTACAAATCACTTCTGAGACCCAAAAAAATCGATTTTTCGGTGTTTATGGGCTAAATTTGGGATATAAACGGGTATCGAAGAAGCATGCACAAATCGACTTTTTGGGCCAAAAAAAACGTGTTTTAGCATTTTTTTGGCCTGTAAATTGAAAATATTCTAGCAAAGAGTAGACATGTACAAATCGCTTCTGAGACCTAAAAAACTCGGTGTTTTTAGGCTAAATTGGGATATAAACGGGCATCGAAGATGCATGCACAAATCGACTTTTTGGGCCCAAAAAACGTGTTTTAGCATTTTTTTAGCCTGTAAATTGAAAATTTTCTAGCACAGAGTAGACATGTACAAATCGCTTCTGAGACCCCAAAAACTCGATTTTTCGGTGTTTTTAGGCTAAATTTGGGATATAAACGTGTATCGAAAATGTATGCACAAATCGACTTTTTGGTCCCAAATAACGTGTTTTAGCATTCTTTTTGCTTGAAAATTGAAAATTTTCTAGTACAGTGTAGACATGTACAAATCGCTTCTGAGACCCCAAAAAACGAATTTTTCGGTATTTTTAGGCTAAATTTGGGATATAAACGGATATCGAAGATGCATGCACAAATCGACTTTTTGGGCCAAAAAAAAGTGTTTTAGCATTTTTTTGGCCTGTAAATTGAAAATTTTCTAGCACAGTGTAGACATGTACAGATCGCTTCTGGGACCCATAAAACTCAAATTTTCGGTGTTTTTAGGCTAAATTTGTGATATAAACGGGTATCGAAGATGCATGCACAAATCGACTTTTTGGGCCCAAAAAACGTGTTTTAGCATTTTTTTAGCCTGTAAATTGAAAATTTTCTAGCACAGTGTAGACATGTACAAATCACTTCTGAAACCCAAAAAACTCGATTTTTCGATGTTTTTAGGCTAAATTTGGGATATAAACGGGTATCTAAAACGCATGCAAAAATCGACTTTTTTGGCCCAAAAACGTGTTTTAGCATTTTTTTGGCCTGAAAATTGAAAATTTTCTTGCACAGTGTAGACATGTACAAATCGCTTCTGATACCGAAAAAACTCGATTTTTCGGTGTTTTTAGGCTAAATTTGGGATATAAACGGGTATCGAAGATACATGCACAAATCGACTTTTTGTGCCCAAAAAACGTGTTTTAGTATTTTTTTTGCCTGAAAATTGAAAATTTTCTAGCACAGTGTAGACATGTACAAATCACTTCTGAGACCCCAAAAAATCGATTTTTCGGTGTTTTTGGGCTAAATTTGGGATATAAACGGGTATCGAAGATGCATGCACAAATCGACTTTTTGGGCCCAAAAAACGTGTTTTAGCATTTTTTTGGCCTGAAAATTGAAAATTTTCTAGCACAGTGTAGACATGTACAAATCGCTTCTGAGACCAAAAAAACTCGATTTTTCGGTGTTTTGGGGCTAAATTTGGGATATAAACGGGTATCGAAGATGCATGCACATATCGACTTTTTGGGCCCAAAAAACGTGTTTTAACATATTTTTGGCCTGTAAAATGAAAATTTTCTAGCACAGTGTAGACATGTACAGATCGCTTCTGGGACCCATAAAACTCAAATTTTCGGTGTTTTTAGGCTAAATTTGTGATATAAACGGGTATCGAAGATGCATGCACAAATCGACTTTTTGGGCCCAAAAAACGTGTTTTAGCATTTTTTTAGCCTGTAAATTGAAAATTTTCTAGCACAGAGTAGACATGTACAAATCGCTTCTGAGTCCTAAAAAACTCGGTGTTTTTAGGCTAAATTGGGATATAAACGGGTATCGAAGGTGCATGCAAAAATCGACTTTTTGGGCCCAAAAAACGTGTTTTAGCATTTTTTTGGCCTGTAAATTGAAAATTTTCTAGCACAGAGTAGACATGTACAAATTGCTTCTGAGACCTAAAAAACTCGGTGTTTTTAGGCTAAATTGGGATATAAACGGGTATCGAAGATGCATGCAAAAATCGACTTTTTGGGCCCAAAAAACGTGTTTTAGCATTTTTTTGGCCTGAAAATTGAAAATTTTCTAGAACAGTGTAGATATGGACAAATCGCTTCTGAAACCCAAGAAACTCGAATTTTCGGTGTTCTTAGGCTAAATTTGGGATATAAACGGGTATCGAAGATACATGCACAAATCGACTGTTTGTGCCCAAAAAACGTGTTTTAGTATTTTTTTGCCTGAAAATTGAAAATTTTCTAGCACAGTGTAGACATGTACAAATCACTTCTGAAACCCAAAAAACTCGATTTTTCGGTGTTTTTAGGCTAAATTTGGGATATAAACGGGTATCGAAGATGCATGCACATATCGACTTTTTGGGCCCAAAAAACGTGTTTTAACATATTTTTGGCCTGTAAAATGAAAATTTTCTAGCACAGTGTAGACATGTACAGATCGCTTCTGGGACCCATAAAACTCAAATTTTCGGTGTTTTTAGGCTAAATTTGTGATATAAACGGTTATCGAAGATGCATGCACAAATCGACTTTTTGGGCCCAAAAAACGTGTTTTAGCATTTTTTTGGCCTGTAAATTGAAAATTTTCTAGTACAGAGTAGACATGTACAAATCGCTTCTGAGACCTAAAAAACTCGGTGTTTTTAGGCTAAATTGGGATATAAACGGGTATCGAAGATGCATGCAAAAATCGACTTTTTGGGCCCAAAAAACGTGTTTTAGCATTTTTTTGGCCTGTAAATTGAAAATTTTCTAGAAGAGTGTAGACATGGACAAATCGCTTCTGAAACCCAAGAAACTCGAATTTTCGGTGTTTTTAGGCTAAATTTGGGATATAAACGTGTATCGAAAATGTATGCACAAATCGACTTTTTGGTCCCAAATAACGTGTTTTAGCATTCTTTTTGCTTGAAAATTGAAAATTTTCTAGTACAGTGTAGACATGTACAAATCGCTTCTGAGACCCCAAAAAACGAATTTTTCGGTATTTTTAGGCTAAATTTGGGATATAAACGGATATCGAAGATGCATGCACAAATCGACTTTTTGGGCCAAAAAAAAGTGTTTTAGCATTTTTTTGGCCTGTAAATTGAAAATTTTCTAGCACAGTGTAGACATGTACAGATCGCTTCTGGGACCCATAAAACTCAAATTTTCGGTGTTTTTAGGCTAAATTTGTGATATAAACGGGTATCGAAGATGCATGCACAAATCGACTTTTTGGGCCCAAAAAACGTGTTTTAGCATTTTTTTAGCCTGTAAATTGAAAATTTTCTAGCACAGTGTAGACATGTACAAATCACTTCTGAAACCCAAAAAACTCGATTTTTCGATGTTTTTAGGCTAAATTTGGGATATAAACGGGTATCTAAAACGCATGCAAAAATCGACTTTTTTGGCCCAAAAACGTGTTTTAGCATTTTTTTGGCCTGAAAATTGAAAATTTTCTTGCACAGTGTAGACATGTACAAATCGCTTCTGATACCGAAAAAACTCGATTTTTCGGTGTTTTTAGGCTAAATTTGGGATATAAACGGGTATCGAAGATACATGCACAAATCGACTTTTTGTGCCCAAAAAACGTGTTTTAGTATTTTTTTTGCCTGAAAATTGAAAATTTTCTAGCACAGTGTAGACATGTACAAATCACTTCTGAGACCCCAAAAAATCGATTTTTCGGTGTTTTTGGGCTAAATTTGGGATATAAACGGGTATCGAAGATGCATGCACAAATCGACTTTTTGGGCCCAAAAAACGTGTTTTAGCATTTTTTTGGCCTGAAAATTGAAAATTTTCTAGCACAGTGTAGACATGTACAAATCGCTTCTGAGACCAAAAAAACTCGATTTTTCGGTGTTTTGGGGCTAAATTTGGGATATAAACGGGTATCGAAGATGCATGCACATATCGACTTTTTGGGCCCAAAAAACGTGTTTTAACATATTTTTGGCCTGTAAAATGAAAATTTTCTAGCACAGTGTAGACATGTACAGATCGCTTCTGGGACCCATAAAACTCAAATTTTCGGTGTTTTTAGGCTAAATTTGTGATATAAACGGGTATCGAAGATGCATGCACAAATCGACTTTTTGGGCCCAAAAAACGTGTTTTAGCATTTTTTTAGCCTGTAAATTGAAAATTTTCTAGCACAGAGTAGACATGTACAAATCGCTTCTGAGTCCTAAAAAACTCGGTGTTTTTAGGCTAAATTGGGATATAAACGGGTATCGAAGGTGCATGCAAAAATCGACTTTTTGGGCCCAAAAAACGTGTTTTAGCATTTTTTTGGCCTGTAAATTGAAAATTTTCTAGCACAGAGTAGACATGTACAAATCGCTTCTGAGACCTAAAAAACTCGGTGTTTTTAGGCTAAATTGGGATATAAACGGGTATCGAAGATGCATGCAAAAATCGACTTTTTGGGCCCAAAAAACGTGTTTTAGCATTTTTTTGGCCTGAAAATTGAAAATTTTCTAGAACAGTGTAGATATGGACAAATCGCTTCTGAAACCCAAGAAACTCGAATTTTCGGTGTTCTTAGGCTAAATTTGGGATATAAACGGGTATCGAAGATACATGCACAAATCGACTGTTTGTGCCCAAAAAACGTGTTTTAGTATTTTTTTGCCTGAAAATTGAAAATTTTCTAGCACAGTGTAGACATGTACAAATCACTTCTGAAACCCAAAAAACTCGATTTTTCGGTGTTTTTAGGCTAAATTTGGGATATAAACGGGTATCGAAGATGCATGCACATATCGACTTTTTGGGCCCAAAAAACGTGTTTTAACATATTTTTGGTCTGTAAATTGAAAATTTTCTAGCACAGTGTAGACATGTACAGATCGCTTCTGGGACCCATAAAACTCAAATTTTCGGTGTTTTTAGGCTAAATTTGTGATATAAACGGTTATCGAAGATGCATGCACAAATCGACTTTTTGGGCCCAAAAAACGTGTTTTAGCATTTTTTTGGCCTGTAAATTGAAAATTTTCTAGTACAGAGTAGACATGTACAAATCGCTTCTGAGACCTAAAAAACTCGGTGTTTTTAGGCTAAATTGGGATATAAACGGGTATCGAAGATGCATGCAAAAATCGACTTTTTGGGCCCAAAAAACGTGTTTTAGCATTTTTTTGGCCTGTAAATTGAAAATTTTCTAGAAGAGTGTAGACATGGACAAATCGCTTCTGAAACCCAAGAAACTCGAATTTTCGGTGTTTTTAGGCTAAATTTGGGATATAAACGGGTTTCCAAAACGCATGCAAAAATCGACTTTTTTGGCCCAAAAAGCGTGTTTTAGCATTTTTTTTGCCTTAAAATTAAAAATTTTCCTGCACAGTGTAGACATGCACAAATCGCTTCTGATACCAAAAAACCTCGATTTTTCGGTGTTTTTAGGCTAAATTTGGGATATAAATGGGTATCGAAGATACATGCACAAATCGACTTTTTGTGCCCAAAAAACGTGTTTTAGTATTTTTTTTGCCTGAAAATTGAAAATTTTCTAACACAGTGTAGACATGTACAAATCACTACTGAAACCAAAAAAATCGATTTTTCGGTGTTTCTAGGCTAAATATGGGATATAAACGGGTATCGAAGAAGCATGCACAAATCGACTTTTTGGACCCAAAAAACGTGTTTTAACATTTTTTTGGCCTGTAAATTGAAAAATTTCTAGCACAGTGTAGACATTTACAGATCGCTTCTGGGACCAAAAAACTCGAATTTTCGGTGTTTTTAGGCTAAATTTGGGATATAAACAGGTATCGAAGATACTTGCTCAAATCGACATTTTGTGCCCAAAAAACGTGTTTTAGTATTTTTTTTGCCTGAAAATTGAAAATTTTCTAGCAGAGTGTAGACATGTACAAATCGCTTCTGAGACCCAAAAAACTCGATTTTTCAGAGTTTGTATGCTAAATTTGGGATATAAACGGGTATCGAAGATTCATGCACAAATCGTCTTTTTGGGCCCAAAAAACGTGTTTAAGCATTTTTTTTGCCTGAAAATAGAAAATTTTCTAGCACAGTGTAGACATGTACAAATCGCTTCTGAGACCCAAAAAACTTGATTTTTCGGTGTTTTTGGGCTAAATTTGCGATGTAAACGGGTATCGAAGATGCATGCACATATCGACTTTTTGGGCCCAAAAAACGTGTTTTAACATATTTTTGGCCTGTAAATTGAAAATTTTCTAGCACAGTGTATACATGTACAGATCGCTTCTGGGACCCAAAAAACACAAATTTTCGGTGTTTTTAGGCTAAATTTGTGATAGAAACGGGTATCGAAGATGCATGCACAAATCGACTTTTTGGGCCAAAAAAACGTGTTTTAGCATTTTTTTGGCCTGTAAATTGAAAATTTTCTTGCACAGTGTAGACATGCACAAATAGACTTTTTGGGCCCAAAAAACGTGTTTTAGCATTTTTCTTGCCTGAAAATTGAAAATTTTATAGCACAGTGTAGACATGTACAAATCGCTTCTGAGACCCAAAAAACTTGATTTTTCGGTGTTTTTATGCTAAATTTGGGATATAAACGGGTATCGAAGATGCATGCACAAATCGACGTTTTGGGCCCAAAAAACGTGTTTTAACATTTTTTTGGCCTGTAAATTAAAAAAATTCTAGCACAGTGTAGACATGTACAAATCGCTTCTGAGACCCAAAAAACTCGATTTTTCGGTGTTTTTAGGATAAATTTGGGATATAAACGGGTATCGAATATGCATGCACCTATCGACTTTGTCGGCCCCAAAAAACGTGTTTTAACATATTTTTTGTCTGTAAATTGAAAATTTTCAAGCACAGTGTAGACATGTACAGATCGCTTCTTGGACCCAAAAAACTCAAATTTTCGGTGTTTTTTGGCTAAATTTGGGATATAAACGTGTACCAAAGATACATGCAAAAATCGACTTTTGGGCCAAAAAAACGTGTTTTAGCATTTTTTTTTGCCTGAACATTTTCTAGCACAGTGTAGACATGTACAGATCGCTTCTGGGACCCAAAAACTCGAATTTTCGGTGTTTTTATGCTAAATTTGGGATATAATCGGGTACCGAAGATACATGCACAAATCAACTTTTTGGGCCCAAAAAACGTGTTTTAAAATTTTTTTGGCCTGGAAATTGAAAATTTTCTTGCACAGTATAGACATGCACAAATAGACATTTTGGGCCCAAAAAACGTGTTTTAGCATTTTTTTGGCCTGAAAATTGAAAATTTTCTGGCACAGTGTAGACATGTACAAATCGCTTCTGAGACCCAAAAAACTCGATTTTTCGGTGTTTTTAGGCTAAATTTGGGATATAAAAGGGTACCGAAGATACATGCACAAATCAACTTTTTGGGTCCAAAAAACGTGTTTTAACATTTTTTTGGCCTTTAAATTGAAAATTTTCTTGCACAGTATAGACATGCATTAATAGACTTTTTGGGCCCAAAAAACGTGGTTTAGCATTTTTTTGGCCTGAAAATTGAAAATTTACTAGCACAGTGTAGACATGTAGAAGTCGCTTCTGAGACCCAAAAATCTTGATTTTTCGATGTATTTATGCTAAATTTGTGATATAAACGGGTATCGAAGATGCATGCACAAATCGACTTTTTGGGCCCAAAAAACGTGTTTTAGCATTTTTTTAGCCTGTAAATTGAAAATTTTCTAGAACAGTGTAGATATGGACAAATCGCTTCTGAAACCCAAGAAACTCGAATTTTCGGTGTTCTTAGGCTAAATTTGGGATATAAACGGGTATCGAAGATACATGCAAAAATCGACTTTTTGTGCCCAAAAAACGTGTTTTAGTATTTTTTTTGCCTGAAAATTGAAAATTTTCTAGCACAGTGTAGACATGTACAGATCGCTTCTTGGACCAAAAAAACTCAAATTTTCGGTGTTTTTTGGCTAAATTTGGGATATAAACGTGTACCAAAGATACATGCAAAAATCGACTTTTTGGGCCAAAAAAACGTGTTTTAGCCTTTTTTTTGCCTGAAAATTTTCTAGCACAGTGTAGACATGTACAGATCGCTTCTGGGACCCATAAAACTCAAATTTTCGGTGTTTTTAGGCTAAATTTGTGATATAAACGGGTATCGAAGATGCATGCACAAATCGACTTTTTGGGCCCAAAAAACGTGTTTTAGCATTTTTTTGGCCTGTAAATTGAAAATTTTCTAGCACAGAGTAGACATGTACAAATCGCTTCTGAGACCTAAAAAACTCGGTGTTTTTAGGCTAAATTGGGATATAAACGGGTATCGAAGATGCATGCAAAAATCGACTTTTTGGGCCCAAAAAACGTGTTTTAGCATTTTTTTGGCCTGTAAATTGAAAATTTTCTAGAAGAGTGTAGACATGGACAAATCGCTTCTGAAACCCAAGAAACTCGAATTTTCGGTGTTTTTAGGCTAAATTTGGGATATAAACGGGTTTCCAAAACGCATGCAAAAATCGACTTTTTTGGCCAAAAAAGCGTGTTTTAGCATTTTTTTTTTGCCTTAAAATTGAAAATTTTCCTGCACAGTGTAGACATGTACAAATCGCTTCTGATACCAAAAAAACTCGATTTTTCGGTGTTTTTAGGCTAAATTTGGGATATAAATGGGTATCGAAGATACATGCACAAATCGACTTTTTGTGCCCAAAAAACGTGTTTTAGTATTTTTTTTGCCTGAAAATTGAAAATTTTCTAACACAGTGTAGACATGTACAAATCACTTCTGAAACCAAAAAAATCGATTTTTCGGTGTTTTTAGGCTAAATTTGGGATATAAACGGGTATCGAAGAAGCATGCACAAATCGACTTTTTGGACCCAAAAAACGTGTTTTAACATTTTTTTGGCCTGTAAATTGAAAAATTTCTAGCACAGTGTAGACATTTACAGATCGCTTCTGGGACCAAAAAACTCGAATTTTCGGTGTTTTTAGGCTAAATTTGGGATATAAACAGGTATCGAAGATACTTGCTCAAATCGACTTTTTGTGCCCAAAAAACGTGTTTTAGTATTTTTTTTGACTGAAAATTGAAAATTTTCTAGCACAGTGTAGACATGTACAAATCGCTTCTGAGACCCAAAAAACTCGATTTTTCAGAGTTTTTATGCTAAATTTGGGATATAAACGGGTATCGAAGATGCATGCACAAATCGTCTTTTTGGGCCCAAAAAACGTGTTTAAGCATTTTTTTTGCCTGAAAATAAACAATTTTCTAGCACAGTGTAGACATGTACAAATCGCTTCTGAGACCCAAAAAACTTGATTTTTCGGTGTTTTTGGGCTAAATTTGCGATGTAAACGGGTATCGAAGATGCATGCACATATCGACTTTTTGGGCCCAAAAAACGTGTTTTAACATATTTTTGGCCTGTAAATTGAAAATTTTCTAGCACAGAGTAGACATGTACAAATCGCTTCTGAGACCTAAAAAACTCGGTGTTTTTAGGCTAAATTGGGATATAAACGGGTATCGAAGATGCATGCAAAAATCGACTTTTTGGGCCCAAAAAACGTGTTTTAGCATTTTTTTGGCCTGAAAATTGAAAATTTTCTAGAACAGTGTAGATATGGACAAATCGCTTCTGAAACCCAAGAAACTCGAATTTTCGGTGTTCTTAGGCTAAATTTGGGATATAAACGGGTATCGAAGATACATGCACAAATCGACTTTTTGTGCCCAAAAAACGTGTTTTAGTATTTTTTTGCCTGAAAATTGAAAATTTTCTAGCACAGTGTAGATATGTACAAATCACTTCTGAAACCCAAAAAACTCGATTTTTCGGTGTTTTTAGGCTAAATTTGGGATATAAACGGGTATCGAAGATGCATGCACATATCGACTTTTTGGGCCCAAAAAACGTGTTTTAACATATTTTTGGCCTGTAAATTGAAAATTTTCTAGCACAGTGTAGACATGTACAGATCGCTTCTGGGACCCATAAAACTCAAATTTTCGGTGTTTTTAGGCTAAATTTGTGATATAAACGGGTATCGAAGATGCATGCACAAATCGACTTTTTGGGCCCAAAAAACGTGTTTTAGCATATTTTTGGCCTGTAAATTGAAAATTTTCTAGCACAGAGTAGTCATGTACAAATCGCTTCTGAGACCTAAAAAACTCGGTGTTTTTAGGCTAAATTGGGATATAAACGGGTATCGAAGATGCATGCAAAAATCGACTTTTTGGGCCCAAAAAACGTGTTTTAGCTTTTTTTTGGCCTGTAAATTGAAAATTTTCTAGAAGAGTGTAGACATGGACAAATCGCTTCTGAAACCCAAGAAACTCGAATTTTCGGTGTTATTAGGCTAAATTTGGGATATAAACGGGTTTCCAAAACGCATGCAAAAATCGACTTTTTTGGCCCAAAAAACGTGTTTTAGCATTTTTTTTGCCTTAAAATTGAAAATTTTCCTGCACAGTGTAGACATGTACAAATCGCTTCTGATACCAAAAAAACTCGATTTTTCGGTGTTTTTAGGCTAAATTTGGGATATAAATGGGTATCGAAGATTCATGCACAAATCGACTTTTTGTGCCCAAAAAACATGTTTCAGTATTTTTTTTGCCTGAAAATTGAAAATTTTCTAACACAGTGTAGACATGTACAAATCACTTCTGAAACCAAAAAAATCGATTTTTCGGTGTTTTTAGGCTAAATTTGGGATATAAACGGGTATCGAAGAAGCATGCACAAATCGACTTTTTGGACCCAAAAAACGTGTTTTAACATTTTTTTGGCCTGTAAATTGAAAAATTTCTAGCACAGTGTAGACATTTACAGATCGCTTCTGGGACCAAAAAACTCGAATTTTCGGTGTTTTTAGGCTAAATTTGGGATATAAACAGGTATCGAAGATACTTGCTCAAATCGACTTTTTGTGCCCAAAAAACGTGTTTTAGTATTTTTTTTGCCTGAAAATTGAAAATTTTCTAGCACAGTGTAGACATGTACAAATCGCTTCTGAGACCCAAAAAACTCGATTTTTCAGAGTTTTTATGCTAAATTTGGGATATAAACGGGTATCGAAGATGCATGCACAAATCTTCTTTTTGGGCCCAAAAAACGTGTTTAAGCATTTTTTTGGCCTGAAAATAGAAAATTTTCTAGCACAGTGTAGACATGTACAAATCGCTTCTGAGACCCAAAAAACTTGATTTTTCGGTGTTTTTGGGCTAAATTTGCGATGTAAACGGGTATCGAAGATGCATGCACATATCGACTTTTTGGGCCCAAAAAACGTGTTTTAACATATTTTTGGCCTGTAAATTGAAAATTTTCTAGGACAGTGTAGACATGTACAGATCGCTTCTGGGACCCAAAAAACACAAATTTTCGGTGTTTTTAGGCTAAATTTGTGATAGAAACGGGTATCGAAGATGCATGCACAAATCGACTTTTTGGGCCAAGAAAACGTGTTTTAACATATTTTTGGCCTGTAAATTGAAAATTTTCTTGCACAGTGTAGACATGCACAAATAGACTTTTTGGGCCCAAAAAACGTGTTTTAGCATTTTTTTTTGCCTGAAAATAGAACATTTTCTAGCACAGTGTAGACATGTACAAATCGCTTCTGAGACCCAAAAAACTCGATTTTTCGGTGTTTTTAGGATAAATTTGGGATATAAACGGGTATCGAATATGCATGCACCTATCGACTTTGTGGGCCCCAAAAAACGTGTTTTAACATATTTTTTGTCTGTAAATTGAAAATTTTCAAGCACAGTGTAGACATGTACAGATCGCTTCTTGGACCCAAAAAACTCGAATTTTCGGTGTTTTTAGGCTAAATTTGGGATATAAACGTGTACCAAAGATACATGCAAAAATCGACTTTTTGGGCCAAAAAAACGTGTTTTAGCATTTTTTTTGCCTGAAAATTTTCTAGCACAGTGTAGACATGTACAGATCGCTTCTGGGACCCAAAAACTCGAATTTTCGGTGTTTTTATGCTAAATTTGGGATATAATCGGGTACCGAAGATACATGCACAAATCAACTTTTTGGGCCCAAAAAACGTGTTTTAACATTTTTTTGGCCTGGAAATTGAAAATTTTCTTGCACAGTATAGACATGCAAAAATCGACTTTTTGTGCCCAAAAAACGTGTTTTAGTATTTTTTTTGCCTGAAAATTGAAAATTTTCTAGCACAGTGTAGACATGTACAGATCGCTTCTTGGACCAAAAAAACTCAAATTTTCGGTGTTTTTTGGCTAAATTTGGGATATAAACGTGTACCAAAGATACATGCAAAAATCGACTTTTTGGGCCAAAAAAACGTGTTTTAGCCTTTTTTTTGCCTGAAAATTTTCTAGCACAGTGTAGACATGTACAGATCGCTTCTGGGACCCATAAAACTCAAATTTTCGGTGTTTTTAGGCTAAATTTGTGATATAAACGGGTATCGAAGATGCATGCACAAATCGACTTTTTGGGCCCAAAAAACGTGTTTTAGCATTTTTTTGGCCTGTAAATTGAAAATTTTCTAGCACAGAGTAGACATGTACAAATCGCTTCTGAGACCTAAAAAACTCGGTGTTTTTAGGCTAAATTGGGATATAAACGGGTATCGAAGATGCATGCAAAAATCGACTTTTTGGGCCCAAAAAACGTGTTTTAGCATTTTTTTGGCCTGTAAATTGAAAATTTTCTAGAAGAGTGTAGACATGGACAAATCGCTTCTGAAACCCAAGAAACTCGAATTTTCGGTGTTTTTAGGCTAAATTTGGGATATAAACGGGTTTCCAAAACGCATGCAAAAATCGCCTTTTTTGGCCAAAAAAGCGTGTTTTAGCATTTTTTTTTTGCCTTAAAATTGAAAATTTTCCTGCACAGTGTAGACATGTACAAATCGCTTCTGATACCAAAAAAACTCGATTTTTCGGTGTTTTTAGGCTAAATTTGGGATATAAATGGGTATCGAAGATACATGCACAAATCGACTTTTTGTGCCCAAAAAACGTGTTTTAGTATTTTTTTTGCCTGAAAATTGAAAATTTTCTAACACAGTGTAGACATGTACAAATCACTTCTGAAACCAAAAAAATCGATTTTTCGGTGTTTTTAGGCTAAATTTGGGATATAAACGGGTATCGAAGAAGCATGCACAAATCGACTTTTTGGACCCAAAAAACGTGTTTTAACATTTTTTTGGCCTGTAAATTGAAAAATTTCTAGCACAGTGTAGACATTTACAGATCGCTTCTGGGACCAAAAAACTCGAATTTTCGGTGTTTTTAGGCTAAATTTGGGATATAAACAGGTATCGAAGATACTTGCTCAAATCGACTTTTTGTGCCCAAAAAACGTGTTTTAGTATTTTTTTTGACTGAAAATTGAAAATTTTCTAGCACAGTGTAGACATGTACAAATCGCTTCTGAGACCCAAAAAACTCGATTTTTCAGAGTTTTTATGCTAAATTTGGGATATAAACGGGTATCGAAGATGCATGCACAAATCGTCTTTTTGGGCCCAAAAAACGTGTTTAAGCATTTTTTTTGCCTGAAAATAAACAATTTTCTAGCACAGTGTAGACATGTACAAATCGCTTCTGAGACCCAAAAAACTTGATTTTTCGGTGTTTTTGGGCTAAATTTGCGATGTAAACGGGTATCGAAGATGCATGCACATATCGACTTTTTGGGCCCAAAAAACGTGTTTTAACATATTTTTGGCCTGTAAATTGAAAATTTTCTAGCACAGAGTAGACATGTACAAATCGCTTCTGAGACCTAAAAAACTCGGTGTTTTTAGGCTAAATTGGGATATAAACGGGTATCGAAGATGCATGCAAAAATCGACTTTTTGGGCCCAAAAAACGTGTTTTAGCATTTTTTTGGCCTGAAAATTGAAAATTTTCTAGAACAGTGTAGATATGGACAAATCGCTTCTGAAACCCAAGAAACTCGAATTTTCGGTGTTCTTAGGCTAAATTTGGGATATAAACGGGTATCGAAGATACATGCACAAATCGACTTTTTGTGCCCAAAAAACGTGTTTTAGTATTTTTTTGCCTGAAAATTGAAAATTTTCTAGCACAGTGTAGATATGTACAAATCACTTCTGAAACCCAAAAAACTCGATTTTTCGGTGTTTTTAGGCTAAATTTGGGATATAAACGGGTATCGAAGATGCATGCACATATCGACTTTTTGGGCCCAAAAAACGTGTTTTAACATATTTTTGGCCTGTAAATTGAAAATTTTCTAGCACAGTGTAGACATGTACAGATCGCTTCTGGGACCCATAAAACTCAAATTTTCGGTGTTTTTAGGCTAAATTTGTGATATAAACGGGTATCGAAGATGCATGCACAAATCGACTTTTTGGGCCCAAAAAACGTGTTTTAGCATATTTTTGGCCTGTAAATTGAAAATTTTCTAGCACAGAGTAGTCATGTACAAATCGCTTCTGAGACCTAAAAAACTCGGTGTTTTTAGGCTAAATTGGGATATAAACGGGTATCGAAGATGCATGCAAAAATCGACTTTTTGGGCCCAAAAAACGTGTTTTAGCTTTTTTTTGGCCTGTAAATTGAAAATTTTCTAGAAGAGTGTAGACATGGACAAATCGCTTCTGAAACCCAAGAAACTCGAATTTTCGGTGTTATTAGGCTAAATTTGGGATATAAACGGGTTTCCAAAACGCATGCAAAAATCGACTTTTTTGGCCCAAAAAACGTGTTTTAGCATTTTTTTTGCCTTAAAATTGAAAATTTTCCTGCACAGTGTAGACATGTACAAATCGCTTCTGATACCAAAAAAACTCGATTTTTCGGTGTTTTTAGGCTAAATTTGGGATATAAATGGGTATCGAAGATTCATGCACAAATCGACTTTTTGTGCCCAAAAAACATGTTTCAGTATTTTTTTTGCCTGAAAATTGAAAATTTTCTAACACAGTGTAGACATGTACAAATCACTTCTGAAACCAAAAAAATCGATTTTTCGGTGTTTTTAGGCTAAATTTGGGATATAAACGGGTATCGAAGAAGCATGCACAAATCGACTTTTTGGACCCAAAAAACGTGTTTTAACATTTTTTTGGCCTGTAAATTGAAAAATTTCTAGCACAGTGTAGACATTTACAGATCGCTTCTGGGACCAAAAAACTCGAATTTTCGGTGTTTTTAGGCTAAATTTGGGATATAAACAGGTATCGAAGATACTTGCTCAAATCGACTTTTTGTGCCCAAAAAACGTGTTTTAGTATTTTTTTTGCCTGAAAATTGAAAATTTTCTAGCACAGTGTAGACATGTACAAATCGCTTCTGAGACCCAAAAAACTCGATTTTTCAGAGTTTTTATGCTAAATTTGGGATATAAACGGGTATCGAAGATGCATGCACAAATCTTCTTTTTGGGCCCAAAAAACGTGTTTAAGCATTTTTTTGGCCTGAAAATAGAAAATTTTCTAGCACAGTGTAGACATGTACAAATCGCTTCTGAGACCCAAAAAACTTGATTTTTCGGTGTTTTTGGGCTAAATTTGCGATGTAAACGGGTATCGAAGATGCATGCACATATCGACTTTTTGGGCCCAAAAAACGTGTTTTAACATATTTTTGGCCTGTAAATTGAAAATTTTCTAGGACAGTGTAGACATGTACAGATCGCTTCTGGGACCCAAAAAACACAAATTTTCGGTGTTTTTAGGCTAAATTTGTGATAGAAACGGGTATCGAAGATGCATGCACAAATCGACTTTTTGGGCCAAGAAAACGTGTTTTAACATATTTTTGGCCTGTAAATTGAAAATTTTCTTGCACAGTGTAGACATGCACAAATAGACTTTTTGGGCCCAAAAAACGTGTTTTAGCATTTTTTTTTGCCTGAAAATAGAACATTTTCTAGCACAGTGTAGACATGTACAAATCGCTTCTGAGACCCAAAAAACTCGATTTTTCGGTGTTTTTAGGATAAATTTGGGATATAAACGGGTATCGAATATGCATGCACCTATCGACTTTGTGGGCCCCAAAAAACGTGTTTTAACATATTTTTTGTCTGTAAATTGAAAATTTTCAAGCACAGTGTAGACATGTACAGATCGCTTCTTGGACCCAAAAAACTCGAATTTTCGGTGTTTTTAGGCTAAATTTGGGATATAAACGTGTACCAAAGATACATGCAAAAATCGACTTTTTGGGCCAAAAAAACGTGTTTTAGCATTTTTTTTGCCTGAAAATTTTCTAGCACAGTGTAGACATGTACAGATCGCTTCTGGGACCCAAAAACTCGAATTTTCGGTGTTTTTATGCTAAATTTGGGATATAATCGGGTACCGAAGATACATGCACAAATCAACTTTTTGGGCCCAAAAAACGTGTTTTAACATTTTTTTGGCCTGGAAATTGAAAATTTTCTTGCACAGTATAGACATGCACAAATAGACATTTTGGGCCCAAAAAACGTGTTTTAGCATTTTTTTGGCCTGAAAATTGAAAATTTTCTGGCACAGTGTAGACATGTACAAATCGCTTCTGAGACCCAAAAAACTCGATTTTTCGGTGTTTTTAGGCTAAATTTGGGATATAAAAGGGTACCGAAGATACATGCACAAATCAACTTTTTGGGCCCAAAAAACGTGTTTTAACATATTTTTGGCCTGTAAATTGAAAATTTTCTAGCACAGTGTAGACATGTACAGATCGCTTCTGGGACCCATAAAACTCAAATTTTCGGTGTTTTTAGGCTAAATTTGTGATATAAACGGGTATCGAAGATGCATGCACAAATCGACTTTTTGGGCCCAAAAAACGTGTTTTAGCATATTTTTGGCCTGTAAATTGAAAATTTTCTAGCACAGAGTAGTCATGTACAAATCGCTTCTGAGACCTAAAAAACTCGGTGTTTTTAGGCTAAATTGGGATATAAACGGGTATCGAAGATGCATGCAAAAATCGACTTTTTGGGCCCAAAAAACGTGTTTTAGCTTTTTTTTGGCCTGTAAATTGAAAATTTTCTAGAAGAGTGTAGACATGGACAAATCGCTTCTGAAACCCAAGAAACTCGAATTTTCGGTGTTTTTAGGCTAAATTTGGGATATAAACGGGTTTCCAAAACGCATGCAAAAATCGACTTTTTTGGCCCAAAAAACGTGTTTTAGCATTTTTTTTGCCTTAAAATTGAAAATTTTCCTGCACAGTGTAGACATGTACAAATCGCTTCTGATACCAAAAAAACTCGATTTTTCGGTGTTTTTAGGCTAAATTTGGGATATAAATGGGTATCGAAGATTCATGCACAAATCGACTTTTTGTGCCCAAAAAACATGTTTCAGTATTTTTTTTGCCTGAAAATTGAAAATTTTCTAACACAGTGTAGACATGTACAAATCACTTCTGAAACCAAAAAAATCGATTTTTCGGTGTTTTTTGGCTAAATTTGGGATATAAACGGGTATCGAAGAAGCATGCACAAATCGACTTTTTGGACCCAAAAAACGTGTTTTAACATTTTTTTGGCCTGTAAATTGAAAAAATTCTAGCACAGTGTAGACATTTACAGATCGCTTCTGGGACCAAAAAACTCGAATTTTCGGTGTTTTTAGGCTAAATTTGGGATATAAACAGGTATCGAAGATACTTGCTCAAATCGACTTTTTGTGCCCAAAAAACGTGTTTTAGTATTTTTTTTGCCTGAAAATTGAAAATTTTCTAGCACAGTGTAGACATGTACAAATCGCTTCTGAGACCCAAAAAACTCGATTTTTCAGAGTTTTTATGCTAAATTTGGGATATAAACGGGTATCGAAGATGCATGCACAAATCTTCTTTTTGGGCCCAAAAAACGTGTTTAAGCATTTTTTTGGCCTGAAAATAGAAAATTTTCTAGCACAGTGTAGACATGTACAAATCGCTTCTGAGACCCAAAAAACTTGATTTTTCGGTGTTTTTGGGCTAAATTTGCGATGTAAACGGGTATCGAAGATGCATGCACATATCGACTTTTTGGGCCCAAAAAACGTGTTTTAACATATTTTTGGCCTGTAAATTGAAAATTTTCTAGGACAGTGTAGACATGTACAGATCGCTTCTGGGACCCAAAAAACACAAATTTTCGGTGTTTTTAGGCTAAATTTGTGATAGAAACGGGTATCGAAGATGCATGCACAAATCGACTTTTTGGGCCAAGAAAACGTGTTTTAACATATTTTTGGCCTGTAAATTGAAAATTTTCTTGCACAGTGTAGACATGCACAAATAGACTTTTTGGGCCCAAAAAACGTGTTTTAGCATTTTTTTTTGCCTGAAAATAGAACATTTTCTAGCACAGTGTAGACATGTACAAATCGCTTCTGAGACCCAAAAAACTCGATTTTTCGGTGTTTTTAGGATAAATTTGGGATATAAACGGGTATCGAATATGCATGCACCTATCGACTTTGTGGGCCCCAAAAAACGTGTTTTAACATATTTTTTGTCTGTAAATTGAAAATTTTCAAGCACAGTGTAGACATGTACAGATCGCTTCTTGGACCCAAAAAACTCGAATTTTCGGTGTTTTTAGGCTAAATTTGGGATATAAACGTGTACCAAAGATACATGCAAAAATCGACTTTTTGGGCCAAAAAAACGTGTTTTAGCATTTTTTTTGCCTGAAAATTTTCTAGCACAGTGTAGACATGTACAGATCGCTTCTGGGACCCAAAAACTCGAATTTTCGGTGTTTTTATGCTAAATTTGGGATATAATCGGGTACCGAAGATACATGCACAAATCAACTTTTTGGGCCCAAAAAACGTGTTTTAACATTTTTTTGGCCTGGAAATTGAAAATTTTCTTGCACAGTATAGACATGCACAAATAGACATTTTGGGCCCAAAAAACGTGTTTTAGCATTTTTTTGGCCTGAAAATTGAAAATTTTCTGGCACAGTGTAGACATGTACAAATCGCTTCTGAGACCCAAAAAACTCGATTTTTCGGTGTTTTTAGGCTAAATTTGGGATATAAAAGGGTACCGAAGATACATGCACAAATCAACTTTTTGGGCCCAAAAAACGTGTTTTTTAACATTTTTTTGGCCTTTAAATTGAAAATTTTCTTGCACAGTATAGACATGCATTAATAGACTGTTTGGGCCCAAAAAACGTGGTTTAGCATTTTTTTGGCCTGAAAATTGAAAATTTACTAGCACAGTGTAGACATGTAGAAGTCGCTTCTGAGACCCAAAAATCTTGATATTTCGATGTATTTATGCTAAATTTGGGATATAAACGGGTATCGAAGATGCATGCACAAATCGACTTTTTGGGCTTAAAAAACGTGTTTTAAATTTTTTTTGGCCTGATAATTGAAAATTTTCTAGCACAGTGTAGACATGTACAAATCGCTTCTGAGTCCCAAAAAAACTCGTTTTTTCGGTGTTTTTAGGCTAAATTTGGGATATAAACGGGAATCGAAGATGCATGCACAAATCGACTTCTTGGCCCAAAAAAACGTGTTTTAACATTTTTTTGGCCTGTAAACTGAAAATGTTCTAGCACAGTGTAAACATGTACAAATCTCTTCTGAGACCCACAAAACTCGATTTTTCGGTGTATTTAGGCTAAATTTGGGATATAAACGAGTATCGAAGATGCATGCACAAATCGACTTTTTAGGCCCAAAAAACATGTTTTAGCATTTTTTGGGCCTGAAAATTGAAAATGTTCTAGCACAGTGTAGACATGTACAAATCGGTTTTGAGACCAATAAAACTCGATTTTTCGGTGGTTTTATGCTAAATTTGGGATATAAACGGGTATCGAAGATACATGCACAAATCGACTTTTTGGGTCGAAAAAATGTGTTTTAGCACCCACAGCTTCGAATGAATCAACTTCGAATGAATCAATTTGATGAACCATTCTAAAGAGGGTGTAGGGAGGTGGTGGTGGGGGGGTGTATTAGGGGAATATGGGGGAGGGGTGTAGGGGTGGTAGCTTAGAATGAACCAGCTTCGAATAAGTGAATCAGCTTCGAAGCTACCACCCCTACACCCCTCCCCCATACTTCCCAAATATACCATCCCCTCCCATCACACCCTACACCCCCCCCCCCCATATTCCCCTAATACCCCCCCCCCCTACCTACACCCTCTTTAGAATGGTTCATCAAATTGATTCATTCGAAGTTGATTCATTCGAAGCTGTGGGTTTGGTTGTGGTAATACTGGACCAATTTGATTCCTCCAAACTATTCCATACAATAGGATTGATACCATTATATTTATTAATTTATTCTCTTTCCTGACATACTTTGGAGGAATGAAAATACTAAAAAGGAACCTATATTTCCTATGACCTGACGACAAGGTTGGCAGAGCGGTTAGGCCGTGGCACAACATATTTATGTGCTGTACTGCAACCTGTCAGGGTGTCCTGCCGCTACATGTCTGTGCTGCTGCAGTGGTTGCATAGTGCTGAATTTCTCCAGGAGTTGACTTATCAACTCCAGTTCGTACTGGCAGTTTGGAGTCGGGGTGATGCTGGAGGTATACAGAGCAAGTACGAATTTAGCACTGTGATGTAAAGAAGGTGGAAGAAAGCCTTCTTGTACCACTTGCAGGTTTTTCTCAGACAATCGATGGCACTCACCATCATGTCTGACTTATCGACGAGCCTCATATTTATATTATAGTCAAGCACAGCATCAGGCAATTAGAAGCAAAAGCTCTTTACCATCGTCATTCTCGTTGGTTTTTACATACTCTGAGCAATTTTCATTGAAATTGTAAGAAAAATAATATTTTTCCTGAATGTTTTCTCAAGCTGAGCGAAAAAAAAATATATATGTTGGTCAGAATTCCCTAGAATTTTATGTGGACTTTTCCCTTACATATGGCAACACTGTCTAAGTCCAAAATCCCCAGATCTCTGCTAGAAATGAGGATATTCGTAGCCTGAAATTTCACTATGTAAATTTCTGAGATGAAAAAAATCACCCTAATAAAATGTTTTATTTATTATCGAAACTGACGTTACCAATTATGCTCCTATATACATATATCACGTGTAAAATGTTTCATTGACATAACGTAGAAACTCTTGGAGCTCTTCGCCACTGAAGTGGAAAAAAGCAGTATTGAAAAATCACGACTTTGTGATTTTGCATATTTGGGAAATCTAGGCTAGTTTCCCCTGTTATCTTTTCGTCTTCTATTATACCTAGAGTATAGAAAACAAGACTAGGTAAGGAGAAACAAAACTATTTGCATATAAGCCATACATTATGAAGCCTTTTCAAAGTAATATAGTTTGTTTTAATTGGAAAACGTTTATTGAAACATTCATATATATTTTATATGAAAAAGATTGAAATTATCATTAGTATTTTCTAGATTAAGTAATTCTTCTCATTGGTAAATAGATTATGATTATTAAATATTGAATTATATGAAATAAAGTTTTTGCTTGGCATTAGATCTATAGATAGTAGTAGTAGTAGTAGTAGTAGTAGTAGTAGTAGTAGTAGTAGTAGTAGTAGTAGTAGTAGTAGTAGTAGTAGTAGTAGTAGTAGTAGTAGTAGTAGTAGTAGTAGTAATAGTAGTAATAGTATAGTAGTAGTAGTAGTAGTAGTAGTAGTAATAGTAGTAGTAGTAGTAGTAGTAGTAATTGTAG
>JAWZYT010000065.1:1752500-1755334 GCA_034508575.1 Petrolisthes manimaculis
ACTGTCAGGTAGTTGTATTATTACCATAGTTTGTTAGGATGCTCACCAACCACACTGTCAGGTAGTTGTATTATTACCATAGTTTTTTAGGATGCTCACCAACCACACTGTCAGGTAGTTGTATTATTACTATAGTTTGTTAGGATGCTCCTCAACCACACTGTCAGGTAGTTGTATTATTACCATAGTTTGTTAGGATGCTCCTCAACCAACCACTCTTGTTCCACATGTGTCTTTTAAATTTTGTGATGGTAATTCTGGAGCAACACACACACACACACACACCCTGCCTCTTCAGACCCAACTTGGGTTTACTTGTAAATATTTGAGATTTTTCTTCACACAGAACTCTGGGTTGACTTGGCCACCTGGTGGTGGGAGAACGAAATGTGGTGGAACTGTGATCTGCTAGTTTAAGGGTGTTCCCAGTGGAGGTGTGAAGGAGACAGTTTCTTTATGGATCTTTACAGTGAGTGTTTATAGTGGATAGAGCCTACTCTAACAGTAGATGTTATTATTGCCAGACTGAAATTCCCATCTCAAGAGAAGATACTGAGTTCCAAGCAATAACACTGGCATTCACGAGGTGGCCACCAAAAAATAATTATTAATTCTTCAAAATTCCATATTTGTCTGTGTGTGTGTATTTCCATATATGTACTAATGACTTTCTCTATGTGTGCATGTATATATCTATTTGTATTTCTAAGTGTATCTCAGTGTGTGTGTATTTCCATGTACAGTCGTGGTCAATAATAATCATCCATATAAAAGTAACTCACGTAAGAGTTTGACAGCTACCCACTGTTCCAAGGTCTAATAAGACCTTCCTCTGTTCCTTAGCTGATTAACTTTCCAATAAATAGGTTAAGTACCATCGTTTAATTTAATACAAACAGCTACACACTAGTTAAAACAATAATATTATAATATGTGAACATGAAAACATTAGACAGTAAATTGTTAAAGTTACCCATTTGGTGATAATTATTATTGACCAGGACTGTATGTACTAATGACCTTCCTCTCTACAAAGGAGGTGAAGGAAATGGGGAAGTAACACTTGGTGGAGGGATCACTGAGAAAATGTGTTGAAAATGTGTTAAACTGTACTTAACCTATAGTCGTGGATTGAGTAGTTAACCAATCAATAACTACTTACTTTTCCTCCTTTAAAATTGCTATACCTCATGCTAAGCCGATATCCTTCCTGCATTATGTTCATATACAGTACAGTGGAAGTGAACAAAGATGATGGTGTGGTGAGTTTTGTACATTCAACATGTATCACGAACTTGTTCTTACGGACACATTTTGCTACTTTTTTAGCTCCGGCCTAAGCCGAGAGCTCTAGGTTTTATGCGAATTATTGTACTTGTTCTTGGGGCGACCACTTCTTAAATGGGGTTTAACTGACTGACTCACTCACTCACTCACTCACTCTCTTCCTCCCATCCATTTTCTTTTACCGACATTGAATCATTTATTATTATTATATATATTTTTTCTTCTTGGGGTGACCACTTCTTAAAAGGGGTTCATCCAATATTTAAGAGGTTCAACCGAAAGGGGCTTCAACCGAGAGGGGGCTCAACCGAGAGGGGGTTCAACCGAGGGGTTCACCCTCAATAAAAAGGGTTCATTTTCAAAATTTCTATATAACCATATGAGTACGAAAATCCAAATAAAACATAATTAATATTTTTGAGACCTTTACATATGGATATTTTATTATTTCACTTGAATCATTAAGAGCCGGAGCTTTTGAAGGGTTTTTTCATAATACTACACACCATACATGAAGGAGTGGTCATTAACTGGCGGTTTATAACCCGTAGAGTTTGATGTGAGACTTGATACACTCCTATCTCACTGATGTTTTGTTGGCCACCATACCCAGCCTTGTAGAGCGTGTACTATAAATACTGGTAATTAGTTCCTGTATGAGTTGTAGTTATAGGCTCTATCTACATGGTAACAAAACCACATCCCACAATACAACGATCAATTATGAGAAATTACGACACAGAACACAAAACATAGCTATATTTTTACTGCATAGAGACACATACCACGCCCAATTTAACCACTGAGATTCAGTGTTGCCAAGTCTGCTTGACTGCATTTCCTCAGCTTCAGCATCAGAAGTTCCCTTTTTACCTCAAACATTTCCTGATTACTCCTAAAGATAATCGCACATTTACCATCTTGATATTTAATGTTTGCCTCAAGGTCGTACCTCAAACATCAAGAATGGGTATAACACTAAACTCACACTTTTTTTTCTCGTGTTCAGTGCAGTTGTAACTGTCGTAAAGACTACGTACGGTTATAACGTTATTTCGTCTGAATCACAACTGAACAGCAAGAGAGACTGCTAGACGACAGACGAGTGTAATCTTTTTGTGATAAGAAAACCTTATCGTTCATTTCTTCACTGATAACTTATTCCCTTCGTCTCTATATCAGTTACATTTTAATGTATAAGGTTCCTATATGCACATTTTTTGTTTTAACTTTGTCATTCATAATGACTTATTCGTTGTGCCTTTGTAAGAATATTGTCATTCATCACAATCACTTCAGCTGCAATTTGGGACCTAATGTGTATTTGGTAGTTAAACACATTTGCAACAATTCAATAATGGACATACAATTCATACCTACACACTCTTGCTTGAAGTAAGCAGCAGGTTTGTCATATTTTATTCCCACGTTGGTCTGCACGTTTACTGATGCATACACTGAGGCCCGTATCTTTTAAAAAAAATGAGGACCCTTACTGGAAGCTCTATGAATCTCCAAACTACTCCAGGCAACAGATCCCTTCAGTA